>VFFE01007820.1:2616825-2843190 GCA_008921705.1 Burhinus oedicnemus
AGAAAGAGAATATTAATTTAGGTATTTGCAGCCCATCAGGGAGTGTCAAGTGTCCAATTACACAGCAACCGCTAAGCAATATTGATGTCCCACTGCCGAACACCATTCAGAATTTCTCTCAGTAGTGTGAAGAAACATTCAAAAAAGTATCTTGTGCCTTGCTTCTCCACATATTGGTACACATAACAGGTTTCTTTTACAGCATGAGAATGATACTTCACTCATGATCTTCAGAAAGAATAGAGTGACTGCTATCAGCAGAAACTGCAGTCACAAGGTCACAACAATTTAGAAATCATTTCAATTATATTTCCTAGGGTTATACTGTTTCTTTTGTGATGTTGTCCTACTAACCTTTAAAGAAATCGTACATTTGTAAAAAATAAGAAATGGCTTGAGGAGAGGAACAGTAGCCACAGATTTATGTATTATTTATGGGCCTACTTCTCAAACTAAAGGAACCAGAAAAATTAATACGTTCTCTGCCTGAGGTTATTAATCAGTAATAATACATCAGGTTTAATAACACTAACCCAACACTACCATAAAATTCAACTGATTCCTGCTTTCAACAGAGTTTTTGGTAGCTTTGGATGAATACTTCCACTAAAGGCAAAAGTAGAGTATTCTACAGCATTTTACTCCTGGCAAAGCTTAGCAGAGGATGGAACAAAACCTTGGAAAGCATTTCATGTGGCCCTCACTTCAGGCAGAGGTAGGTCTGCATACCAACTCTCTGTTCTGTGTGCAGACACACACCAAGTACAGTAAAGCCCATGTGCCACAATACCATTTTGGCATAAAATCTCATTGAATTTTTAATTGCAATCAATTGCCTAAATATGTTTGTGATCTAGGTCTAAGTGTTCATATCCATACCAGCCAGATGGCCCATACCCATCATTCAAAAAAGCAGAACACTGTTTACAAATACAACCTAGGGATGCTGCTATTGCATTTAGCTGAAAAAGGTCTGAGAAAGGGAAAATCACTGACCAAGGAAATAGACATCAGCAATGAGGAAAGCTGACAATATTAATAATATGCCTTTGGGCAAGAAAAAGAGGTTCTTCATCATCTTTCAGTGTGCCTTAGGCTTCTAGCGTGAAGTACAGGAAAGAAAGGCCAGAAACCTTTCATTACTGCTTTACACAATGCATTTCCTTTCAGCTGAAAATGGTGAGAGGGACTGAAACGGCTACCCGTTCCAGTAATGGGTATTTTTGCTATCTAATATACATCAATGTAAAGGATAGTTCTAGTCAAATAAACCGCTGAAGCATAAAACAATTCAGGCTTGGAAAAGAATAATTCTTGCCTGTATGAAACACATCTGGGAGTCTCACCTGAAAAGAAATCATGCCAAAATATGGTGTTGTATTTCTTGAGGGTCTTTTCCAGTCAAACATTAAACAATACGAGAAACTCAAAAGTCTTCAGTTCCAGGTCTTCTCACTCTCACCATCATACTTTGACCATTAGACCACATTCTTACATTCATTTGTTTTAGAAGAAAATGCATCATTTGTTTCAACACTGTCAATATGGTGCTTTAACTGTTTGGACATGTGTCTTCCCCAGGTATACGTCGCATTTTATGATTTTTAAAAAAGTTGGATCATTTCACCACGTTTAGTGGGACTCTAAAGGAGTTAAGGTGTAGTATTATTATTGTTCTTATTTCCCTTAAAGCCACTAATTTGTAGCATTGTTTTTTTGAAAGTATTGTTTTTGCTACATAATGGCAAAAAGGAACTATGTACTTCCTTGTGGAGGGAGGACAGTTATGTTGCTTTTGCAATTCAGGAGATGAAATGGATTCTTCTTTACTCACTCTATGTAGAGGCTATAAAAGTGTCAAAAATGAAGTTCAAAGTCAAAGTCTTTAGTGACACTGCTAGCTCAACTGAAATCAGTAGATGTTCCCATTCAGAGACACAGTGATTTCATCTCTGGGTTATCACACTCACCACATCAGCATCAGATGTCTTAACCTCTCTGTGCCTCAATTTTCCCACCTACAAAATGACAGCAGATGACACTGATGACGGCCAATTGACAATCTGACTATTCGTAACCTTTCAGAACACCTTGTAAATTGTGCAGAGGAAAAATATATTTTTAGATCACAGACATCATGAAAGTCCCGACATATCTAAAGACACCATAGGTAAAATCCCTTTGACTTCAGTGGGAATTGTTCACGCTTGATGAAATATGGATGATGCACAGAAGCCTCTTGACTCTTTGAACTGGCAGTGACTCATCTGCATCTGCTCAGATTTCACCTAGAGAGGAAATAACTTTTTTTTCTGAGTATTTTAACCTGGATATGAATGTACTGGGTTTAGTATTAACTAGAAACCATTTTGGAACTAAAATTATTAACAAATTTCATGTTTAAAGACATTTTCTAATGTTGAAATTCACTTAAATTACAGGACGAAAAAGATAATATTGTGTTAACGTGAAGCTAATTTAGAGAATTGACTGGTATGTGGAAATTATATGACATGCTTCATTTTCTTGTACTCTTCCCTAAGCATCTATTGTTGGCCTCACTTGTGAGGTGGACCTTTGTCTTGATCCAGTATCACCATTTATGTGTGCAAGTCATGTGACATAAATGACAGAGGCATTACCAGTTGTGTTTCACTTGACTTCAACTTTGTTTTGTGTGAGACTGCTAAATTCTCATTTGGTCATGATTTATAGTGGTTGCCGCCATAATGCCTGTATGCCAGATCATTAGGAAAGCACATAAGCTACAATTCACTAGATATCAATGAAATGGAAACAGCTCTCACAAAAGACTTTAAAATGTTGTGGATTCCAAAAAGTGTTTGAACCCTTGTAATCTTGGAGAAAATGCTTGTGATGCTCAATATCAGTCTTCTAAGATCTCAGAAGAAAGCACAATGAATCATTAAGTCTTGAGCAATTCTGGTTTGTTCTGACTTTAAACAGCTCAAATCCAAGGACTTTACATGGCTATTGTGAATTTTAGCATGTAATTTACTATTATACATATTAGATTTCAGCATATTAAGTAGCTTTTATGAATGCATGTGTTCTGACCTCAAGATTTTGTAGGTAAAATTCAAGAAAGTATGACCTTTAAGAAAAACAAAAGAAACTAAGTTACTCAGCAGCTAAATCACTCTTAAACGGAAAAGAAAACTTCATGGAAGTTTGATGTGAATATAGAGCTATTTTTAAATTAAAGGTCAACACCAAGAACTCTATGAGAAGTAAAATTAAAATTCAGCAAGAGCAATAATAAGTTTCTAAATGTTCTTGACTTGGCAAGTATTTTAATGTTAAAAAGGAAAATGGAATGAAGGGAACATATCTTTGTGCCTGAATTTCCACCGAGTAAACA
This sequence comes from Burhinus oedicnemus, assembly GCA_008921705.1. Classification (NCBI taxonomy): domain Eukaryota; kingdom Metazoa; phylum Chordata; class Aves; order Charadriiformes; family Burhinidae; genus Burhinus; species Burhinus oedicnemus. The sequence goes on from VFFE01007820.1 coordinate 2,620,208, forward strand.
AGCAAATGATTTATTGAGCTTTACCTCTTTCTTAGATCCTGGAATATCTGTGAGCAATGTTTGATCTCTGTGAAGGAATCCACTTGAAATAGACAAAAATATTCTTACTGTATAGATTGGTTATAAAGAGCTGTTGGTGAGGTTTGCCTTCTCTATGCCCCTCAAGCCATTAGTCAACTGGACTGTCTTGCATTTATCAGCCACAGCTGGATGTCATACACAATCAGTAGAAATTGTTCCGGTGAGCTCTCTGTAGCTAAGATCAAGCCCATTGGCAGATAAACTTCTCTGGTGTGAAATCAGTATCTAACAATACCTAAACATGCCTTCTAGTGGTATGTTCTTCTATTTGGTAAGGGTGCTTACACGAATAAATGTGAACATGAAAACTGAGGCACAGAATTGTATTTTTTCATTACTTGCACATGGAAACACAAAACCTAAACACCAGAATAAGGTGTGACAGATGTTTAAAAGCATGAAAAAATTGAACCAAAAGGATATCAAGCAAGGGATTTGCTCAGTTTTAAGGTAAATAATTTCTAAAATACATAAATATAGTAATTTACTCTGGACACTTGATGAAAAATAAATCAATTTTTCACATTCTTGTACACCATTTCAGAACAGAAGAGATATTTAAAGTCACATTCTTAGATAGCAGATTGTCTCTGAGACTATTGAATCAAAAATGTAAGAGCAAGGTAGAGAAAAATCAAAAGAAATAAAAAATGCAAAATTTGGAGCAACTGCTCTATGTTGTCTTAAGTACATAATATTTCACAAAGAGTTCTAATCAAAGAATTACTTTTTGGTAATGTGTATTTTCCTTTCAGATTTTCAGATTAAAACTACGTTGCGTACTCATCTACAAAATATGTTCTGTATCCAACTGTATTACCATGTATTGCTGTCTATCACAGAGATCTGTCTTTCTGAGAAGCACATTTTCAGCTGCAGGCAGCATCCGCTGTTTTAAAAAGGCAAGGTACGTTCTTTCTTCTGGATGCATTAGCAGGTATAAAGGCTTTGAAAGCAACAGTCATTCCTGAGAGAGAAAGGAACACAGCTGATTCTGCCATCATTATAATAGCTCTAGAGCAGAGACATCAGTAAGCACCCAGTGTTTCCGCTGCCTGTGTACTGACTGCTCAAGAAAACAGGATACTTAAACCTGTGTAAAATTCATCACCATTGTGGTGCTGATTGATTTTAGAAAGCAGCTCTTCCAGTTGTGTTGCTTCCTACTTTATTTTGAGGCTACCTGGGAGCTGAGAGGGGAAAAATAAAAGCCATTGCAGAATTCCATAACAGATATATATTCCTATTCTATCTCAGTCGAACCCCCGCCAGGACTCAAGATGAGCCACTCTGGAGTTGCTGTGTGACAGAAGTCACAGCAGAGGCAGCGGGCAGGCTGCGCCATCAGAGATTTAGCCAGGCTTTTTTTCCCTTTGACCTTGCTGTAGCAGCCACGTTCATGTACTCGCAAATGCCACTTCTCTCCAGTTACCACCTCGAATTTTACGAACTGCTGCTCAAAAAGGCCTTCTATCCGAGCAGTTGAATCTCATACCCATGAAGAAATGCAAAGATTTGCTATCCAAAAGGGAAAAACGGTGATTGTAAGACAACCCAAAGGCTGGCAGAATCGTGGTCATGCTGTTAGCGCTGCGCGTGTTATTCACGTGACATGTATAAGGAAGTAGAAAAGAGATTTTGAAAGTGAAGTTCGGTATAAAACACAGTCCTTTCCAGCTCCTCAGCTCCCCTGTACAGAACAGTTGGCATGATGTTTTTCTAAGCCTCTCATAAAATGCATTAATACAAGCTTGTGGTTTAGCGAGACTGAAATGCAGCATTGCAAGCCAGTAAAGAACGACAACTTGATTTATAGTAGTCAACTTAATAAAGATTATTGCTCGTATTGGGGAATACATATAAAACCTTATGCGCTCCATTTTTCATGATTCACATGGACACCAAAATGCCAAAATGAATCTTAGACATTGTTATTCCCACATCCTGTAAGCAGAATGCATACTGGATCAAATAGGTTCAATCCATAAGAAGTATGCAAAAGGACTTGCTGTATCTCCCTAAGACATGGGGTAGGGCGGGGAATCTTAATCTGAGATACAAAACTATCAAGATTATTCCAATTGCACTCAAATAGGTGTAGGTGAAACCAGAGACATTTTGGTTTATGAAAAAAAGTCAAGCATTATATATTTGCAATGTTTGCTGATACAAAACTGTCGTCTTCTGTACCTCCATGTTCTTCCTTCCTGTTCCCGCCTGTGCACTCATGCCAGGGTCAGTCAGATCCTGCCTGAATATGCTATGCCAGTGGAAAACTAATCTCATAAAGAGCGAACAATCTGCAGAAAATTTTTTCTTGGTCAGCTTAATTTTATGCTGACTCGGCAGAGAAGTGGCTCAGGCAGCAGCGAGCTCAGCCTAGCATCCCTGGGAGCACAGCCCAGGCGAGAGTCCCAACCTCCTGGTCTTGAAACCTTGTCTCTGCCCCTGCTAATATGTGCAGAAAAGAGCTAAGAGTTCCTGCAAAAGGACTGAGAGATGAACCAAATGAAGCGGAACAGGAATCTGACCATATCTCCCCAACTCCATCTGAGCACACTAGGCCGTTATTAGCTACTGTAAGAATGGATTTTTCCTTCTCAACATTTTATCCTGGACTTCAGAGACTCCACCTATTAAAACCTTTATTCAGCTCAATATACTTCTGGGCAACTTTTTCAGTTGCAGCAAAACAGCACATCCCTCATAAAAAACTATCTGTTCTGTTATTTTAGTTAGCTCTATTCTTGAGATTACGACTTCACCAAACACAGACATACATTTCTCCCAGTTCTCAAGAACATGAACAAATCCAGTGAACTTGAAGCGCTCAAGAGTGCAAGACCCCCTTCCCATTTAATCCAAAGTGCTCCGATTTATATGCCTCCAGCAATTACAACTCCTTAAGAGGCTGTTATACTTACAATGCTAAAATAAAATGAATGAGATTTAATATTTTAATAACCATAATTCAGCTAGGTTAATTCTGTAAATATTCTTTATCGATATTTAAAGGTCTTAGTCATGTTTTGTTTCTTTTTTAAGTAAGTGGACAAGGTTGCTTATCTATTGTCCTATTAGTGAACTTGAAATATGAAGGAATTTAGTATTGTGTATAGTGCAAACTTCACAGAAATCAACTGCATGATACGAAACAGAAAATTCAAAATTATCTTTAGATCAAAACAAATACAGTTCTCATTCAACAAAATTCTGAGTTATGTACAGAAATATCTACATGGCAACATGATGCCACTATTTGATTTTATCCTTCCAAATATTATATTCACATTATGGGAATGAATCAGTATTTTCACTAGAGAAAGTGTCCATGGTTTTTATCTGGCTCTCTCAGGCAAAACATTTTCACTGTTCTTGGAAACATTTATTAAGAAATAAAGAAGTGACAAGAAGAAAAATATACCTGAAACAATTTTCCAGAGCCTATGCATTTACCTCACGCATCCTCAATTAAAGCAATTCGTAACATATGAATAAGTTTGAGTATAATTGAAATGTATGACCTTCAAAATATTATTACTGATTGATTCTGCCAATTTACACCATAGGATGAAGAAGAATTTTGCAGTAAATTGCACTATTATTGCAATCAAAGATTTTAGTTTCAGAAGAAACAAAGGTTTAGAGAAACAGCTAGAATAATTGAGCTTATTCAGACAGGAGATTCTGGATGTGTTATGAATGCAAAACAGCCTCTGATTGCATAAACCTTAGCACAACAATCACAGAAGTAATTGATTTCACACTTCTCTTAGGTTTCGTTTCTCATTACTAGGCAAAGGCAGTGATCATCTCATTTCATGACAATGCAAGAAATGACAATTGTTGCTAATTAATACAGAATATCTTTAATAGTTTCTTAGCTATTTCATTTTCTGGATCTCTCAAATTTTTAAAAGTCCTCAAGTTGCAAACCAACTTCTCTCATAATTGTACAACTTTTATTTTCTTTATATTATCTACTGAAAATATGATAAGAACTCAAGAATAAAAATTGTGAGTTTGCCATCACAACTGCTATGATAAGATTTCCACATATCTGGGAAAATTATCCCTTCCTGCAGTAGGTGGGGAAGAACTAGGGAAGGGACAAGTACTATTGGTAACAATGCTATTTTAATAACAGCGAGTATGAAAGGGTAAAATGTGTTTGCATTGCTTGACCACTTCTGCTGCCAATGAAACTAGTGCGCTTCCTTTCTTCTAAGATATCATTTAAAGCTGATTTAACAGCTTCATACCAATAAAAATCTTTTCCTTGACTCTGGTGGGCCCTGGAATGGCATTACCAGAGCAGATATGATATTACGCAGGTCTGAGTGGTTTAACAGCACCGTAAGTTGCAGTGCATATGGTTAAACAGTCTTCCCCATATCCTTCACACTGCACCTGCATTCACTCCTACCCTACTATTACTTCATTTTCTTGATCTATGTCTTGCCAGGTACACCTGCCAACATCCGATTAAGTTGAAATATGAAGCATTTGTCGTAAATGGTGTATGACTAGGATAATAAATCTCGTGTCAATATTCTGAGTTTTCCTTGGCAGTTCAGATTCAGCCAAACACTGACACACAGATTTAATTCCAGATAGGGTTCAGTTCAGGAGTATGTGTGTGTGCCTGAATCTGGGCCTGCTGTTGGCATTTTTAGGAGCAGTGATGCAGGGCCCACAGATGTATGCCTCTCCATCCCCCCAAAACATCCCAAGGCTTTGGAAAGCTCTACTGTTTGCCTATAATATATCTGAACCACTCGCTTTGCTTTTTTTAGACATAACATTAATTCTGCCTAATGCAAGATGACCACACCTTTAAAATACATTTACTTGGTAATACTTAGGGATCTGAATGGAGAAGAGTACTGTACTTAAGTTTTACCTTAAAATACAAAAAGACCATGGTAATACTTAGCAATGCTGTTTGTAAATCAATTACTTTAAAAAAAAGAAAACTGAATTCTTGAACTGATGATTTTTTTTTTCAAAAGATCCTTCTAAAAAAGGTAAATAATGGGATCTTCTCTTACACTTGTTTATATTCAGGGAGTCACTGAAGATACCTGACCAGATCATCAAGCATATGCTTTAAGAGAGAGTTATTATCTACTGTTCAATGCCAAACGTTTTCTATCCTACACAAGAATTGTTAGCAAGACTACGTGTCATACAGCCATAAACCTACACAATGCAGTAGCAGTCATTTGAATAACTATGCACAAATATTTTGCCAAAATACCACCCACTAAGTCACAATCTTTCAGGGAATGGCACATTTTTTCCACTGAATATAGAATGTGATTGATAGTGGGTTTTCCTCAGCACATTATCTAGTCTTTTCTTCCTGTCACCCCAATCCTACAGGGGCTGGGCATACATTACTGAACCTATTTTGTGTGCAGACTTCGAAATCCATCATAAGCCTGCCTGTTGATAAGTTGTTTTGTCTGTTGTAAGATAAAGAAACAGGAATGACAAAACCAATATCTTTTTATGCTGAAAACAGGGGAAAGAATTGGTACAATACATTTCAACTCACTTTACATAAGCTAACATAGCATTTTTTTAAACTGCTTTTTTTTCTCCTAAATATTATGCAACGGCCCTGCAGTATCAGTACTTTCAATTTTCTTTAATAAGGCATTGTTTGTAGAGAGTTTTTTTCCACTCTAGAAGACATTAACTATTTTTTTGAATCAGAGCTAAGTATTTTTTGCATACCCTATCTAGAAAAAAGCCATATTGAGTGATTAATACTTCTGGGGACTGCCACAGGTTTGTTTTAGTTGGAAAATAAGCAAGGTCCATATTTGGTGGTGTTTCCTTCCGTGTTATAATAAATAGTTACCACTTTGGGTTTTGAGGACTATATTTAAAAAAAAAAAAAAAAAGAAAAAAAAAGAAAAAAAAGATTTGTTCGTATTACCAAGATAATCTTCATGTCACATGAAACACTTCTTTGGTTAGAGAATGGGTCTTTAAGCAGTCCTGATCTGTTCCTCACCTCCATTTGTTATACACCTGTTCTTAAAATATGAGTTTTGCCCCATGCAAAGGTCTGAAACCCTCCGTGTAAACTACCTACTTTCTGGAAAAATAATTTTAGGAGTGGTAACTTTAGCACATTAAGACTTGTGCTGATTCTTAGGGCAAATTTCAAGCCTAAAACCGACCAAAAAACCCATTCAAACAGCTGTGTACGTGAGTAGTCAGCATGTGTTATTCATGCAGTCTGACAGGTTTGCTAAGTCGCAGAGTTTTTAGATCTTTGTAGCACTGCAGACTTTTCCAGAAGTCAATTTAGACACTACCAAAACTGTACTACATCTCTGGCTGAACCAGGAGATCAGGTAAACACTAACATTCTAGTAAACTGCCTTCCACCTCCTAAAAGGCCAAGGTTAAGAGTGCTTTCCACAGCTGCTTGTGCAGTGCTGCCACTCTCTTCGTCTCTTCCGCGAGACTGAAGTCACTCAGTCTGTCAGCAGTGTGGTTCAAATTTGACATGCATCGTCTTCTTTAGATGATACCTTGATTTGTGCATTCAGCTGAGTAATGTAGTATCGTGCTGGTGATGAAAATATGTTTTAAACGTCATTATAAATCTATACGTTTTTTTTTCAAAATGATTCTGTGAAGAGACTACTGACAAAAATGACCTGTCATCGCTGTATTTAGCAAAACAGGAGACAGAAGCAAAATTCCTTATGGCACGATCAGTCTTTGGATAATGCTGTCGTTATTGTGAGCTACATTTTCCCTTTGCACTGCAATGGTAAAACGTGTACTCTGGCCCTCTAACGTGCAGCTCCAAGACAAAGGGAAGATGAGGCAGAGCTTTGTTTGTAAATTGTAGCGCACAGTTCTGGAAGCATGCGACATACTGTCTTTATGTTATTTTTACAAGAGAAGGCAAAAGAACCAAAAAAGCAAAGCAAGAAGAAGGAATAAGAAATGAGCAGCCTGAACAAGAGAAAAAAAACAGGCTTTCAGTGCAGTGTTTACAGTTTCCAACTGATTTCGGTAACACAGAAAAATTGTGTTGTCTTATAACTGTGTTTCCTCAGATGTACAGTAATGGGAAAGTAGATAGCTCCTTTCTAAGGAAACAGTTGTCTTCTAACATCCTTAAATAAAGCTTTCTTTCTAAAGTTTTCCTCTAAAACAGCTGATATTAACCTCTGTCAGCATCAAGATAAATGGGCCTAATTTTATCCAATATACTAATTCTTTTGTTCCTATTAATTTTAATCTAGCCAATCTACAAGGTTACGGGAAATGTATTTTCTGTTGCTGTTCAATATTGATTATTTTGAAGGGTATAATGGAATGGGAAATCAGTAACTAAATCTTAATCTTATCCTTTAATCTTGGGGCATCAGTGTCAAGGCAGTTAGGTGATTTTCAAGTTCTTGCCTGCTGTATTTTTCAAGCTTATGCATATGGTGATTGAATTAATACCTGGTGATACTTGCTCAGCCAGTGGATCAAATTATAAACTCAGAATTGTCATTAAATTTATACAAAAAATATCCAAGTTTTCCTGACTGTATCACATCAGCTTCTATTATCAAAAATAGAAGAATAACTTGATTCAGGGATACTCAAGGCATCAAGAAGTACTGATCATAAAGCATATGACTGTGCCTTTATGGGTTTCTGCAAACTCAATAAATGAGTATAGTCAGCAGGGAACTAATTCTATTAAGTTAAAAGTTATGAGACTTAGTCAATATGTAAAAGGTATATTCAGTGGCTAGAGAGACTGCAACCAAAGATCCCTGAAGTTTTCCTTCTTTTGACTGACAGCATGATGTACAACCTGATATTCACATATTTATCATACTACTTATTAATTTGACCTCATAAGCAATGAAGAATGAATTACGATGGCTCAGACTGGGCTAGAAATATAGTACAGACAGAAGGCAGAGTAAAATGCACCCAAATGCTCAGTCTAGGAGGAACTAGAGCTTGGCAAGAGATAGAAAAGCTTTCTTAAATAAAAAAACCTTTTAAAAAAATGTTTTTCAGCAGTCATTACAAAGCAATTGAGCACTGACACACCAAGATGAGGGTAGAGATCTGCCCTTCAAGCAACAATGTGCTAACAAGACTGAAGCATATGTAATGCAAAACAACTGATGACAATACAAGGCACTTCCCATATAGGAAGATGGTTTTGGCACATTCTCAGTCATTTATGCACATCTAGGTGGGTTTTTTCTACTATTTCACTGGCAAAATCCTCAACTATAGGAGAAGGACATTTTGGTAGTTCACAGAGACCACTGTGTGAGGTTCTGCAGGCAGCTAAGCATGCACAAGCAACAGAAACTGGAGACAGACAACTGTCCAAATAACTGAAAGTTATTTTGCTTGTTTTGTTTACTTTTTAAAAAAACAAATCACTGGACCATTTTTCAATCTCCTGTATTTACTTCTGTCGCATTTCAGAAGTGACTTTTGCGATATCGATATTTGCAGAAATTGCCTGGCAGTTATAAATGTCATTTTATAGTGTTTACATAAGAGTCAGCACTAGAAGACCATTTCTGCACTTGGGTGTTTTGGCTGAAATAATCAGTAGCAACTTGTTTTGGCTTGTAGTTAAAAGACTTATGTCTGAGCCTCTGGACATTATATTACATTATAAACCACAGCAGTAGTTCTACCAGAAGTTAAACTTTGCTTTAAAAATAAAAGCCTTATGAGGCAATGTAAAAGGAAAATGTTGAAAATTCAGATTGAAGAAAGGTAAGGGAAACAAATGAAACTGTCAAACAGTTTATCAGTGATGTGGGGTGCAGGGCTGAAGAGGGACTAGGCTTCACTTCAATCATATAATTTCAAGAGAACACATTTAAGAAGTGACTGCACAGCCTAAATGGGGCAAACATGGTAAAATAAACTACCTAAATGATCAGTCTACTATACATATTAAGTATAGATGATGTCCTGTAATAAGTGTTTTTAATGACTGTCCTCTGGTCAGCCATAATAGTTTTATAACAGATGTAGCTTATTTGAAGAACTTATTAAGGAAGACAGGAAAGATCTGACCTTCATTTAGCTAATATGAAGGTAACATTTCATATGGAAAGTACAGCCAGAGCTGCTTTACTTATTTCAGATTACAAAGAGAAATGATTAAGAGACGCAGCAATTCAAGGGAGGCAAAGCTCCCGTAGGGACAAACATGCTTCTGCCCAGACTCGGTGGAGCAGCACCTTGCGGAGCCACCTGAGCTGGCTGTGGTGAGTTACCTCTGGAGCCAGAAACACCAGGGCTGCCTCAGTGTGGCACTTTGTCTAATTACCCTTTCAGGGAGCCAGAACTAATTACCTTGGCTTGAGCCAAGATGGATGTTTCCAGGGCTCAAGCTACCAGCTCCGCATGGTGCTGCACAGTGCGCTGGATAGACTTTTGTGTTTGCTTGATTATCTATACCAGGGCATTGCTTGAGCAAGATAAGCATATCCTACTTGATAATTGGTGGAAATGTCACAGAACTAAGGGTGCTGAGAATATCAGGATATTATTTGTGGAATAGAAAAACACGTATTTACTATAGCTGTAAGTTTAAGTCAGTCAAGAGGTATAGCCATCAGCACACCTTCTCTATGGTTGATTATAATTCAGATTAAATATCAGCTCAGCTCTTTTTATCGAACCTTACCAACATTAAAGTAAATCACTTTAAAATATTTTTGCCTTCCAGCACCATATTTGGTAAACACACTTCCTCCTGGAAAACAAATAAAATGACATAGAAATTCTCTAGTGTGCAGAATTTTATTTAAGGTTAAATTTCTTCTTTCACATTCAGTCTGGGTTTTAAATTGATTTCGACTTGTTGTTAAACACAAAAATATTTCAGCCTTGAGGAATATTCTGAGACTGAAAAGTACTTAGAGCCATGCTTTACAACATGGTTGCCAAAACGCCCTACAGTTAGCAAATATTGACGAGGAGTACTTTGGTTCAGGAAGCCCCACAAAGTCAGTAACTGAACATCAGTTTTAGAGAGCAACCTATCAGCCACATTTATCCCAACTCTGTAACGTGACTGGAGTAATCTCTGAAATTTTGGTGTGGTCAGAAAACCTGCATTAGAAATGCAGAAAAGGGAAGACTACATTCTCTGATGCAGTTGCACTGATCTTTGGGTGGGAGCTGCAGTTATTGACCTGAACATACAAAGTGCTTTTAAGAACTAGAGGAATGAAGCAGGAGACTTTCCAAATTTTGTTTAGAGGTTAAAGCCTCTAAAGTTCACTGGTAGTTTTGCTTTTGATAGGAAAATAGGATCAGATTGAAAATGCAATAACATAAAACCAACAATGGCAAAGCTATCCTTAACAGAGAAAAAATAAAGTTCTCGCAGGAAAGCAGGCTGTCTTTTCACAAAGTTTTAGGTTTTCAGAGACTGAACGCAAATCAATCTGATTTAAGAAGAAAACCTATTTAAAGGAGAATTGCATTTGTTTCCCTACCTCTTTTGTTTGAACCTATCATACTTCTCTGCCCTTCCCATCCTCTATTTCTGCAGACTTAACTTTTGCTAAGCATTTATATCTACTCAGACTGGTTATGAAATAGTAAATATCATCATAGTTTCAAATAAATAAATTTGAAATGTCATACTTCTGCCTGATTCCAAGTGCAAGCTCAGTTTGAATTATATATTTTAATCCTATCAGCCTTCTGAACAGTGTTTCTGAGTATCTGCCTTGAAGCTTAGCTTCGGTGGACGTAAGGCACTTGCTTAAATCACCCCGGTAAGGGCTTTCCTGAAGTAGCTCACGGCCATGGGACATCACGGGGTGCCAGCGTTGCTAGAGGAGTGGCGCACAGCATATCCTGCCTGGGTCTCTGGGCACTGAAAACAGTGCCCTGTGCCTGGGAACAACTCCGTCCCTTCATTCCTTTGCCTACATGCCCTGTCTGAGCCAGGCAGTGTGCAAGCTTCCCCCAGAAAGAGAACCCTTCTCTCCAGAGAACCCATCTCCATCATCTCCTTTGCCCTTCTCTCCAGGGGGACAATGCTGAGCCACCCACTCACCCAGCGCTTAACCTTGCCTTCCACTGCTGGTGAGGAACAAGTCCTTGTGCACAGACCTACCACAATTATTTTTACTTCAGCATCTCCAGCTGAAAGCAGTATTAATACTGTCACCTGCAGTAAACAGTTCCTGACATGATTTAACGAAGTATAACAATCAGGAACTAGAATGTTAAATATTAAGCATTTACTTTAAATATTAAACAATTTCTCCTCTGAATTTTTACATCTTATGCAGATTTTATAAAAACTGCAAATGAACCAGGAAACTTTTAGCATGAAAAATTTACATCCCTTAAACAGAAGAAACTGGGAGCAGGACATCAGGGACACCTCCACATTATAAATATTTCAGGTCACATCTATAAAAGAAAAAATATTGTTCTATCTCATATTATGTCAGGTAAATATAATCTCGGTAAAGAATCAGAAGTTTGACAAAAATACCTAAGTGACACTGAAAAGTATAATGCTAAAAATGTTCCAGCTGTGTCCATGCTGTAAGCTTGTCTTTGTTTCCATCTGTGGGATGAGGCCACCAGTGATACAAACTGGGAGATTTCTGTGCTAATTTAGAGCCCATCAGCTGCAGAAGTGACAGTCACCGTCAGTTATATGGGAGTGGCAGACTTTTTTACTGCTAGTTTCACTTGTCTGAACCATAAAATGCTTTTTGTCCTGGAAGCTGCATTCTTATGTTATCCTGTAGACAAAGGTAATACCAGGAGAACTGTCTCACACACACACTATACTGGGTAATATTTGACCTATCGTATTTGTAATCAGCAAAAATTCTCTTCTTTTAATCTTGACTCTTCCTTTTCATTGCTTTTTCACCACCTTCTCAGTAAGAGATAAATGACATTTTAATAGAATTTCATACTGACTAAATTAAAATGTTCAAGGTAATGTTTAATGAGGCATAGTGCTGCTGGCCACACTGCCTTTATTTCAATTATAATTTCAGATTTTTTTTTAAATTTCTATCACTTTGTTACAAACTTTCCTGAAGGTTGGGGTATACCAGGAGGAAGAAGGTAAGCAAGCAAGCAAATAAACAAATACATGCCCTACTTCTAGGCTTGGGGAGTTTAAATCTAAAAATCAATGAGCAGCTTTGACAAGTTTTAATATCGTGAGAGATGTAACTGTCATTATTCTCTTTGGGAATAAATCAGAAAGTTTTGACACAAGCAGTCATGTCACCAATCCTTCTTTGTGCCTTAATATTAATTTACTTTTTTGATCATCGGGATAGTCTTCAGAGTCAGATATCTCATTTTTATGAAAGGCATTTTTATGAAACTAGCTCTGTTCACAGTTGGAAACAGAAAAACCTGGGATTTACTTTTCAGTTCACTTCTCCCCAGCTGCTGAATTTTTCATTTGAAGCAATTAAGAAAAAACATATTGATAAGTGGAATGCTGTTTAAGCTAAAACATATCAGAAAACATTCTATAGTCTTCTTTATGTGTGTCTAGACAGTAATGCAATGCATTAATTCAAGTGCTTTCTACTCTGTATTAATTTTTCATCTTATTTGCTATTTATTAATCAACTCTGTCATGCACTCCTGAAGGTGAAGCATTAGAGAGAGAACTGAAGAAAAGAAAGTCCAAGAGAGTGCAGCCTTCGCATAGTTTTGCTCTGGCAAGAATAAGTGTATAAATGTATTCACTGAAAGCAGTCATGACCAAGTCAGGCTTCATATGGTATTTTGTTTTCCTTACGTTTTGCTCAGAATAACAAGCGACCCTCAGCCTTGTCAGGGGCTGAATATCTAAGAAAAATGCCAAACCTTGATCTCTCTGAACCCGTGAGTAACCCATGGAATCTTCTTCTATAAAAATAAAACTGGAAAGAGGTATCTGAAATAAAATGCATAATACTTTGTAATATGCACTCTCTCTTGTCTTTTTCAGTCCTTAATTTGTTGGGTATTTTTTAAATGTCTGTCCTTTTTACAGTCTCCAGTGTCTTTGATGAAGCTCACTAGATCCTTCCCTCATACCCGGCGGTCAGCATTAATTGCCTGTTTGCTAGACACCATGTGAGGGGTAAGACACGGTGAAGGAGAAGTGTAGTTCTGACCCTAGGAAAAGCTAGCATGGTGATAATATTTTTGACTGTCTCTTAGAAACCTAATGTGCTACACGTTGGGAAAAAAACCCACATTGTCTTTTAGATGCCCGCGTTCGCTCTACGTATGCAGTCAGAAAGGCTGGAAAGAATTGATTATGCTGGTGGTTTTTTTTGAACTGTGCGTATGGTTCCTTCTGAACTGTTAGGATACCTGACTGCAATAACATGTTCCATCTCTTCAGTCAAATGTGCACGCATTTCTTTATCTCTGCTTTTAGCTTTCTACTGAATAAATAGAAACAAGCTTCAAACCCTTTTCCAATAGTGTGGTTGTATTCTCCAGCTATTGACATAGTACTCAAATGAATTTACTTTAAATTTCAGAATGGCTTTGCCTATCATACAGGAGAATTCTATAAACTTTGGCTGGAAACTAATAGACATGAGGAATCTTTTTACAGTGCTATTGCTAGTTGCTTAATATTATTTTTACCATTTGTTATTGGGATTGCAAAAAACAAACTAACAAACTGTCTGACACATGAAACACTTGCAAGTCTTAGAATTAGATATGCAGGAGAATCTCCAGATAATCTTCTCAAACATCTGGATTTTATGTCAGCGGGTCTTAATTTGCATTTACCTTTAAACACCACACCCAGAAATTATTATTTCCTATACTAATTAGATGACTTAAACTTCAGATATGTATAAAAACTATTCTTTTGGGGCTCACTGTTTTGCTGCAAATGATCTTCACAGGATATAAAGCTGAAAATTTAAGAATAAAGAGACACCGGAACCAAAAAGTATTCACTGTGCTGTCTGCCAAATTTCTGTCATCTCAAAACAAGCCCAGTGAGTAGTCATCTGAGGCTGAAAATCAAATAAAGTATATGATGTAATACAACAGACTACATTTGTGGCACTTATGGAATATTTTCCATTTACATATCCACCAATGCTTTAAAAAGATATATATGATCTGCCACATTTTCTACAAGTGGAAAACCCAGAAATCAAGCTACATTTTCAAGGAACATTCCAGCCAGTCTGAAGGAAGTGTGTAGTTCTAGCAAATGGTAGGAATTTTTTATTAAATATGCTGTTTTTCTAGTATGTAGACACGTTCTAAAAGTCTTTCAAAGCAATATATGAAATATTGAAATGGCTTAAAACTATGTGTCACTTCAATTTAAAAGGATATCAATTTAGTTCCTTAATTTCCTTCTTAACGCAGGCATACATATTTAATTTTCTTACCTACATTAATTTCAGCAAATTATCTGATCACTACGATTATTTCCAATTCTTTTTCTGAACCAATAATTGTTCTTAAAACATGGAAAACAATGAGAGACAGCAAGTGAAATATAAAGAATGGTATTCTAAAGGTAGGGATTCTGAAAGACCCCATGATTTTCAAAAGCTAAAACCTGCAGACTAGACAAGGCAAGAGACAATTCAGAGCATCTGTGAAATGACAAACACAGATAAGATAGTCAACAGTAACGTTAAAAAAAGAGGCAGACAGAAACTGAAAAGTCACCATGTTTTAAATTTAAGAATAGCTAAGGAAGACTTTAAAAAAAACCAAAATCTTACTTGCAATATTATTTTGAGAAGGCAACAGCTCTGTCAACAAACGACAGAAAGAACCCACAGATAATTTCAGTCTGACAACCAGTTGAAATCCATAGAAACTATACTTTGTTTACAGACAAAAATAATAGAAGGCTGGAAGAGTATCAGAGGAACATCACATGCTTGCCTGTGGTTTTTGCTCTTCCATAATTATGTGCTTATTGCCACTGTTGTACAGGCTACTGGACTGGATTACACCCTTAATCCATACACCCGTGCACACATTATGGTCATCTTCAGTGAACTACTATTTTTCCCACGTATCACAAAGCCTTTGTTCTGTCTATAACATCATCATCAAGATACCAACTGAGCTGAACATAAGCAGCAGCTCTGTCGCACCAGTTGAAGAGCTCCCCTCCCCTGGAGGAGTACAGTTGCCAGGTATTTAGGGCTTTCAAAAGCTTTCAATAGATCATTTTCATCTTTTCTTCCCTTTCAGAAAAAAGTAAGGAAATGTTTTAGAGGTTGATATGCAATAATCTTTTGTTTACTGAACCCACACCCTCTTTATAAATGAGAACAGTATTATGTTTAAATCAGTACATTGAGATTACTGCTAGATACACGTACATGATCCATAAACTACTGAAAAATATTAGAGGTTAGACTGCCCTGATTATTAAGCTACTGAAATCAAAGTAGTCTGCAAATGTGCACACATTTAGTGACATTGGTTCAGATGGAGAACTGTAACTTGTTCAGTTGTAACTCAGATCTGTGTTTCATTACATTCCTATGTCCATTTTCTGCAGCTAATATGAGATGAACATTTCTCCATTTTCAGCCAACCATCAACTAACTAGTGTAATTATTTTTGCATGCTTATTAATCATATATCATAATGAAATAATTTATTCCCAAGCGATCATAACAAATGAGGAGTATATAATGTTGATGTTCTCTGTTAAAGAGCAACAGCTGTTACAGTATTGAAGTTCTTATTACCACTGACCCCTGTGCAATACAGACATACAGACTATCACAGGCTCAGTTATGGTATTTTGTGTATGTATCTGTTTAGAGTAGATGGGACAGTAAATAATGTTTTCTTTTCCAGGGCTATATCTTTAGCTGCTGGAGCATGACCGTACCAATGATTGTTACCTCTTAAGTATGCACTATAGAATATCGAGATTTTCACCTACTTAAAAGGAGGGGGGGGAAAAAGCATTGAATATATTTATGTAATGGGCTATCAGTTGAGGTAGTTAAGAACAAAACAGTGACTTTCTAAACAGTAGTCATGTCTATTACCTTCACTGGATTAGCGTCACTGCCTATGCTTTTTAATGCACTTGTCATCCAGGATAAATGGAGATTGATGGCAACTATTAGTCTATTTTTTCCACACTTTCTGTGGTCAGTACCTTTCTGTTTGAAAATGTTGTTGTGTAAAAAGGTGACATCCATCAGCTACATTGTTCGTTGGTTCAAATCATATGTTGATGAATATCAGTGTAATGCTACTGACTTAAAACATAAGAGCACAAGAGGTCTCTGGGTCACTGTGTCAAATCTCTGTAATCAGTGTTATTAATGTAAATGGCATTAAACCCAGAAAGTTCTTGACCACATATCACAAGCCACAGAAAAACCCAATACAGTAAAACACTTACATACAAAAGACCTACAGTCTCTAAATATGTAATAAGCTTCCGAAAAAGAGAAAACAAGAGGTATTACCAGTATCCTGGAATCCTTCTGTATCAAATAAATTTTTAGGTTCTAAAAATCATTAGCATTAGCCCAAATGCTCTGGACACTTCCAGGAAGCTAACTGCACCCTGCACTTCAGAGCAAGGACTCGTATCCCTGGGGATACTACTTCACTCTACGTGTACAAAAGGTCGCTTTTCATGCTCAAGTCTCAGTGACAGTTATCCTATCATCCCTCAGTGCAATTCAGGACCTTCTCCTCTTCTCCTGTAGCCAGACATCCTCATTTTCAGTCCCTAAGGCATGACTTTGCACCTTATATTATTAAATTTAAATCCAGTTCTGTTACTACAGACATTTATTCTTACCACACAGTAATCTAGCTGTCTACCTGACTGGCAAACTGTTAATTTTCTGTCAGCCACAAATTGCATTTATGTCTTGATTATTCTATTTTCTTCAAAATCCATTCTAATGCTGTGCATGATATTAAGGTCAAATGAAGAGAATTGCATTTCTTATAGCTGAGTATATGATAAGGCATTTGTACTTTCACATTGTAATCCTCTATCCATCATCTCTAACCAGAGATGGAAGAGGTTGCCCAGAGAAGCTGTGGCTGCCCCATCCCTGGAGGTGTTCAAGGCCAGGTTGGACTTTGAGCAACCTGGTCTAGTGGGAGGTGTCCCTGCCATGGCAGGGGGTTGGAACGAGATGAGCTTTAAGGTCCCTTCCAACCCAAACCATCCTATGATCTTTGGGACAGCAGTGCATACTCTTCACCTAGGAATAATGCTTAGTTCTATTTGTTGCACTTCTGCTGAGCTTCTTGGCTTTTTTTTTTGTCTGGGAACCCACAGCAACTATATGGCTAAGAAAAGTTTATAGTTGCCCAGATGGTAGCAGTCATTAGATGAGAATGATGGTGGAAGCGGTATTGCGGATATATCCATTTAAAATCCTGATATTTCCAGCAGGGCTATCTTTGAGGAACTAAGGACCCTTTGGATCTTTTATGTGTTTTCAGGCAAGCAGACAGCAGAAAAATACATACTACAAAATCAGTAAGCAAGACAAGCCACTCGCTTACTAAGGTAAAGCAGTTTGCTTTTGGATTCTTTAAATTAAGTATTTGTTAACTGCCATGCTGAGATTGAGCTGACAAGTAGGAAGAATAGGACTCTCATTCTAGTTTGTAATCTAAACCAACAGAAGAACATACAGAAGGTCTAAAGGACAGTATTCGAGTCGGCCTTTATTGCTACAAATGCAGTTTTCCCCTGTAAGTTTTATGTAACCTTGACTCTTACTGAATTTGACGGAAGTTTGGGTTATTCAGAATATTAATACTAGAATTTTTACCTGAAATGTACAGTCTTACCTGAACACTACAGTCACCCAATTACTGTAAAAATTTATTGACAGATGATGCCAAAATGCTGAGAAGCCAATGATACCATTTAGTGGAGTATATGCAATTTAAGTGTTTAAGAGCCACATGGAAGAAGTGGGACTCAGGAGAGTTTTACATGAAATGATTGTAAACAGATCATTATTAATAGCTAAATTCATGTAAGAGCCAGCAATGAGGTGGCAGTAGTTGAAGGAAAATTGGCAAGAGTCTTTCTGTGAGCAGCAAAGTAGCATTACCCGTGTGCTCTATTTTTAATTGGTTAAAAATGCTTACACACAGACTTGTGTACATGCACGTCAGGTTCTTCACAATACTGTTAGCAGAAGTTTACTAATGTGAGTGTTTGGTATGTTCCCATATAATTCAATCTAATTTATTTCATAAGGTGAATTCTTTAAGAAGCTCTGCTTACTGAGGTGTAAAATGATCATAGCATTTCACGTGTTTGTGATGGGCTTGAGATATTGCTCTTCTCTTCCCACACAGCTTTTTAATAAAAGTGCTGCCAGTTTGCTGACCTTCCCTTCTTCAAGGTTAATGGTTTGTTATCTATAAATTACTTTTCATGATACAGCTTGGGTTATGAACTCCAAAATTGTCTTCTGTGGGCTCTCTCTTCAATTTGTTTTAGGCTCAGAGAAAAGCACATTTCCTAGTAACTGAGGCAGATTTCACAATAGGAAAAAGTACTACAGAAATGAAAAGAGATAATGTCGGCTTTAGAAACTTGCCATTTTGTTCTATAAGAAGACATACAATTATTTCAGTTGGTCGATGTTGTGGAACAACTGCTGTCATGTTCTGCAGTAAAGCTGAATGCCTACATGACTGCAATTTACCTAACACTGCCCCAACTCCTTTTTTGCTTGCATATAGAGCCTCTAGGCTAAAGATGTTGCAGAGAGACAACAATTAGCGACACTGCATTATTGTAGAGGTTTAGAAACATGTTAATAGCCAGACAATTTATAATATGCAGTCTTTGTTATCATTATGGAACATCTGTTACTTAAGAGCCAACTCTGTAATAAATGTGCCCTAGTATTTTATAATCCTGTCACAGTGTAAGAGGGAAAAGTAGAGATGATATTAAATTTGATCTTGAGAGGTAGTGGACATATTTGCATCCTACAGCACAAGCAGAAAGTGTTCAGCAACACCTTGCAGTTTTCATATACTTTAATAACTTATTACATACTTCTTTACCAGTTGGTCCTTTCCACCCTTTAAACTTTGAGAGTGAGTTTTATAAGAAACCAATGACAGGACTCCAGTGGCACATTATAATTCTGTACCCAGGAAATACACATTTGCTTTCAAGCTCTGGGAAACATTAGAGTATCTACACTGTCAAAATATATAACTTCAGCACTTCAGCTGTAATTTCAGTCATAAAAATAGCTGTAAGAGTCTCTCATCCAGTCTGACTGTTGTTTGCTAGAGATAATTTACTTTACATGATGCCACTTCAAAAGGAATGTAAAAATCAGACAATAATGCAAGCAAAGCTTTCTTGGCATATTTGTGGTACCTCTGCAAGCACGGTATTGCAAACTGCTTAATTTCTTTAATTTTGTTTAAAGCACATATCACACTTCTTTTATTTTTAAGGCTTTTTGAGTGATACATGACAGTATACTTCAGAATTGCAAGCTGTAATGGCTCTTACCACTTTGTCAATAGAGATAGCAAAGGCCGGATTTTTGCTTACCATTAACTAATAACAATTCTATTATTATTGCCATTCAGAAACTGCTGAAATTATGTCAGCTTATTCCAACAGGCAATAAGCCCAACTTTTTGCCCAGGTTATTGGAAAAGGATGGCTAATTTTTCATCTGTTTCACAAATACACCCTCCATACATCCTTCTCCCATTTAATTACTTCACCAGTCAATTACATTGTGCATCAGAGCACTGACCATGTGGAACTCGCTTTTATTTTCCATTCTCTAAGACTGAGTTATTCAACACCTGTGATGTGCTACTACTTTTTTGTTTACAGAGATCATTATTAAAAGCTCGTTACAGCCATGTGTGCAATGTGTTCAAGCTGTCTCAGTCCAACATTTAAAAAAATGTTTTTAAAATATATGCTCTTTTAAAGAAAAAGCAGGTATTTTCTGTTTCCAGGGGATTGCTATTCCTCTTTCTCTTAACACTTTTTTCTTATTTACATTTAATTTCCACTCTTTTACACGGTGCACTGTAACTGCACATTTAAACCAACAAAATCACACACATACCGTATGTTATTTGTGACAAAGAAAACGCCTCCTTGTAGCATTTTCCATATTTTCTTGATTTTGTTATGGAAACACACATCCAGCTTTGAAAATACATTTCTGTTAACACCTGAACTGTCAAAAGTAATTTCGAGACTGTGTTTTAAAATACAATTTGATCATCGCAAAGCATCATAGTTGTCTTATTGCTTCTTATTTAGTTTTTCCTGTTTATTTACCAGCTACCTGTGAACAGAAAAGAATCTTTTTGCTACCAAATATAAACTCTACTCCTGTAATGTTTTCCTGAAATATTTGTTTTACTTTGTGTCTCATTTTCTCAATTAGTTGTTACTCACAGCAATCGAATCCAGGGTTTCTATACCACTCCCAAGGAACATAGGTCTGGATTTCATCTACTGGAAGAGACAAAGATCCCTGGGAACACACCAAGCTTAGACCCAATTCCTAACACACAGCTTTAAAGCGTGCAAGCCCTGTTTTCTAACATGGTTTAGAACATGCCAGTTTCAAGCTGGCCTCCTTAAGTAAAATACGCACTAAATTAAGCCAAACTTCCAGGAGTGATGAATCTGATAGTGGTACCCTAAAATATCAGCTTAAAAGCATCAGTGATCCATTATGAAACAGACGTTATAAAAAGATTAAGAGCTTTAGGGTTAAAGAGAAAGAACAGGGTGCTGCAGCATTTCCATCAGAGTAAATCAGGGTAGTAAAACTATCAATTCTTTTACCACTATGCAAAACTGATATTGGTTAAAAACCTAAGCCTTTCATTATCCAAATTAAAAGTATACTGTGTTTATTGAATTCAGAGATTAGCTCGCTGTTATACACAGTAGTCTTACTTTGATGTCTCAGGATTAATATTCATGAAGTTTCAGACTATTAACTACACATCTGACAAGAAACATATCTTACAGACTACAATTATTGTAGGATGCTTTTAGTTCTGATTTTATCTTTCATTTTGCTGTGGATTCCCACAGAGTTTTCATATTGTCAAACAATGTTTTAAGGTTGGTTCTGGCAGGTTTATCATATCGATGGATCTGGATAAAACTTAGACGTTTGAATCCAAAGGACATTTTTCAACTTCTTCCTCATTTTAAATAGTTTTACATGAGTGACAAATTTCAAATTCAGTTGCCTAAAATGCCGTCTGAACTATCAGCAGAATTGGAAATCACCAAAACCTGTTCACTCCTTAATCAGTTCAGCCCAGAATATTGCACGACACTATACACAATACTGGCCAATATTGACACCCGTCTCTTTTCAAAGAGTCTCAAAGGCATGAAACCTTTGTAAACTATGATAAAAAACACAAGTCACAAAAAAAATTTTCTTTTTCTCCACATGGCACCAGTGCTTTGAAAATAGTATCGATCACTTAAACAGAAAAATAGCAGCAGAAAAATCAAGCACTAAATGAGGAAAAGTCTAGCACCATCAGATAACACCAGTTAAACTGTTAGCTCATATTACGCTTAGCTCTAGCTGGCACAGTGGCTATATGAGCACTACAGTAAATCTAATTCAGGGAGTCATGCGCACTAAGCAAACAGTTAAACGCATTGCTTTCTCCGATTAGCTGCTTATGGTAGAGAACAGTTCTTGATGGCAGGTGAAGCCTGCCTGGGAACGTCAGCTCTTGGCTGCAGGCTTTCTTGGGCCGTTTTGTGAAACTTCTTATCATCCGATTCCAACTACAGAGCCGTCTAAGGTCTCAGTGGCACAGCTGAGATATGGTTTATCAAGAATGTGAGAAATTTAAATAAGATATGAAGGTAAAGACAACATAAACAATGATTTCCAAGTACATCAAGGGAAGGCCATCAACCATAAGAGTTCTTCTGAGACCAGAATGCATGGTGACAATTTGTGGGGTAAGTTAGGGGGGAAAAACAAAAAATCATTAATGTGGAAAGACTCTCATGGTTAAGAGAGATGGGCCCCACAAGCAGCCATAAACACAAGAAATTGAAAGCTATTACTTTTTTCAGAATTCAAGCTAAAACTCAAAACCAAAAATCATGCCTCACTTGTATGGTAATTACCATGCCAGATAGCTGCTGTGCAGCGAGCACTACCCACCTATGCCTCTCTGATGCTGTTTAACAGCTCCTACCTATTTCCCATAGTGCAGGAGAGAAAGTCATAAACCGCACAGCAATAGCAACAAAAAGCAATAACAAAAGCAAATGTCAGAATTTGAATTGCAAACTACAGATGAGCCTTGACTGCTAAAGCTAAATCCAGATCTGAACATTAAAGGTTTGAAGTTGCTCTGCTGGGGCTAGAAGTTGCTACTGCTCATCCTTTTAATAAACTGCTAGGCATTACAGGTAGACTAGAGCTGATAGGGATGGACAATCACTGCATAGCAACTCTCAAAGACAAGTTCACAGGATTCATGGGAAAGATTTACTATTTTAATAGAGAATATATCCAAATTACTCCTTATATAATAGAAAATGATTTTTCTAATAGACTTGCAGTGCAGGAATGTAACTTTCTTAAACAGAGACTAATTTCTCCTGAAAACAAAAGATATTTTAGACCCCACGGTGTGAGCCCTAATTCCCACACAAAAAGCTTGATTTAGAAAAAAACAGAATTAATCTTTTGAAAGGCACTGAATTTCCCATCAATTTGAAATTTTGGAGCTTCAGTTTTGCCGTCTTTCAAATTATGCTTTCATAAATATGGTCTGTGCAAATGCATATTATTGCTTACATCAGTAAATCTATTAAGTTGTGTGTTTTGTTCCAACACAGCAATGTCATTACTTAAAACTGGTTTCAGTTTAGCTCAGTCTAAAAGATTAAATGGGAATGAAACAAATGCCATTTTTCAATCCTACAATTATTCCCTGAAAGCTTGATGGGGAAAAAGACTTAAAACACCCAAACACAAAACAATGAAATATTAACTGCTAAGAGCAGTTGTTTCCCTCTAAAAATACTGATATTAAATTATTTCATTACGTGCATAGTCACACCTGAAAGAACTCAAAAGCCACAGACTATGAATCCAGAAAAGATAATGGACGAAGTAGCTCTCTATTATCAGCTACTGCTGTACTTTTAGGCTGTTTTATGCTAATAAACATTATAAGAATCTATTTACATGCATATGGTAATAGGTAACACATTTTTTAACTCATGCAAATTTGTAAAACTAACTTCAAGATCCTGTGTTAAGAAGCTTAGCTAAAATGATGTTTTACGTGACTGATTTTTTGCAAAATATATTACAAACTTTTTTAGTAGGAGTTGAAGGAGAGAGCTGTAGCAACCATAGAACCCCACAAGGTGTTGTGCACTTTTACAGTTCAGCTTTTAGCATTATCAGAAAACTATCATATCAGATATTTTGTATATCGGACACTTTGGGGTCTAGGTACTTCTGCTTTTAAGATAAGACAACTGCATAAAGCTGAATCCTACTCAGTACTGTAAATAAGTAATGTAAAAAGAAAGAGGCAGGGAGGTTAAACCAGCAGAAAACTTTAATGGAGAATGTCTAACTTAATAGGTGCCTGTTAACACCAGCCATTTTTCTGAGTAGAGATATAGGAAGACTGAAACCCCATATACTCTGTATGATGAGCTCAGTGAACTCTAATTAATCCAGTGCTGTACCTATCAAGAGCTTTTTACATGCATTTTATAATGTTGATCCTTTACTAATAAAGTCTGTAAAAATCTATGACAAATTCAAGATTCTTACTTTGATCATGTCTCTTTCTTCACATCAGAAGTGACAAGAAGTGTCCCTGTATGACACAATCTCATTCTGCGCATAAAAACTTAATGCGAACTCTGCAAGACCTACTGTACTCCCGGGATCAGAATCATCACACTCAGCAGGGGCCCAGCACCAGCCTAGGGAGACATCTGGTCTGTGCTCAGGAAAAGTAGTTTTCTGCTAAAGGTTACCATTTCAGTGTACGCAACTGAGGGATCAGAATGTACTGGTGCTTAGATTTTTAAGGGAAAATTACAAATTATTTTATCACAGCATTCTGTTCTCAAGGAATAATGCCTGAGAGAGTAAGAAGCGTCCCTTAAGAATTAGTGTAGATATGTCACCCTCGTCTTCTAAAACTCCGCAGGATTTGCAACAGCTTACTGAGCTTTCTATTTTATTAATAAAACTTAGGAGAACTTATAAAAAAACACCCTCCAAAAGTGAACTCCTATTTTCAACATTAATATACTGAATGAACATTCTGTATCAATTCTCCCCTAAACTGTTGGGAGACATACGGTAAATTTATTTTTGATAGTAGAAGAGTAATGCTGTCAACTTTTTCATGCTATGTTTCAACTTGCTGGTAACATCAATAGGGAAGCCCTCAGAATATAAAATAATTGTTTACAACTGTCTTTTTGATATGTTTTTCTGTGCCACAAGTACAGGACAACAGTGCAATTGATCTGCCACCCAAAACAATTATTGTTTTGCGCGGCTTCGCTTGCCCAGGGGCTACCATGTGGTTTATTCCCCGGCAGTTAAGTGAATCCTCAGCATTGCATTGGGAGGGTTCAGGCACTTCAGCAGAAAACCAAAGAGTGGGAACCGTTAGCCAAATCCTGCAGAACTCTTAGAGTTCTTTCCCAGTGTTTGAGATGCTACTAAGAGGGTTATAATTGATCTTTGTATTCCTAAACAAATTCCTTTGAAGGGCTTGTTTTCATGCAACAAGCTCCTCAGACAGCTACAAAAATCCCAGAATCAGCTTTAAAATAGTTACATTTTCTTAATCAACATATTTATAGAATCATAGAATGGTTTGGGTTGGAAAGAACCTTAAAGAGCATCTAGTTCCAGCCTCCCTGCCATGGGCAGGGACACCTTCCACTAGACCAGATTGCTCAAAGCCCCGTCCAACCTGGCCTTGAACACCTCCAGGCATGGGGCAGTCACAGCTTCTCTGGGCAACCTGTGCCATTAAGCAATAAGTGTTAGAATGGCACAGACAGAGCAGCAGACACAGGGATTTATCACTCATCTTTCATTATTACTGGGAGGAAAGGAAAAATACCAAAATGATCTTTTCCCTGGCTTCTGCCACTTTCAAGGTCTTCTGTCAGCCCTGTTTCAGCATTGCCTGCTTGAGAGACTGATAGAAGCAAAGTGTTTGGGCCATGCAACTAAATCATCTTATGGAACGAAGAAAATGTCTTCATCCCATAAAACGGTAAATGGAAACGTACATGTCTAAAACATTCCCCATCAACATAAAATCAAATTGTGTCCAACTAGAACAACTCTCTCACACATCAATCAAAACAGATACTTATTCTCTGAAAAGGGAGGGAGATCGAAAGCCAGGAAGCATTACATGATAGAGAAACACATTTCTTCTCTGGAGAATACTTGCAAGCCTCAGAATCAAAATTTGACTGATAAGGTCTGAATCATTGGAGAAATTTATATGATTAGAAGCATTTAGAGGACAAATAGTATCTTGTTACTTCCTGTCTAAATGTCTTCATGACTGATTTGTATCCAGTTGATCTTGCACCAGCATTGTCTGTCAAATCCTGTAGCCTTCTTTGCCTGTGATGTTCATGCCTCTGATGTGCATACAGGTAGCAAGCACACCCTCTCAGTTTTTCCTTGTAAGACCAAATTTTATTCCACTGCTCCACATCCTGAGTGGCTTCAATTAATCTAGTTTGGAAATGAGTGACTGTAACTACCAGATGAGAACACTGTTATGTCTTTTATGAAGGATGTAACATTTCTCAACTGAAATCTGTTGTGAGACATGGCCTGGCATTTGCCTTTACGTTGTACCACACCGGTGAATCAGAGTGACTGTGAGATCTAGTACCACACCCACATTTTTCCTCACCTCATTGCCACAGCGAAGATCCTCCCTATGAGCTGGCTTGCATGATCAGAAAAGTCAACCCGAAGTACAAAGATTAAATATCAACTTACTAATGTGTGTTCAACCAGATTAATAAAGCAAACTCATGCTGGTAGCCTGTTTTTAGCGAGCTATGTGCTTCGTTTAGTTAAATTACCTAATCCAAGTAAATTACCGTGCTTATTAGTGCTTGCTATCAACTAGTCACAACACACCATCTCACTCAGTAAATAATACCAGAGGGAAAGAGCTCGCTGTTGCAATATGATTGTCTGGGACCGAAACTTTTTTTAGATTGATAATTCCAAAATCTCTGCCCACTATAAATCATTCTCACTTTGAAACAACCAGTGAAAACAATAATCCATGTAACAACTGCCTGAAAAAAAGGGAAGGGAAAACTCCCACTACAAGCAAACAAAAGATGAAAGTGTCTAGGAGTTAAAAATTACTCACAAAAGAAAATATGACTCTCAAGACAGAGGCTCAGCATTAAAAAGACAAATTTAAAAACTGTATCATGCAAACACAGAACTGCATTAAATGTATAGATGTGATTTATACCTTAACAGTCATACAACTTGAATATATCTTGCTTTTAATGTTACACGTTGCTTGTTACCAGACATCAGAGGCAGCTAGTTCTGACAAAGAAAAATCAATACAATTTTGCCAATGATTCACCTTTATCAGTCCCTCTTTTTACGGTAATCTCTTTTTTTTTTCCCTGTGTGCTGTCCTTTTCTTTCTCTTTGCAATTTAAAAGGAAATTGACTTTTGAACTTTTGCATTTGTTTATAGCTAGAAAAAGAATGTGTGTTTTAAATCTGGTACACTTTTCATTTGGGGGGGTGGGAGAGAGAGCGAGAGAGAGACAGAGAGAGAGACACTGGTCAGTCCAAGCACCTTCACATTGTCCAAAAGCAAAAAGGAGGAAACCTATATGGTTGAATTTCACTTCAATCTAAAACAAAGTTTGTAAATATAAAACTATTACAAACCGTACTGTATGTACTTAGAACAACACAGACTAACTTATCTACATATATACCTTCACTATTATGCATAGATTTTTTTTTCTGTTATCTATTCCAGAATCTAGGGAAGTTCACTATGCAGGAACATTCAGTTATTTTTTAAACTAACAAAAATGTGATGTTCAGCCACCAGAAATGCAGCATCCACCAGAAGTCAATTATATGCTAGTGACATATGATTAAAAAATATTGAAAGAAAATACTTTCCAGTTGTATTTGCTTATTGTTATTGCCTGCATCTTGTTAAACATGAATATAGAAAATCTCCATATTATTACTGCATCACAAAGCACTACCCATGCCCATCAAATTTAGCAAACATTAAAATCTAAAACAACATGACAATTTGATGTGACACTGAAGTAGCTGGTGATCTTGATTACGTTTAAGTCACAGTCAGTACCATAATACTGCACGTTGCACCCTTTTATCTATGTTGCATATCATTTTATTAACGTGGTCTTCAGCCACTGGATAAAAAAATTTCTACAGATGTAATGACCAACAAAAGCTTACATTTAATTTACTAGCCTGTCATCACCTCAGTCCTTACTTTACTGTATGATAAAACCAGAACATAATGAGCTGGTGGTACAATCAACAGTTCATTAAATATGAACTCAGACAGCTGAAAGAAATATACCCAGCAAAAGTTTCAAAATAGATGTGCTTTGTCTCCATAGAAGGAAGTTTAGTTCCTCTTGCAAAGTGTGCAGCCATTCTCATCCTTGCTTACATAGCGTATGATCTCTCTGTTTGAAGATGATAGGCAAACCCTAAGCCAGCTAGATTTTCAGGGGTGCTTACCTGGTACGAAACTCTGTGGAAGGGACTCCTCATTCCCTCCAGCATGGCGAGGAAGAAAGTCAAACCAGTAACTCAGTATCTCCACCCCGTCAGGCCAGGAGACGAAACTTCAGCTGCATTAAAGGCCTGAAGGAAAATGCAACTGAACCAAGGGGCAGGGGACCGGGTGTGTGGATGCTCCTGTTACCATACTATGAGTAAGGAATCTTGTTGTTTAGAGATTCAAAGGTTTCAGAAGTTATCTGGGAGGTGTAGGGGAGTGAAAAGAGAGTCAACGACCTTTAAGCTTGCTTCACAGAAATTCAGCTAAAGATACTGTCAGAAAAAAATGACCAGCCATGTTGACATAGAGTTATTACAGAAAAATAATTGTAATGCATGGAAATAATTAAAAAAAAAATGATTGGCCAAATTAGCACAAAGAAAAAAATAAAAGAAAGCTGGATGGGATATATTCTACCTGGTAAAATTGTTAACCTGAATTAATTATTTTTTTTTTTTACTTTTTGCATCAGTAGGAATCTACAACGAAAATAGCTTCTTTGCTATTCATGTAGAGGAATATGCTTTTCAAGGAAAAAGAAAAATTTGAATATCAAATTCAAGAAGGAAAAAGAACCCAAATCTACCAAGGACTTTCAAGGACGTGTGGCTTGGTGTTGTTCAGCATATTTCAAGCTCTGTAGTACAGACAGTTCATCTCTTTTCCTCTGCACTGCCAAAATGAAATGAAGTACGGATTATTATTTAAAGCAAGCAAGCCTGCAACAGTACAGAAAAGTTGAAAAAACGATTGAGAAAACAGGAGCCCAGTAGCATCATCTTCAATTAAATGTAATTTAAGTGATCTGGAGTCATTAACTTCTTTATTTGCAGCTTGCCCCACTAAACTCGGGGCGAGGGGGGTGGTGGTGGGGGTGGTGTAGGTTTTTTCTTATCAGCTGACTCATACAAAGTAAATTCTCTGATGTAGTAGATCTATTTGCACTATAAGGAACTGAAGCTTAAATTCTTGGTTTTCACTTGGCAACACAGGCTTTATAATTTTGTGCTTAGATTAATGTGTATACTGTATTTAAAGTGAGATTTACCATAATGATGATTAATGGCTGATTTTTCTGTCAGAAAATAAAAAGATTAGCTGGCATGGTATTTTTGACTTTTACCTTTGTTAATACTAAAAATTACTTTAGTTCTTCCAGTAAATTGCAGGGTATACAGGAGCACTTTTGGAATGAACGTTGAGAAGTGAACGATGACTGCCATCAGGTAATGAACGTTGTTAAAAGGACAAAGTGTTTTTTTCACAGATTATGTCTGGTCTGGAAACTGCAGTTTGTGTTTCAAGTAATCGTATTTATATGATCAACAGTTAGGGGTGTGTTAGATGCGAGATGATAAACAGGCTTGTGGTTAGGACATCCTACTCACTTTCTTTGACGTATGAAAACTAGTAGGTCTTATTGCAAAATTTCCCTTTGTCTTGCTTTTTCTGTTTGGCAAGGAAATAAGAGTTTTACATTTCACTCCCTTTTCGTCACCAAATTTCTTTGTACCTTACAGTAACTCAAAAGAAATCCAATGTGGGTATTAACACAGACAAAAGATGAAACAAAGACAAAATTTTAGTTCCATAAAGTGAAAGGTAAGAAAAAATTCTAAAATCTGATGAGGGCTGAATTAGTTCATGCAAAGTCCTTTCCTGCATATTCCCATATTTGCATTTTAGATGCAATATGTTTTCATTGCTGCTATAAAGACTACAAAATAAATCTTAATCTCCTGTCCATATTTACAGGCTTTGCACAGCATTTTGTAAGAGGCTTAGCAGTATGGACTTAATAACAGTTCCTTCAGAAGGCTGGAGGCAACATACATTGAACAGAAGTTTCTACCTGAACCAAAAATTGGTCTGTGTGGGTAATTTAAAGACCCTTTTTTATATTGTTAACTGTTGCTCATATTCCTTTTGCATTTGTGTACATTTGTGACAATCACTGAAAACCTAGCGACTAGAGGTACCTAAGTACCCCTTTGTACTTCCACCCTACTGCTAACTTGTCACCTTCCATCTTATAAAGCGCACATGTGTTATAAAAGCAGATTCCTAGATTTCAGAAATTAATAGATTGTTAGATCTAGAAATAACATGACTTTGAGCACATAGTCATGAGAGCTATTAAAAAAGAAGGCAATGTAGGAGAAAAAAATCTGCTCTAGATACCAAAGGTCAAAGCTTCTGAAGCTAGATACTGTGGAATCCCACAGATGGGCTGTAGAAAGGTGATGGATCATGTTAAATTGCTCTGTCCACCTTCTTTCCCATTCTTAAGTAACATTAGAAATAATATTTTAAAAATACACTATTTTTCATTTATTAAATTTTCTGAATCAGTAGTGTCTGTGAAAAAGGTATGAAATCATTAGGTTGAAAGCAAGTGGTATGTTCAAATATCGTCTGATAAAAATGAAATGTGCAGAAGACAATCCAATTCTGTAGCCAAAAAAGAGCACAGGTCACTGCCTTTGGCTGGGTGTTAGTATCCTACCATTATTAGCTTATTGCGACAGTGTTCATACACATGTCAGATATATCATCTATGGGTAATTTACTTTGTCAGACTGAGAGTTATCCTTTCTTTGGATTAATTACCTTGCGAGAGTTAAAAAAAAAATTAAAATTTAACAACCCCCCTTATCTTAATTTGCAACTCTTGAAGGGAAAAGATGAATTCTTCATTCTGAAAAGAATTTAAATAAAACTCCAGCCCAGCTTTTATGTCTGAATTTCACTGCATTCTGAATACACTACTCAAGGTGGGTAAAGGACTTTGAGCTTTCCATTTTGGCAATAGATTCTTTAACTAAAAGAGCATTCTACAAATACACAGAAGTTAACGGAAAATTTTCTTTCAGTAGATTTGCATCAATGCAGGGAAATAATTCGTTTAAGGAAAAAGTTCAGAAATGCATCACTCCTAGGGAGGGAATAATCATAGAATCAGAAACATTACCGTTGGAAAGGACCTCTGGACATCTCTAGTCTAACCTACCGCTTGATGAAGGTCTATTGCCAACACCAGATATGGGGAGCCTGCGCTTTGTATAGCTGACCCTGGAAAAACCTCCAAACCTTGTGTGACACCTCTTGCTGTGCAGGAATACCCTCCTCATCAGCATTTTGTGAATATATTGGATTGAAGATTAGGAAAATTGTCAGCAAGTATACCAGATATGATCACACCTAAATATTTTCAGAATAACTCATCAAAAGTGTGATTGCCCTTTTTCTTTTACAGTGGTTGTATTCTGTACAATGTAGCAACCTGTCTAATCTCAAAGATGTCTTGCCTAATTTGCAGTACTCTCTTTCATAAATAAGAAATCAGATTAAACTGCAAAGACAGTTGTCATGGTCCATAGATACTTAACATTAGGAAGAATTTGAGATTTGTAAGGTACAGTTAAGATTACCTTCTAATGTCTTTCCTTATTAACAATGAAGTTATATCAAAATACAACACAGCCTTAAACTGATCATCCTCCTGTGCAAATGCAGGAAGTCAGCAGGGAAGCAAACTACATTTATTCTATATTATAGGCATAAAGCAAGCTGTTTTGTGGTCAACCTGACATTTAAATAAAGCAACTCAGAAAGGTTTAATTTTCTGCTTTACAGCAAGAGTAATAAAACCTGTACCGGTCCCAATCTCCATCTACATTAAAAAACATGCTCCAATCAGCTGTGGATTTCAGAAGGATGTTATAATTAATGGCTTTCTGCTGGCTGCCTTTTTCGTCACTGTGATTTGCATGGAGTTGGATCTCTTTCCAGTTTTGGAAAGGTTGAAGAAAACTGAAGCCAGACTGGGCTAGATTTTCCAGCCTGTGTCTACTATCCCATAGTCACAGTGGCAGTGGTGGAACTGCGCTGGTGTAAGACAAGCTGCTATATTTAGAAAATCTCTGGGTCAGCCTTCAGTAGCCTAAACAACTGTTATGCAGGCTGCCAGGCAGCTCAGTGAGTGCTACAAGAGTTTACTTTCAGAATTCCAAAGCATCTTTTCTTTTCCATCAAAACCAAACGGAGAAACTCGGGAAACACTATGTACCCACACCGAAAAAAAAAAAAACAAAGAAAAGAAAAAAAGAAACTGGAAATCACCTTACCCTCCTTCAAACTAAAGAACAGTATATTTCAACAAAATACATTCCTTTTCTACAGAGACAATCCCTGTTTCACTCTACTCCCTCCATTTTAAATGAGATGATTTAAGTGTGTGATATAAGGAATAGGCACCCATTTACTAATTACGTCTTGTATAGGTTATTTGTCTTTTTTTTTTATCTTTATGCAATCAAAGAACATGAAACCTACATGTAGCACAGAGACACGTATGGATTAACTGTTTGACTGTGCACTAAGGACTTTCGAGCATTCAGCCCTCCTTTCTATAGTTTTAACTGGACCTCTGTCAAGTCCACCTGCTTAGATTCATGAAAGGTTTGTGCAAACATTTTACTTAAAATTCAACCAAAGGGGCCTGATTACAGAAATACACTTCCAGGCTTGATTTAAAACCATTCTCTATCTTGTACCATGGCCTCCAATATGGAATTCAAGCTGCTGAGTTTTGATGTTTAATGATAAATATAAGAGAACATTCACTGTACTTAGACTGAATGGAGAACTCAGTGAATGAAAATGAAACTAGATTAAGTTCACTTTTGCATTTTGTTGGAAACATTTAGTGCAACTGATGTTCGTGACTATTCTGACAGCAGGGATCCAATGATTCAGAGATGCTGCTAAAAAAGCTGCTGTAGAAGCTGCAACAGGAAAAAAAAAAAAAAAAGGACCCCACAGGTCTAAGACTGAGGAAAAATTGGCATTAGTTTCTTGCCATCTTTTATACCTGATATCCATTACTGTTTTAAAAATGACTAGTTGTACTAGACCAAGACTACTAGAGCTATTTTAACACAAATGCCACAAGACTAACTTAGGCTACCATGTGCAACTGACCTGCACGAGATTTATGAAATGTCAGCAGTAGAAGATTAATTGCCAATATGGGACAAATCTACTACCTAAAACAAAATTTACACATGGAAAATCTATTTGTTCAAGAACAAAGGCCACATATCTGCTGTGGATGCCCCAGAGTGGGATAATGTTACCTGCTGATCAGCTACAAATTAGTTTGTGTGTGTAATATACAGAATCCCATTTATTGCATAGCTGGAGAGATGATTTGTTTCAAAGTAGATTTTGAAGGGTACAATATGTGCAGAAAGGATAGCCTACCTGACTCTTCTGAGTCAAGTGCTTGGTATCTGCAGTACTTTATTTTGTTCTTGCTAGCATTTCAGCTTGCGTGTCTCTGGCCTCTCTCATACATTTTAATATACTCAGAACTAATTTATACTGTGCAGTAAACAGGAGAAAAACAGCTCAAATGGAGAAATTTGTAAAAAAAAAATATAATTCTTTTGGATAAAAATATTCAACCTCACAACAAGGACTTTGCAATGTACCTTACTATCCATCACAGAGTGCACACATGGAAATAAAAGTCTTATTTGCATCTTGCATCTTTGTACTACGTTCTGTGGTGGTTTGTCTGAATAATTAAACTTGAAAAACAAAAGATTAAGCCATTATTGAGCCTCTTTACCTAAGGAAATAAGGCTTAGATTACAGTGTTTTCTTTCTGTTACTTATTAACAACATTTTTATTAATTATTGGTTGAATTCAGCTGAATCTGACAGAGAAGCAGACATCTCAAACATAGGATGCTCCCTAGATGTGAAAATCAATGGCTGGATAGAGGAATGTGACTCAGATTAGTGGTTCCAGCCCCCGCAAAACCTCCAGGGATGGAAAGTCTCCACCATAAAGATTTTGTATTAGGAAAGCATGCAGTACATGTTTAACAGCATCAATAAACTGGCAAGTTTAATTCAGATTTTGTTCTCAAAATTTATCCAGTATATGTTTCAGAGAATTCAGAGTATAAGCATGGAAAGGAATGGTTCATGTATTTCTTTCATTTCCTTTTCTACTGTCATCTGTGGCTGAACCTCACTTTGGTGTAAAATGTATATGCACAGTCTGCAGTGACAAAGCACAATACAAAATTTTATTATTTCAAATGCTTGAACAGTGCATACTGCATCAGATCACAGCATACACGCTGTATGCCAGGTTTTATTATAAGTCTCTGTACATGATATGTACCTACATGTGTGTGTAGGTTCAAAACATATGATTACAAGTATTAGTGACACTATTTTTCTTTTCAGCCTTCAAAGTCAGATGCCTTTTCCATGTGAATTCTAGTGTACTGACTTCAGGTTTTTTCAGTATAGAATATCTACAAAGCTATCAATAATATAATGGATTTGGCTTTTACCTTAGCATCACTACCTCATACACTCCTCCAAGGCAAAAGTGTAAACCTTTGGAGAAGGGCAAGGAAGTTTTCCTGCTTCTGTTTTGGTTTTCAAGTACTAGCCACTTGGATATGCTCAGGGATTTTTAAAGTTGAGGTTAATTCCAAGGAATTGAGTTACTAGGCATGTAATATGGGTACTGAGGAAATACATTTTATGGCTGTCAGATCAGTATATAATATACTAGGCAGCTATCTTGTCTGGGTCTGTTAGCTTGGAAGGGAGATTTCATGACAAACGTAAGGAAAAAGAGCATTTGGGTTTGGGGAGGGGGAAAGCTCAGAAATTTTTCCTCTCTCACTTAAAATGATAGTATACTCTTGCAATGACACCAAAAGCCACGTTGATTTTAACAATTAGCTTTGTACTTTCATTCTTTTGTGCACTGGCTATAAGAAATAAACACAAAGCCATCAACAAACCTGCTAATTGTGTAACTAACATACTAAAGAAAGATAGAAACTCTCCCTGCAAATTCATGTTGTGAAAAGGAAATTCCAGTGTCTATTTAACCATCATCCTTGCAGATATAGCAGGAGGAATTTATACAAGCAAGGAAATCCATTGCTGGTATGAGGGAGCCTGTTCCTGATTGAAACCTGACTATGCTGCCAATCAAACCCCTGTCTCTGAGAAGGGTTCACTCTACTCAGTCCTGTGCTCATTAGTAATTGCAGCATCTTGACAAATTCTCATCATAGAGAGGGCTTCTCTTTCATATTGCAAAATTACCAGTGTTCTTTGGCTGTATACCATCCTGCAAAAAGAAATATATGTACATAATAGTCACTGAGCAGTAGTGACACTACCTTGGATAAATGACACCTCAATTATACTAACAAACATCTCCACTGAGAGAAAGATTTCATATAAAAGAATATGTAAATTACTTTTTATCCATTAGGAGACAAAGGAAGAAAAATGCATGTAATTAACAGAAAGCACAGCAGTAACTAGCTCTTGCCTATAGCTATCTGTTAAGAACAGCAGGAGAAATGTGTCTGTGAAGTCTTCATGTTGGTGTACATGTTCCTCTGTCTAATGAGCACCCCATTGCACATCTGGTTCTCAATAGCTTTAAAATAAACTTACATCTGTAATGCCTAGTACATGTTCTGAAAAAAATGACAAAAAGAGTAATGGTGGTGGTATCTATCGTCAAGGTGAAAAAGCTGAAGCTTGTTAATTACAAACAGATTATAATTCAGACACCCTCAGTTGTAGATGAACAGAAGGAAATCATTTTGCTACTGCGGGGAAGCAGTAACCTTCTTAGCGTGCATGAAATCTCTTTGTCTTTAAGGGATTTGCAAGGTCGTGCATGGCTTTGCTTCACTCCAGTGTGTAACAGGACAAGGCACTGTAACAATAGGACGTTCAGACACATTTCAGGTTTTCCGAGGTCAATGTTGCAATGATCATATGACTATACAGTTGTATAACATGCACATTAAGACAACTGAATTGCTAAAAGCATTCACACAGGACTTTGGAGATGTTAAAAACCGTATAGAAGCAGCACATACCATAAGAACTTATAGTTCACAGCTAAACCAGCAAAATGTTTCAGGTCAGAATACACGTGACCTTCTCATCAAGCCATTTAACAAACTTGATCCGAATGTAGAAATACTGACTTTCTACGTGAGCACAAGCAATGTAGATTTGATGCAAATATATTCCTTCCTGTATTACTTTTGACAGTGAACTATAAACTTCATTTGTTTTCTCATGGACTTGAATACTGCATCTGGTCTCTCCTAAATTCACTTTTTAAATCTGAATTTGAAATTACAGTACCTACCTTAGTGTCCAAACAAACAAAAAAGTTACTTTGTATCTTTAGAACTAGTGTGTGCATTGCTGTATTAAAACTAAACAAATTGTCACCTGTGGGATTCCTATGAGTAATTATATTCCATACATTTCTAATTTTTCCAGGTCTCTGGCAGTCTCACACTCTCTGTACCTATTCATAGGAATGTTTAGGTTAAATACTCTCAAAACTCTGACTATAATTTCTTAAAGGTAGTTCAGGGCACGTGAAGTGACTTGGGCATTTAATCTGTCTCTCAGTTGCTGAGCCGTCTTTCCATTTTGACTCTGGCTTTAATTTTTAGCTAATACACCTGGCACAATTCAGTTGAAATGTGTGAAGCAAAACGACTTTACAGTCCTGGACAAGACAGGCCTTTATGTCTACATGTCCTTGATGCTTTCAAAACATAAGGTTGTATTTTTGAAGTGCATAGGAACAGCAGAAGCTCAGTGAATAAACTATAATTCTTTGTTCACTTTCAAAAAATATAAAGTACCATTCTTTTATGCACACTACTAGCATAATTTTTAATGACATCAAATACTAAAAATATTTTAAAGAATGTTTGCTGCTGCAGCTACTCCTGTTACTCCCCATTGCTATATAATTCTGCAGTAATATACTACAGAATTCACGTTTTGTGCAGGTAGTGAGCTATTACTGAAACACTGACAGTATAGGAACAGAAAATAATGTACATTACATTGAGGGCACAAACTAACTACGAAGTTTCCCTCGCTTCCACAGGCTCAGAACTGACAGTAAGAGGCACAAAGATAAGAGAGACATAAAGATAAAGAGTGTTTTCCCAAAGTAACTCTTCTATGGGTACTGACAGTTTTGATGTTTCTTCCAAGCACTAACGTTCTTTATTTACTGTTGCATTTCATTTTATGGATATTTTTTTTTCCACGTTGCATTCAAACAGAATAAACAGAAGTTTGAGTTATAGCATGTAACATGCTCAGAAAGGGACTTCATAGAATTAGATCAATTCTTGTTTCTTATCCACCTGGATTCATAAAACACTCATATTGACTCTCTGGTACTATAATCTTTGTGTTCAGTCGCTCATGCTTCACAATCCATTACAAGCTAAAGGAAGAGCTTTTTATGAGAAAACTAGAAGTCATGGGACTTTGATAATGCTACTCTCTCTTCTGCGTGACTTTTTTCTGAAGTATTTTAAGGAAGTTCTTGATCTCTTATTTCTGCTGAGTATACATGTATTAAATAAAACCCTCTAGTGAAATCTGGCAAATCTATGATTTCACAGTCAGGGAAGTCAACAGACTAGTTAGCTTAATAACAAAAGAAACATAATTCTAAAGAAAGCATGAAAAAAATGGGCAAATTGTAGATGTGAGGCAAGTGAAATGGAAAAGAAGTGAATGGGTTCAGGGAATCCTACTCTACCCACTTCTAGACAGCTCCAAAGAGTTTCTTTCAATGTACTTTCACCTGAGTGACATAACAAAAGAACAGTCAGAAGAACTGATGTAATATTGTCTTCTAGAGGGAACTGATAGACACATCAACTGACTGTTCTGGTGCAGGAGAAGATAACATATCCAGAATGCTTCTTAACAACTAATTATTGCTTAAACAGTTTTATGATGTTTAAATACAGTGTTAGGAAATGTCCCTTATAGTTGTATCTCTTAGATTCTTCAAATAATTTACTCTCTTTACCCTCCTTTAGTTTTCTTAGGGACCTTAAACAATAGTAGCTTGAAATACAGTTTAAAAGATGCAATTTCTCATTTTGCTACTTCAGGCAAAAACGAAGCTGCTTGGATTACTTCCAGTCTGGCTCTCAATATGTATGAAGGAAGAAACAATGGTGCCTGTGATTTAATAAAAGTGATTATCTGTAATGAAAAGCTGTGACCCCTCTGTAATTCATCTAAATGAGATCTGCACAATAAAAAGGAAAATTTCTTCCTTCTTAGCTTTGACATCCTGGCTGAGAGCATCATCATTCCAAGTGAGATACTGAGATAAGCCCAAAAGCTATAGACTGAGTGTTACTGAGCACCAAGGTGCGACTAGAATTCTAACTTCATTCTCTATATAAAATTCAATATACATCCCAGTGGGAGTAGGATTAGCCCCTAACTATGAAGAAAGCTTGTATAAAGTGTCTACCAGCAAAACAAATAAACCAATCAGCAAAATCATGGGAGTTCAGCACGTAATTCCCATGGGCATTTAAAATGCTGGAAACACTTTTGGTTTTTTTCATTCTCACAAAAATATTCAGGATTACAATAATAACCACAATGCAGATTGGATCAAAGAATTAAAATTCCAGCTTCTGTGAACCAAAAAAGGGAAAATTCTATTATGGGTCAAAAGAAGTGCATCATTCAATCATTTTGAAACTACTACAGTACTCTTCTATGTATCCAGCAAATAACCCTGACTAAAGAATGGGCTAACAAACCTATTTTCTTCATGCAAATTATTCTAGTTTACTCCTTGTGTTGTGTTAGAGTTGACTCAAAATGATTTTTCACAAGATTCCTGAGCCAATCCAATGACCTATTTAATTCAGATCATGTGTTTTGGCTCTGAAAAGGTGACTTTCTCAGTAATTTTAAAATTACTACCTTTACAGAAAAGTACTAAAGAACTGATTAGAAAACAGCACACTATTATATTTGGGTTAAAACCATCCTATTGAAATTACTAGAGATTTAATTCCCCAGAATATCGAATGCTAAAAAAAGCAGAAATAAATATCTTTAAATCTTTGGAGCAATTTCTACAGAAATACATTACACCTTCTTAAAGTGGCATAGATTACATCTCTCAAATTATCAGAAATATAAACACCCTAACCCTTGTCACAGTTAGAGAGCTAATTAACTGTTGGTGAACAAGTGCTTTTTCTACCTTGACTCATCAGCTTCTGAGGTATTTCTAGACAAGCAGAATCCCGCAGTCCTCTAGCAGCGTTAAGACCACCACTATTCCTTTATCATCATTTTGTGTTTTGCTCAACGTCTCCCTAGAGCAGTAAGTATTACATACTACATTTTCTGTTCGGACCAATATTAAGATTCATAGCCTTTTGAATCTAACACTGACTGCCTTTGCCTCCAACAAATTAGTAACTTTATATTAAACTCACATAGCCATAGCAATGAAAATTAAAGGAAAGATTGTTTCTTTCTACACTGGTACAGCCACTTAGGCTGTCACTAAGTTACATGAAGGGAACTTTCAGCAGTTGGCTCAAGAAATGTTGCATGTGTCAATATTTAAAATGAAAAAAATAAAAAAGAAATAAGAGTTATGAGTTCTTGCTGAATACAGGAGCCAGAAGATTTTGATTTATAATCTGTTTCCTTTGGTAGACAAGAGAGACTTGTGTGCTTAAGAAAAGAACGAAGATAACTGAAAAACAAATAAAAATAAACTGCATCCACATCTCAAGCCTAGAGCTGTATGTATTATTTTCACAGCTAGTTTCAATAAGTGGCAATCCTCATCTCCTAGGCACTGCTTCCCACATCATAACAGCTAGCACTAGGCTACCGCATTATAAAGATGTGGCTGTTATCCAAGAATCAGTGCATTGCTAGATACATGAATGACATAAATGTATTTAATAAAACATTGCCTACAAGCAAATTAGCTTCTTCAATATGTGTACATCAGTGAAACTACAGAAAGTGAAAAGAAAATTATACTTACCATAAAAGCAAGTAGGAATTTAACACTGAGGAATTAAGAGAAAAGACTGGGCAAAGTTATAGTTACACAATCCTGTTGACAGACAGAAAGCAACTTCTGTCCAAACTGAGTCTTGGCCTTTCAACAGAGAAAATCTTGCTCTCACAAACCCTGGGGGTCTCTAACCACTGACACTAGCCCCAGCCCAAGTAACTACAGCTGGCAAGGGTGTTCTACGATGCTGCCGGATATCTTTGAGAAAGGTGGAAAAAGAAGGAAGAAATTCTTTCAGTAGGAAAACACCAGAACCAACCGGTGCTAAACCTCTTCATTGTCATCCTTCCTATCAGCCTGCTTACTTAGCAGCAAACCTGTACCCCTCAACCCCAGCAAGCCTCCAAAATCGCCAGCGATACTCAGGGTGCAAATCCTGATCAGTTTTTCCCCCTTAAATCGCCACAGTTATTTGAAAACACTATAGGATATCATGGGTCATAGTAAGAAACTAGAGTGATTTCTTGAAATTTGGTACGGAAAAGGCTTAGGCTACATATTCCAAAAATTAATACAATTTGAAGTGCTGGTAAGACCCACTGTGCTGTAAGATGTGAAATCCTCACACTTTATTGCTCTTGGATCAAAGTGTGGCTTCACCTTTATGTGAATTCTCCTTGTGTACACACAATTGTATTATCAAACCAAGTATTCAGACAGTTCTGGTTTTGGGGGTTTTGTTGGGGTTTTTTGGTTTTGAGGATTTTTGTTTGGGTTTCTCCCGCCTCGCCCAGATAAGAATCCTGAAAACAATATCAAGCACAAAATGCAGTTTGGTCTACTGAGTCATGACAAAGCAAATTTTCTAAATTGGTAAAAACATCATCCACACAATAATATTACTTATAATGATGAAGGTGGTAAATAAATAAGCAGCGCAATTTGCTGGTTTCCTCTGTGTGCAATATATGAAGCCATAACTGTTTTGCTAAACTAACTGTGTCCTCCTAGAAAGATTTCCAATATCAATTAGAGCGCTGATTGCATTGCTACTAAAGAGATTTCCCTGTCATGTTTCCTTGATTATATGTAAATATTTCCTAAATTAGACATGTTTCAAGCCCCATTTAAAATGTAGTGCAATTGGATAGTGTGCCAAAATTATGCAAGGCAGAACATGACTACAAGGACTATCAGACTAAGATTTATACCTTTTAGTTTGAAATGAAAGAAAAAGACTTCATTGAAGATAATGTAATTTAACAATAAACTATTAAGATACTTTGGTTTTATGCTATGAAAAGTATGCTAGCTTTTCTAGGCTATAAAAAATAATAATAATAATAAAAAAAAAAAAAAATCTGAAGTTTAGCTCACGTAAGTCCCTAAAGCTTCAGACATTGTTCCAACAGCAAATTCAGAATTTAAAAGTGTGATGTAGAAAAAGATCTCTTTCCATTCGTATGATAAATTAAGTCATTCAGATGAGGGGAATTTCATATGTAAAATAATAATACATGGAATTTATTAATAACACCCTGAAATTTTTAATTCCTCACTTCAAAATTCCTGGCTTTTTTTAAAGATGTAAAGCTCTTCCCTTCTTATCTTGATATATTTTTTTGTGTTAGAATTCTGCCACAGTCGTCTTCTCTCCGAGTACTGAAAGTCTCCAGAGAAATACCAAGAGAGTTATTAGAGAATACTGGATCAACTGTTAGCAGCTCAAAACTGAGATGGTTTTACTTTAACCATACAGAAGAAACTAAGAAGCTTTTAGTTAATGTAACATTTCTTTCTTCTTATTTCTGTGAAAATATGCTTTATAACTATCTACACATTTCCTCAGAAGTTATTGGTAAGACATGTATTATTTTAGTTTCTGTTGACTTTATTCATGTTTGTCTGCTATTATGAAAACTTCTCAGAATGTTATTACTTCCTCAAAATAAGAAAGTTAGGGAAACTTGAATTCATTGCTTTTCCCCATGTTATTTTCACCTCAAGGGTTTGGAAGATAAGGATGCACTAAGAAGTTTACTTAAACTTTAATACCTTCTTTAAAAATTTACAGCTTATGACACAGAAAATATAAATCAGAATTTTAACACAGCGTATTCTCAAAGTCTGCCATTTAAATGTGCTGAGTAAGCAGAAAACATGTTAGGCTTGGGGGAAATTCTTGCTGTTAATGAATGAAAATCCAAAATTAAATTCATCTTTAGAGGAATACCACAAAGATGTTAAAAATAATTTATAAATACTAATAGTTTTCTCAGTGAAGACTGACACTTCTAGAAATCCTTCTTAGATATGGTAAGACTGCACTTAAACAAAGGAAATAAAATTAATTCCACAGCATTTGCCAGTTTAACATCCATATTGCATTCTACACATCTAGCCAAGTTTTTTTCTAATCAAATGGGAGATGATTTATAAATAAATTTTGAATGGGACTGATTAAACTCTGAATTAAATTCCTTCTTCCCAAAATGCTCAAATTTTATTGAG
The DNA here is from genome assembly GCA_008921705.1 of Burhinus oedicnemus. Classification (NCBI taxonomy): domain Eukaryota; kingdom Metazoa; phylum Chordata; class Aves; order Charadriiformes; family Burhinidae; genus Burhinus; species Burhinus oedicnemus. Next base: position 2,662,614 of record VFFE01007820.1, read on the forward strand.
ACAATCTGAAATATGATGGGCAATAGAGTTAAAGTTTGGTTTTTGAAGGTATACTTTTTTTATTCTTCAGTGGGCCAGGAAATAAACTATGAATACATACATGAGTCTGTACACATGCACTTCAAAAAAGCGCTTGTTCTTGTTTAATCCAAAAGTGACAGAAAACTGAAAACAATCCCATAACGCTCATTCCTCAACTGTGCAGCTTCCTGACAGAATTACTAAAAGCCAGTGAATTCAGTCATTCCATCAACTCCGAGGTTTTGGATTAGGAAATGACAGCACCAGCAGTAGGACAAAAGATCTGTTTAGTCTGAACACTGAGCTTGTTCAGGCCACAAAAGGCAAACACGGGCATGGCTGCTTCCAGTAAGAGGGAACAGAAGTCACAGCGCAAAAGACACCTCTTTGGTCCTGTAACCTTTTAAAGAGGACACTCATGTCAGATGCCAGACACAAGTGTTCCAGTAGAAGACACACTGCTCTGAACCAGTCAGAAGAGGGGTGAGGTCACCCTGGCTCTCTGGGAACGCTGTATGCACCAAACTGATGATTTTTCTTCCCCACTTGCACTGCCTTGTGCTGTACATTCAACCCCAGATGTTCTGCCTCAGACAGGTTGCACGTGAGCAATGCACCATGCTTCATAGCTGCATATAACTCCTGCAGGTAATTAGGCTTCTCCATAATACGCCTTGCATTTTACTTAACAAACCTGATGCGTTGAAAATTTATTTCTAGAAGTGTCACCTGATACCTAGAGGGTACACTTCAAAAATCATAGCTCATCAGACTCAGTGAATTAGCATTTATAGTGATAAAATGCCTTTTCGGAGTGTTTGCTAAAGCCTAAATAGCTTTTTTTCACAGACATCTTTGTAATAAAAACCTGTGTAACCTATCTAAGGGTGCCAGGTGCACCTAATACTGTGCAGTTTGGGCATAATTAAGCCCCCTGTTGCTGCCCTACTGCTCCTTGCCATCAGCAGCTGGTTGTTTTCTTTCTGTAATGGAACCACCCATGCTGATGGCTCCAGGAGCAAAGAGCTCTTTGACAGAGCATCTTACGACTGTAGATCTCATCACTGGCTTTCAATTTGAAAAATGCAAAAATGTTAAATCCCACTTCTGAGAGAAAGCTCAGGCAGAACAGCACTTCATGAAAATGAGCATGATCAGAAAATGCTGGTACAGACTGACAACCCAAGACATCAATCAATACTCAACCGCTGGAATTATTGAAAGTTTTCAGTTCTACAAAAACCATAGGAAACAACAAAGATTTTCTAATCCAGACCATAAATTGCAATTGTTTCAGCTATCCCTCTGGTAAAAAGACATCTCTTTTCTATTTAAAGATCAATATGGTAACCTTCATGGAATGTCAAAATATTATAAAGCTGTATAAAAATTGATCTCACACTGCTCATTTGAAGTTTCAGTTTCATCACTGTTTATTAATAAGATTTCTCATTTTTAGAAATTTGCCATTCACACTTTTTGGATTACTAGCTTTAGAACATCTCAGTTTCTCCAGAGAAGCAGTCTAAGATCACATGGCCCAGGAATTTCTCCAAAGATGAAACCACATTTCCTCCTTTCTACAGCCTCTTTGGGAGTTTCCAACATTCTCCCTGCTCATGATCAAGACCTGAAGGATTAGCAAAATTGTTCACTGCTGGATTGCAAAGTTTTGTCTTAAGGACATAGCATCACTTAAATTCATGATAAAACATTTTTCAAAGCAGGAATTCATTTTATGCTTTAGCAGAGAACACAGAAACCAGCCCTTCACATTGCAGAAACCTACCAGAACTATTGATTTTTTTTTATTATTATTATTATTTTTTTGCCAGACTTCAGGATTTTACCAGATAACTGTTCCTTAAATTCATAATATAGACAAAGTCCAAAGTCTAGCTGAACTTGCATCTTTGCCTCTCACTCTCAATAAACCACATCTAATTTGTATTTGCAGGTGTGACAGGTGAAGACATGCTACTATCACCTTACCTTCATTGGGCTCTTCCATTTCCCCTCAACAAGAATTTTTTGAACTCCACTTCCCATATACCACTTAAAACCACCTTGGTTAATAGACTATGAGATGTTATTGTCAAACCACAAATTAATGAATGTTCCCCCCTTGAATATTCTCTGTAGTCTTTAGATGTTTAAAATTAGCTTAAAATAATGCCATAGTCTTACTGTGCTTCAATTCCTTATTACGAAAACAGATTAATTTCTGCATTCTATCTCATTCTCAGATCTCATGAAATTTCTACAAAGACAATTCACTGATAATGTTTAAATATTTGGAAAAAGTTGCAGTGGGCCATATAACATAGTCATAAGTGATCCAGCAAAGTATCTTAGAAAGATAAGCTTTTCTTCCTGGTGGAATTTTATATTTTAATTATGCACCTGACCATCTACTGGGATATAGAGGACTTTAAGCCCCAGAGTCAGGGTGTGCTAATGGTAACAACAACAACAACAACAAAAAAATCCTGAAAGAGCATGACACAGCTACAATGCCATCAGGCGGTGACAGAGTATATGAAATTTGGACCATGTCAGTGAATATATCTGCATAAGCTAATAATATACTAGGGACAGGAAACTGGTCCTTGTCATACACGATTCTGGAAAATTACTTTCTCTTTCAGATGCAAGGGAAGGTGGGGGAGGGAAGGGGCAGAAAACACTTCTTCTACTTTCACTACCTGACAGTTTCGTTCAATATTTTCATGAGTTACTTCTTTCTTAGAAACAGAAAAAGTTAATACTAACAGTCAAAGGCAGGAAACACACCTTTCTCAAATTCATCGGTCAAAATTACAAAAAGAAGCCCTGACATGCCAAAAGTGAATGAGTAAGAGCTTAATTATTTTAACCGCAGAAAGACAAGGTCTCATTACCAATCTCAAATGTACTTTTACATTCTACACTCATGCTCCTGAATGGATCTATTGCTAATCAACCAAGTACTGACATAGAGGGTAAAGGACTGTAAAATAAGCGCATGTAAATTTCTGACTATGCTCTGTGATAAAGTTATCAGTTTTATTTACTGAGAAGATAAGGAGGGAGTTAAGGAACTTAGATAGAGAAATAATTTTACTGCAGAATTCTGGTACCAGTAATGACCTAAAAGCTACACAGTCAGGAAGCAGGGCCATTTAGATAACACTGATAATGGCACAGTGACAGATGAAATATCTGAGACACAGCCAAAATGCTAAGAAACAAGATAATAAATATATGTCACATCTAAGGCAGCAAGCAATATCTTTCTCAAACCCATGCCCTTAAGACCCTGCATTGCCTACCCATAACTTCACCACTAGCCCCAACCCTAGTCTTCTTATAGAGAGAAGACCCATACTCAAATAAACAAAAAAAACCCCCACAACTAAAACAAACAAACAAAACCCAAACAAACAAAAAACCCACTTGACATCAGCCCTCGTTAATACCAGACCTCTTCATAACTCACAGCTTTTTCAGAAAAATGGATCTTCCAGTTTTCACCTGAATACTTGATGCTTTGGTTCCCAGCAGTTAAGCCTAACTGCAGTCCTCACCTTAGTCTCAGCATGAAAGAGGGGACCTGTCTCTACAAGAAAAGCCAAAAAATGTCACTGACCCCCAATAACTCCAGCCTGTTCTTACCACCCAGGGCTCTATAGCTTCTTACAACAGGTCCCAATTTTTAACCTATTTGAAATGCTGACTCTGTAACCCTAACCTCGGCTTTAGCTTGAAGGAGGAAACACATACATATGTGAAAGTACCACACAATATAGGCCTGTTAATACCAGTTTTCCCTTTCTCTCACTTGGATCTGTAGCTTCCAGACATTCAGGGGACCCAAGGTTGTGTATTTCGGGGAAAGACAGGTAGCATGATGTTATTTATACCTGTTTCTCTATTCCCACCATACAGACAGGCAGTGGAAGTTTGGAGGCCTCTTGGCCATCCCAGTATCACTAGGATGAAGTTGAGGGCTACACCACCAGCTTTACGTCCCTCTTGGCCCTTTGCTTTCTGTGAGATTTCTGTTGCTGGCTTTTCTACTCATCTGTGCTATCTAAATTAATTTGGTGTTCTGATTCAATTTTCATCAGCCTTGAAAAGAAGATTCTTTCCTGTTGGCATCTCTGAATCAGGCAATTCTTGTCACTCCCTTTATGTAACTTTCTGGAATTCTTTCTTTCTTTGGACTTTTAAAATGCATGGCGCCTCATGTTTGCCACACTTAAAGGCTGAAAACATTCCTGTAGTATTAACATTAGGTCAGCAGGACAAGAATTAATTATGTTAAAAGTAACATCCATCTCATTGCTGAAAATAGAAGACATTGAAATAACAAATAAAGCTAACAAGGAGTGACAGTGTAGAATATTTCTGTGCCTAAACAAACAGATGGCTTCTGAACAGGAGTACACTATTGACTCTCTTCAAACAAGTATTGGGAAATTTATTAGGCAAGGAAATTAGGGAGATTTCAAAAACAACAGAAAATGGCATGTCATTGTTCTGAACAGAAGCATTTTCTTGAGTGAAAAAAATAAGCCATTTTTTTTACTGCATGAAGGATATGGGATGTAGGAGGATTTACTTATACACTGAATAATGTAGCTGTCTTATCTGTTTTTCTGTAGTTTGTACATCTGTTTTCTAGTAGACATCTGGACTCGCATCTTGAAGCAGACAGCTAACTGACAAAAGAGATGTGCTATTATTTCTTGATTGTAGATATTCTCACAAAAATGACACTGAGCTGGAAGTACATGCTTTTACAGACTAAATATGTTACCTAGGACCACTTTCTTCCACAATTACAGTTTACCATTGCTTTCTGACAGCACTCTGGTAAGAAGGATGCCAATAAATGAAAGCAAAGGAGAAGTCTAACAAACCAATGAAACTTTCCTTGGTTGTCCCCTTAAGTCTTTTACATCCAGTAGCTCGTCTCTGTCTTCTGAACTGTACAGCAGAGTAAAGAAGCAAAGAAATGCACTCATCAGAAATACTTCCTAGAAAATAAACATCACACGCCCAAAGCCCCAAAAGAAGACGCTATGTGCATTACAATCTTGCAAGTACCAATCTTTAGCACATCACCTAGACCACAACTGCTGCCCAAGTATTGCAGCTCTGCCTTCCCTCCAAGCATGCAGCTGGAACCACAGTGCTAACCCTCAGCAAGTGACATTACGAGTATGGCATTATTAAGGTGAAAAGGAGGACACTTTCACTTTGGCATGCAGCTGCTGCTTCTGACGCTGCAGCACAGATGCTGATAGAGTTTGACAGAAGTGGTAAGTAGCAGCCAAAGAAAGTTCAGAGCAGGGAACTCCAGCACAGGGGAGGTCTCTCCAAAGCAATTATCCCATAACCCCCCATCAGGCAACAATTAGCAAGCCAGAATGACTGGAACTCAAATCCCAGATATGGCTACTAAATTATTCAGAATCTGGTTAAAAAAAAAACAAAACACACATACACAAACACACACACAAAAAGGATTTCCAATTTTTGGTTTAGTAGGGTGTATGGAAATGGCTAGACTTGCAAGATAAGCCAAATGCCCTTATAATATCAGAACAGAGGCACTGGACAGCCCGTCTGGGCTATTCCAATCCTTGCTGTAAAGTCTGCCGTACACCTACAGCAGAACAGGACCCTAGTATCTTCTTTTCCCCCATTTCTTTTGGCCTTTCTAGATAAATGAGGGAATGCAAAGGTTTGATGTAACACAAATTTATTTATTTTTCTTTTTTTTGCCTAAAAAATTGAAAAACAAACAAGGTTTGGTCAAGAAAGAATCCAAAACTACAACAATAACGCAACGTTGGCCAGACCACTAATCTTGACACATAGATTCAGAAGTCTTCACCCAGTCCTGAGCAGTTCTCTGGATCACTGGCTCCTTCACCAGGTCTCTGGGCAGATAACAAAATCTAGAGCCAAATACTTTGCCGTTAAGGAAACTAGCACAGCTTAATTGAAGTCATTGACATATATTAGTTCAGACCACCTGAGAATTTGGCCTCTAACACTGTTGTTTTGCATCATCTTCATGTTTTAAATCCTCTACCAATTTTATGTAATTTGTCCCCTCTAGGCTCACTGGCTCAAAGCTCTTTAAATAAAGAGCAGGAATAAGGACTCAAAGAGGAGGCAGATTTTTTACTCCAAGCTCAGCCAGCTTTAACAATTCTAGCTAAAGGGGAGTTCCAGCGCACTGAGTATTCTCAATATTGTTATGTGTTTGGTTTTACTATCGGGATTCTGCAGTGGATTATGTTTCATGCGGGTATTCTGATGCCTTATCTCAAGCCTTGGATTGACCAAATTTTCAGTCTCTTCTCAGCAAACACAGCAGGGGAAAAAAAGCTCAAAGCGTAAGTGCCAATCTGATAGAAAGTCTCTGTGCAGAACTCTGTTTGAAATCACATAAAGAAAGAAAGGACTGTACAACTGTCCTCCACAGAATAGCAGTACTCATTCTTCATGGCATATTACACAATCCATATTGAATCGATAGTCTTCACTTCGGCACTGACCTAGGCTCTCACTCAGGTAACCTCTAGCTCCTCTCCCATCCAGGCACAAAAACCTCTTAACTGAACACAGAGGGCATTTTCTGTCGTGTTAATCTGAGTGGTCTGGGGATATAAATAAAAACCAGAGTGCTGCTTTCATTCCAGGGAGTAGCTTAGAGAAGTTTTCTCAGTGCAAGTACTTATCATGTGCCTTCGCTATAATTCGTCACATGTTCAGAGGCCAAACAAATTATCCTGTAATCCAGTGGGAAAGGATCAAAGCTGATTCTTTCTGCCTTATTGCATTTGCTTCCAGAAGTCAGAGAGGATATATCTCTGCTAAGAGTACAGAGCAAATGATCACACAATAACTCCAATATAGCTTTGAAGCAGGGATAACCACAGCAGAGCTAAGTTAAACTGGATGCTAATTTCTTCTTCAATGAAGATCATTCTGAGCAGTGAGAAGTAGGGAGCCCTGCTTCCCATGTGGATTGCCAGAGCAGCAGGAGAGTGTTCTGGGGCAGTGCTGAAAACTCTTTTCTCTATTCATAATTCTGCTGTTCAAGTCTTTAACTGGGCAGATCGCATAAGAAAAGCTTCCTAACTCATATGGGGTGCACACCCTTCTCTGTGGTGTGAAAATTTGGGGTTTTTTTGATAAAATTAACTTCTGAGGTATCGCTAATTAGTGGAGCAAGACTTGTGCAAGATCTGCCCATATACATTTTTCTTACCAAGATGACTAGAGAACAGTTGCTGACACTCAGATTCTCTGGTGTAGCTCAACTAAATTGTTAAAATAGAGACACATTGAACTATATTTTATAAGTTTTTGAATACGACTTGCGTGTTGTATCATTTCATAGGCAGAATGTACAGTCACGTTATTAAATTCATGCCATTTTCTAACTCCTTTGTTATCTGTCTAGTAGTGTAGTCAAAGAAATGGAAAACAAGAACAGTGGTAGTACTGTAATGGTCCTGCCTCACGGTTGGGATGCTGTTGTGATAAATCTTAACCAAACAAGATGAACTAACTCTAAGCAGCTTAGATCTCTGTCTGTCTAGCTGTTAAATTTCTCCCTATTCATAGCTCAGAACTTGTGCAAATTCTGAAGCGTGAAAGATTTAACATTTAAGGCAGGAAAACCAAGTTAATTCTACGACCATTCTCATATGTTTCAGTCATAAAACAAGCTTTTACTATGCTTCCTCCCAGTTCCATAATATACATTTTCTTTTCAATCGAATCAGTCTTCGGGTGTGGTAGAAAAGAAGAAAACAAGCCCTCAGAACGCTGTAAGCATTGTAAAGGTGTGATATGATTTTTAATTGCAGGCAGCTTTTATTTGGAACATTTTCTTCCATTTGGAAAAAGTACCGCAGAAGGAGACAGGCCTCTGGATCTCATCAATTATAAAGCACTCTCATTTACAGGTAGCACAGGTCGCACAGTCAGGCTTTGCTTGAAGTACTAGGGAAAAGTGGAAATCTAACATTTTTAAACTGGGGATTCATATCAATGTGAACAAGGACAATATAAGCATGCACTACTGAAAAACGTAGACGTAAGCATTCAGCCCTCTCACCTTTTAATTTGCTAAAAAGGTAATTAGCAAAGACAATTATGAGACAAAGGCAATTTATTTTATGGATAATTGCATGCATTTCTAGTATGAGTAGATTTAGAATGGTTCACAAAAGTATTAAAGCCATTCATCTCATAAGCTTATTTCCTGACTATTCAAGGTTTCTTTTCCCTTTCGGTAGTCTCAGCTTTGCCAAACGATATCCAGTAGAAATTTGTACCTGTACTTTGGGCACCATGGCATAGCACTTAAAAAAGCCAGAGGAAATTATCTAAAACTACATATCACATTATACTGCATGAGACGTTTGCATAAGCAGTAACATAGTTCAGCACATAGTGCATTAACTCAGTCATATATTGCAATGGCAGCTTTCCCTATCACTTAAAAGGAAAATGCAACAGCAAACAAAACATGTCCTTCACAGTTTGTACCATTTAGAAAAGTTTTAAACTTATTGCATGACCAAAACAGTACTGATAACACACTAATGTTCTAGCCTTTGCTCAACAGTGTTTGCACAGCAGGAAGGCCTTCTCTGTTTCTCACTTTGCCCCCCAGTGAATAGATTGGGGTGTGCAGAATAAACTGGGAGGGCAACCAGGCAGATAAACCAAATGAACTAAAGAGATATTCAATACCATATTACATCATGCCCAACAGCAGAATGAAAAAGAAGGGATTTTAGAGGGGTTAGCCATCTTTTCCTTGGGAACTGTTTGGGCATTGGTCTGCCCATGGGAGGTGGTGAATGATTGCCTTTTTTTATTTTGTTGTTTTTTTCTCTTCCTCCACTTATCCTTTGCTTATTAAACAAGTTTGGGTTTTTTTTGTTTTGGTTTGGGGTTTTTTTGTTTTTGTTTTTGTTTTTTTTTTTATCTTGACCCCCAAGTTTTCTTGCTTTTATTCATTCTTTCCTCTACTCCTGCCCCATTGGGGGTTGGCAGGGAGTGGGGAGGAGTAAGTGAGCAAGCAGCTGTGTGATGTTTAGCTGCCCACCAGGGTTAATCCACAACATTAAGCATTGAAAAAAATAAAAATTAATAGATGAGTGACCCAAAGGGCTGAAACAGGTAGATTTGTCAGAAACTGCTAGTGTCTAATTATAGAGAAAGACCATAGCAATGTTCCAAGGAGCCATAAGTAAAGAAAACACACAAGGAGAGAATGCAGAGAAAATTGGAATGACAAATGTCCCAAGGTGGATTGGTTACTGATGTATTTGGGAGGTAGTTTGTCAGTGTGATGCTATGATAATAAATAAATAATACTATATTACATTTATGCAGTGCCCTTCAGTGACAGACCAAGGTGCTTTTCCAGGTGAAACACAGATAACTGCAGCAAAACACTGCTGCCACATTAATGCATTTTCAACAGCTATGTAAAAATGCCCCAATAGAACTGATTTAAGTTCAAAACTATTAAAAAAATAGGCAAGCCATTATCATGGGAAATAAACAGAACCTGCTCTTGACAACTTCAAATTAGAATTAAAAAACCTACAAGGGAAAAAAAGGCTTATAGAAGTCAGTAGCAGTAACAGCCAAGATCAGAGGTGATCAAAGCATGGACCAAATGGATGTTTATGCAGTTATGCATGTAATACTGTAATGAACTAATTTAATATAACAGCTTTCATGCTTCAGGTATTTCCTAAGGAATAGATGCAATAGCTTTAATCCATATTAAATACAAACACAAGGGCTCAGAGTCAGGCAACAGTGTAGCAGAGAGTACAAAAGAAGTTGAAACCATACAATGTAACAAGTCCAATCTTATTAGCATTTAACTGTTATAAAACATGCCTTGGAGTAGGAGTTCAGAGTCCAGGATCAACTCAAGTGGTTTCCTGATACTATCTGCACTTTTAGACTCCAGAATTCTTGATTCCACTTGAAAAAGCATTATAATAAAAGAATCCATAATAGTTGACTTAAGCAGGATACTTGTAATTATTTGTCTGCAAAGGCTGGAGGCACAAATGGTAGCAAAGTCCTTCATTCCCCAAACTACCTCCCAATAACACACATTACACTTGTACAATTTTCAGTTACATAAAGTCAGGATGCTTTCATCAATACTGTTCATCTATTAATATAGCTATTCCAGTACAGTTTTGTAATATAAGGTAGATACAACTCTCCAGGATATGTCAAAACCCTCAGAAATATAAACCAACTAATAGATGAAAAGAAGTCAAGTTGATTCTTTGAAGGGACAACTGCCTGCAGTTTGTGATTTATTTAAGACCACGAGCGAGGGCTGTCAGCACACAATGGGCTGACTGCGTAGGAGAGGCAGACGACTCTTGGAGTGCGTCAGGGCTCTGGCACTCAAGGCAGGATGGATGAGTCTTTCATTTAGTCTATTTAATACACATCTATTTTATCTGATCATTTCGATTAATGCTGCAGTTTTCACTTTGTACTTTGACTAGAGAACTCATAAATGCAAATGGGGTGAAAAAGTGAATGATAAAGGTCACAAGAACAAAAAATGAATTTCAATAAATCAAGCAATATGAAAAACATATTAATTAACATCTCAAGTTCTCTGATTGCACTACTTTTCCAACTAGTAAAGGCAGGAATGGAATTCAGGGAAGCCGAAATCTCTTAAGCAGTTTTCCTCTTTTTGTTTTCTTTTTAGTTTTCAAAACTGTTTATTTTAAACAAAGTAGCTAAGGAGACTGAAACTAAGGGTACACAAAGCCTTTTATTATGCTACCTTATTACTCTTTTCCCCCTAGGTTTGTTGATTAGGTATCTACCAAACAATCGGAACAAATAATTTTTAAATCATTCATTACTTATGAACTATTCCCTTAGACTAGCTGGTAAATATTATTTATGTTGTCTGATAGATCACCCAGCGCCATACAACATTGTTTCTGCCCTTGTACAGGATACCTGAGACATATGAAGTGGGAGGATAACAAATGGCTACGAGGTTTTTTGTAGAAATACCATTCACTGGTAAGATTAAGAAGCTTTGGGGATTTACAAAAGATGATGAATAATGCATATCACAGATATCAAATAGTGGGACTGTATGGATCACAGCAGACCAAACTTAGCAGTTTACTTTCCACAAGTTACCCATTATTACTTCCCCCCGCCCTGTTGTTCTGACAAGCAGTAAAGATAAAGTTAAACCCTTGGCAGAGCAGTTCACACAAAACCACTTTAGATTCCTCAGAAAGATGAATTTCACTTATTTTAACACTACATGCCATGCACAGCTTACAATTTTACAGCATTACAATAAAGAATAGTTTCTCTTAGCTGAGCTAGACTTAACCCCAAAAAGAAAAGCTATAAATTTTTATTCTTTCTTCCCAGGTTCCAAAGCATTGAAATGCAGACAATCCAAGGGCAGTAGACCACAAAGGTTCCAATACTAATCATCCAAACTAAGATGTCTTTGGTCAAGATTTCCTTTTATACTTATCTCTAAGCATATCCACTCCACTGCACTACGTTCAGAGATTCTCCACCACTTTACATTTGACTAGCCCATTTCTGGAGAGCTGAGACCCATTAGTATAAGAGCAGTAGCTGCTAATCCTTAACCATTGCCAAGATGACAGAGATACTCCTCTGTTGCTAGTGAAACAGAATCACATTGGCAGTCTTTTATAAGATGCTTCAAATTTGTCTCATTTCCTTTGAATTTGAAAAGGGTAGAAGTTGTCATTCTGCCAGTCTTATTACATTATCACATGAATATTATCACCCAGCAATTACACACAGGGCTGAACTATTTTGTTTCCTCTGTACTTGATATGTGAGCTACTGCTTCCTCTGTATTTGGCATGTGAAAATTCATGTGAAATTTGAAAATTCAAAGCAGCCTAATATAATATAAGTACACAAATCCAAATATCGCACACTGTGGTTTGAATTCATTCCACCCATCTCAGAAATTAAAGCAGACAGACACTTCCAGCTCCCTCCACCGTCAATGGAGGGAGAAAAGTCCAGAGGGCAACTCAATCCATCAAAGAGCAGACTTGGTCTGTGTTTCCAAGTACAGATGTCGCGCTACTAACACCACTACAATATATTTTTACATAACAATGATCCTCTCTTCACATCAAAATTTCATTGAAAAAACACATGCTCCATCAAGTTAATAAAAAAAAGACTGATAAAACATTGCATAAAATCTCAACTTTGCAATTTGGATTTCAGGAAAATTTGCAGACCTGGCCCTTCAGCAGGAGGTTAACCCCATGGAGGGGTTTGCCTTCATGTACACATGGTGTCTAACATCCTTTGGGAAACAAACTGTTTGCTGAGATTTGACACATAATCATGCCATACCCTTTGCCCAGGTGACACCCCATATTCCAATGGTAAAAAGAGACTTGGGAGGGGTCCACTCAAGCTGAGAATGTTTATTACACCCTAAGGGCTCTCTTAGGAAGTCAGAATAGACCTGCCTCCTAACGGAAGATACAGCCCACTGATTTTTACATTAACACATTAATACTACTTTCATTCATTTTCTTTTTTAGAAATCCTACCCACCTGAAAGTCGATTGAGCATTATGTAGGTTGATTTTGCCGAAGGCACTAGGTGGCACTGTGTTCTGTCTTTTGTGTCACTGCTCACCCTCAATTTGCTAAAATCTGCCCATGTTTCACCAATTCATATTCTCTTGCCAATCACTGCTTGCATGTTAGCAAAAAAGATTCTTCAGCGCTCATCATTACGCTTTGCCATCCATCTCTAAGCTTTTTCTATCCATCAAAATGGTCGGGGCTATTGAACTCAACATCATACTTATTTTTAAAATTATGTTTGCCTGCCTAAAAACATGGCTTTCCTCTAGTTCCATTTAGGAATGGAAAAGAAAAAAAAAAAAAAATCACAGTGCTGATTGCTCAACATCACAACAAAGAAAGCTTAAACACCCTAGTCCTATACAAAGACTCATTGTCAGTCTTTTCTTCTAAGGCTGCACCAGGAATGTTATTAAAACACAGGATTGAATGTTTGAACTGTAAATCTACAATTTTAGTTACTTGCTTTCATCCTTACCATGCAGTTTCTGCCTAAAAGCTTACACAATCATTCCTGTCTTTTGTTGTTATCGTAATGGTCAGATCAACAGGCCATAAGCAAAAAGGTGATGAACACATAATGTATATTTATACAGACAAATACAGAGAATGAAGGAGGGTTTGCTCAGAAGAGCTTTTAATCCATTAAACTGTCTACTCAACAATGAAGCAAGCAGATTAGAAGGAAAAGCAAGTCTCCTCGTTTCCAGCCTATTACCCTACCTTGCGGGCCACATACAAATTTAGGACAACAGAATTTCTTTTGTAACTGTATCCTATTACTCTTTTTTGAGGTGTGTCTGCATTGAATTTTTCTTTGCTAATATACTTGTATATTATATCAGCAGGAGGTTAAAACCCTTTGGAAGCTATATTGATCTGTAAATATTTAATTAAAGAAAGCTTTAGTCTCTGAAAATAAAAGCATATATGTATAGCATGCATGCTTTAGAGATAGTAAAAATAATTACAAATGGAGTTTACCTCTAACAGATAATTTGCATTCAACTTGTTAGTATTTATCACTAAGTTTTCCTTTTGATTTCTTCCCATGTGTGTTGACAAAGAACAATTTTCAGTCAAATTAGTATTCAGTCCTGACGTACAAAGGCAACACGTTATCGCCGAACACAACACAGAGTTGCACATCGAGCAAACCAGCCGAACATACTGGTTACCACATAATTTCCAGGTCCAGAAAGAAAAGACAAAAGTAAAAAACCAACTCAAACAGCTACTGCTCAAAATAAAACACTGTTTGAAAGTTGTGTAGTGTACCCATCAGAGTACAGGAGTGCAAAACAAACAGTCTAAATGCTGTTCCTACCTGTGTCGTCGAGCTGCTGGTTGATCTTAGGAAAGTCATTGCTCCTTTCTCTCTGGTTAGTCCCCTGCTCTCCAGTCCATTCAAGTTACAGCTGGAATTATATTTCCTGAAGTGTACCTACAGCATGCAATATAATAATGTTGTAGTAACAGTAAAGATTCTTCAGGTACTATCTTAACTATGTTAATATGCCTAAAACAACTTTGCATACAGATTCCAATTCTAGAAAACAACTGCTTGCTTACCACTCACACTTAACTTACCTCTTTCAGCCTTTCCTGCAGGTTTAAGGCTTATCTGTTTACATATCAATCAGGGTTTCAGCAGTTTCAAGTTAGTTATTGTTAACATTAACAAGCTTCTGAAGCCAATATATACTGAAATCTGGACATGACAGCAAAAGGAAATTAACCCATTGAAGCATAAACCAAAATGATATAGTTTACTCATTTTAAGTCAGTCATGAAAGTTCATTCTGGGTGTAAAATATCAGAAAACTTTCATAACTGAAACTACTTCCTTAGAGCAACATGCTCACTGCTTCCATTGTACTGTTTGTTAACTCCTGAAAGAAGAAAAAAAACACTAACAGTGTAATGGCCAAAAGGATCTTTGTTTTTCAGAAATTGCATGACTAGACATAAAATAAGTGCTTCTGAAGTGCAACTGAAATGTAATTTTTGAAGCAGCTACAGTTCAAAAGAGCAACGACAATTCAAGGAAAATATTTGTATTCAATTTTCCCACTTTTTGAAATTACTAATAAATCCTTATCACATTTTAATACCCTACCTACATGTAGGGACACATTTTTTGTCTTGAAGCAAACGTTTGTTGTGCCTGCTATAGGGATTACTTACTATTTAGCACATACAACAGCAATAAGTGGGAATGCTTACGGTGCTGAAATTTTGAAAATATCCAGCCACACAGTGACTTTCTACACACGAATCAGAGAACTGTAAGAACCTTTTCATTAATGTCTTGGCACCCAGCATCCCTCATTAACAGATTTACCAATTTTCCACTCCTCAATAGGAATATTTTTTTGGCACTTCTCTCTCTTGTATAAATTATTCCTAATTAATTAAAATGAAATTCTTAAGATATGTGAGTTCATTAACTCCTTTAATGAGAAAGAACATTTTGGACCTTATTATTAGACTGTCATCAGTATCTGTTAGACAGTTAAATTAATAAAGTGATTATATTCAAATAACTCAGGCATTTGCATTTTATTTTTAACGTTGCATTTCTCTCTTGCTTGCTCTGAGACTGGGGAAATTTTGCTGGTCATGCAAAAGTACAGTCTGGATGGATTTCAATGCATCGCATACCTGGACCTTTAAATGTATTTAGGGGTCAGAATAGCTGTGGTCTAGGAGAGGTCTACTTCAGGTCTGCTGGACCCTCAAGGAGTGATTCAAGCAAGCAAGTACAGTACAGACATCCCTTAAAAATAAAGATATTGTGGTCTCTTTATTGTTAGAAAGCAAAAAGCCTGAAAGAAAAGTAGAAGAGAATGGACATATTGTATCCTTGAAAGCATCAAGATAAAGCAGGACACAGCAATAATTTGCTCCTGCACTGCACTCTCTCTATGCTACTGACAGGCTGTGAAAAATATCCATTGACTAAAAGCCATATACAAGGTGGAACTAGAGCTCCAGATGTCTCCTGTTCTTGTGAAAAGCCATGGGTGTTTTGTAATGATCTTGTCATGCTCTTTCTCAAAAGTGATCCTCCAGCTATGCAGTAGCCCTTTAATGCTTTTCTGGGACACTGATTCAGTCAAGGCACACAGAAGAGACACACAATCTTAGCTCAAAAAGAGAAATGCTACTACTTTGAAAATTGTAAGTCAGCCAGGTGAAAAAAAATGGTACCAGTTAAAACACTAATTTATAGATCATCTTAACTCACAAAATCTAGATCTGATGTTTAATAACAGGTGTCTGCCTTATACATATCCCTGCAAATTGAAATGTCAGAACTGAAATTCTTGCTCCCAAACACTATTTGATAGACAATGCAAGCATCATTTTCCCCCCAGCTCCTCAGCACTGAAGGAAAAAAAATAATCCTGACATTTCTTCCCTTTCTCATGTTTCCCAAGTCATAAACTTCATAACAATCAATAATAATGAAAAATGAAAAAGATATATCCGGTCCGGCTCCTGCATGAACTGAATTATATTTTAAATTTTGTAATCTTTAAAGCCAAACAAGATAAACTGCTGCTTCTTAAGAGGTTGTTAGATTTACCATAGCCACACGGAAAAAAACTACATGAGTGAGATTTGTTGCTCATCAGACAAGTATAAATGAGCAAACTGGAAGATTTTTTAAAATTTAATTAAGAAATGGTCCTGTGTCTCAGGCACTGGTGCCTTCTAGACACGTGCCACTGATAAGGAATTTAAAGCATTTATTCTTCAACTAAGCCTGCTTCAGTTACAGAACTTAGACATTTACAAAGAGAAATTTAGCTGAAAAAATAGTGTAACACCTGTACAACTGGTTGAATAATTATGCCACATCTTATTTCTTTCTTTGAGGCTTCAGTTAGCTGCACAATTGAATACCACAGCAGTTACATTAATATTCATCCCAGAGATAATGATGAAAATTAAGTTATGCATGTCAGAGCTGTCATCATTTGGAAGCAGTATTGGATACTTTGGCTTGCAATTATGCTGTTGATCAACATGAGGATACATAAGTTTCGTAAGAGCTTTCTTTTGGCGGAGTGGTAGAGGAATACCCATGGAGAACCACCCCACCAGTACCTCCGCCATATACCCAGCTCTCACATGAACATCCATTCTACTTTCCATTCCACTGTTCATTTAAGTATAGCAAAAAAAATCACAACAGATGTGTGTGGCAGGCTCACAGCCTGAAAAGCCTATTACTGGTGGAGTTGTGAGAGAGGAGGGACCATGCAAGCGTTGTGTTAGGCAATTCATCCATAGCCTTGGCTATAAATCTAAAAAAAAAAGAAAATAAAAAAAAAATCTCCAACGGGCATCCCTGTAGTAAACACTTCTCAAAACTCTTTTGAATCCAGCTAGATGGTAGCTAAACAAAGAAATTCCAACCAAAACTGCAGTTCCTCAGGTACAGATGTCGATTATGCCTCCAGAGCTGGGAATCAAAACCCACAGGGTAGGCAGGAAGGTTCTTCAGCAAAATATGTAAACTAAGAGCAAAAAAATGCCAATTTGCCATTCCAGATGACTCTGACTAATGTAATATTAACCCCAAGAAAAGTACACTTTAAACATTGTCTTGTTCTTTACAGTATAGTCATACAGTTGACCAGTAATCCAATTCAAATATTTATCAAAAATCCATGCAAAAACTATTCTAAAATACAATATATTCTTCTCTTTTCACTAAAGCAAACCTCATTGGTTCAATGATAGATCAACTTACACAGTAGAAAGAGAAAACTTTGTGTGTGTTGGCCTATTTATTTCTCCTCTCACTGGGCGATGTTATTTAAATCATTCATCCAATTACATGTTGGAAACAGAGCTACCATAGCATTGTATGTACAGCATTACATCTTTGTTTTTCTGTGGGAAACACACCAATAGTACAGAGACTCAAATTTCCAAATACAGATATGAAATACTGTAACTGATAAAATTAAGTGAAACAAAATGGGTTTTTTCCATAACAGTGTCGCAGAGATACCTGGACAGAGAGCTGGTATCTTCTGTACTAGCCTCTCATAAAGTAGGAAGTCTATTTGCATTTAATAGCAAACCAAGGTTTTACCAATAACCTTAATTCAAAGTGAAAAGATATTCAGTTTCTGTACACCGAATTAACTACTTTTTTTATTGAAAAACCTCTTAAGTCTGGTGATATATCCATCTTCAATTACTCAATGATGAATACTAAGGATAGGCTGAAATTCTCCAACCTAACTAAAATTATGGCATGAGAAACTTGTTCTGATTTAAAATAACATTCTATTTCACAAGGCTTTTAACGGACAGCTTTAATTTATTGCTCAAAATAACTACAGTTCTTCAATATATAATGCTATTTCTTGTTTCATCTGTGATATACTACATGTTCTTATCTTCCTATGTGCATCAGCTAGCTTTACTTTAGAGTTCTAACAAGTCTTACATAGTGTTAGTTACTGGGTTACATGCCTTCATCCAAACCGGATGCTATCATTCCTCTTCAGCAGGTGAGAACAATCTAAATTTTCACCATAGCTTTTAAAGCACCAGAGACAGTTACTTCAAATCCACTTTTCAAAATGAAGACCATACAGAAAAGTTGAAATGCTTCAACCTTTACTAAAAATTCATGTTCTTTAAATGCTGAAGTCAGGGAAATACCAGGATTATCACACCATTTGTACCAGAATATTTCATGAACACATCAGTGAAGAGTTATGGGTCAAGTTAAATTATAGAAATAGTGAATGTAACTCACTTTGAAAATACAAGGCATCTCCAGAAGTTTTACTTCAAAAACTTTTTGGTGCTTTTGAAATGAAATGTGAACAAAACATCAAAATGAAGTGCTTTCATATTTTCACATTACCATCCCCTTTTTTTCTAGCACAATTTACAGCATTTAGCCCAAATTCTCAGGTAATTTTTAGTTTGCCCTGAATTTATATTTAGTATTCTTATATATTTATATTTAGTATTCTTGTTTTTTTCCACCAATCCCAATCTGAAGTTCTCCAGGCAAAGATAATCCAATGGCATAACTAATTGAGCTCTAGACGTCCACAGAAGATAGAAGACTGAAACTTTTAATACAAGTGACTTCTAAGAAGTGCACATTTTATTTTATTTAAGTTATCCTGAAAATTAGGAGGAACAGTTTTACACTTTTTCCAGCTTCGGGTTCCCTTTCAGCAGCATACTTAAAAATGTACTTAAATGTACTTGAAATGTTCAAGATACTCATTACCCTAGTATTTGAGTAACTCATAGTTACTACTGAAGCTGTGACAGAAGAGTGATAAGGCAGTGCTAACATTTTTCTTTCACAGATTGAGCGCTGGGGCACAGAAAGACTGACCACAACATTTTTAAAAAGCTCTTCAGAACACACATTTCAGTAAATGAAGCTGAGTTAGTAAATTATTCCTCAAAACAGTCTGATTCGTTCAAGATCACATACAAATATTATGACAGAACCAACAGAACAAGGAGATGTGTCTTCACAAGCCTCAAGCTAGTGCCTTTATCTCTGGGCCAAGGTTTTTTCCATAATAAATGTCAAGAGGATGTAAGCATGTGCTCTGCTGAATAGGAAATCAACTTCCTGAAGCAAAAACTAAATCCAGAGTCCTGGAAAACAGGGCCAACTACTTAATGTTTATTATTTTGTAGTACAAAGCAGCAAGAATGGTGATATATTGAATTCTGAGGCAAACAGGAAGTTGACACTGCACAAACGAGTAGTCAATTTTCTTTCCTCATCGCCAGCCCCTAATGTTACAGTACTCGCACTGTATCACATCACAACTTATTACAAAGTACCTAAAGATGAAGTCATGAGGTCAATGCAAAGAACAAATCATGACATGATTAAGCAGGATGTTGGGGAGACACTTCAGCATGTGCTATACAAGTGTTTCTATGAGAGATGGAGCTTTCAGAAGCAAGACTTGGGCATTCGCTTTAGCAAAGCTGGCATTGCCCTGAGGTAACTAATTGAAATTAATTTGTATATACTGGACTTTCACCACTATGGAAATATACCTAATGAAATAAGCTTCTTTCAGTCATTTCAATGAGCATTTACTTTCCGAGTCCTGAACTCATCTCTGTTGTTACAGAAACCTTCAGGGATTTCTGAACATGTTTTGTGCAGGAAATTATTCAAAAAAGTTACACGAATTGCAGAGACAACAGCCACTTGGGTTTTGAATCCAACAGTGTGCAAGTATTGCCATAATGCACACTCTGAGTATAAGAGGCTGATATAGCAGTGAAAAATCAACCGCTGATCAAACAAGGACTGGTCCATACAGAGGAGATTTAAGCAGGTGAACAAACTGTATGTCATCCCTAATTCCAGTAACTCTTGTCAGTTTTTGACAGCAAATTTAAAACACAAGCTTTTTGCTGTGCTGTTAGAAAGAAAGGACACTGCACAAAAGCCAGAGAAAAATGTCAGGTTTTGAACTTGTTCAATAGTTAGTTTTCTTCCTGAAAAGGCAATGTACATGCGTGCTCCTCTTTTGCAGGGTTTGTGTCATTTGTTTAGTGGCCAGCCCAGCCTAAACAACAACAGATTTTATTTACTGAAAAAAAAAATTGGTTCTGTTTTACCTCAAACCAGGACATTCTGCAGAATAGTATACTTCCAGTTATATCCAAATGCAGGACACAAACAAAGGAAAAAGCCCTCAGTGAGAAAAACTAGGACAGCTATTGCAGCTTTTGCATTCAAACCCCACACCTTCATTCATTAGTGATTAAATTCCTGTTTATATAAATAACAAATTACAATAAAGACCAAGAGGAGTGTTCTGTATTTCTAATCATTATGCTCTGTACTAGTGTATCAGTGGACTATACTGCTTTGTATGGAGTCATCTCTCTAGGGATGTGATTTTAATTCCTGAAGTTCTTCCTTACAGAGAGAAGTTCAAGGTACAGAGTTGCAAACTGCAGAGGCAAAGGAGAGCAAAGGAATGCAGTAGTGAGCTGAACAGTATCTGCACTCATCTGTACTCCAGCTTCTTTAGGGGCTGCTATATTTTCTATTCCAAAGCGATTGAGATAATTCAGTTTAGAAAGCATCATTACAATTTTTTTAAACGCAGTTTTGCTTGGCAAAAAAATGATGGCTGTGGTCTACACTCTAACAGGAAACTACAGAGTAACTTGCATTGGAAATTTCACAGCTAACAAAAAACATTGGCCACACAATATGTTTTGTGTTTCTTTCTCTTGTAAATCTATTTGACAAAACATCTCTTCTGGATTTTGCTGTCTCTAGCCTTTTGATACTTTCCTTCAGAGTCTTTCCTTATGCTAGACAGCTTATATGCTGTACCAGTTACCAATATAGGAGAAACTAGTATATCTCAGTTTTTACGCTGATTTAAAATAAAAGGAAAATTTGATCAACAGAACATCAGCACAAATTAAGGCACAGTAAAAAAATATCCCCAACATTTAGGACAGCTGCAAAACAGTTATCTCTGAAATAGCTTAGAGATTATAAATACGCATTTCAGCAGGCAGGAGATTTAACACTGAATAAAAAGAAGATGCTGAACCCTCCTTTTTGGGCTCTGAACTGTAGTCCAGAAATGCAAACTAAAGAGTTAAATAACTGTGAAGAGAGCATAGAGATTGCTTTGCTTAGTAGGAAAGAGTCAACAATTATATATCTGCATTATGAGCCATTAACTGGGCAGCAGACTCGTAGGTTCAGAAAGATGTTAATGGAACAGCTGCCAGATAACAGGATGGCTACAGAAATATGTATTTTGCCATTTGTTATGTTGATGTCGTGGTGTGCATCTGTCTGCAGATCAGCCTGATCCGAAGACCACCAAAGCGCACGGTAATCTTTGCAGTGACTTATGTAGCCCTGGGGCAGGCTCTAGACAAATTTAAATCATGACTGGTAACCTCTAGATAGATGTTGCTAAATCCTGTTAAAATAGATTTAATTAGGCTTAATAACCTGAATTTGTCCTTAATGTGTTAGATAAGTTTTGCTGTTCCAGAGTTCACTGTGGTGGCTTAATACTGTGGTATTAAAGTAGCTTTCTCCACTGCTTAACGCAATGCCATAATCCTTAATAAGATGATTGTCATGACTGTATGTCAAAGACATAATGGTTATATATTATTAGACAAAGTCTTCTTTAAGGTTAGATTTGGCAAAAGTAGTTTCTAGTGCTTAAGTAAAGAGGTTCAGCCACATATTTCAGCAATGAATTCTTGGCATCAAGCTTTGTGTAAAAATGTTTTTCATTTATTTGCAGTTTCTTTAAATTCATTTGATTAAGTGTTTATTATTCAATATGCAAAGGGTAATTTAAAGACCACTTTAGCTGTCTTGCGGGCTATTAAATATTGAGAAACAATGCTATACAGACACCGCTATCCAAATTGTCATCATCTTTGTACCACAATGTTTTAACCTAAGAATGTCTTCTCTCCAATTTCAATATTTTAACTCCATGTGTTAACTTGTTGGGACCTCTTCTCCACCCAGTGCTGCATTAGTTACCACTGGAGTACAACCGCTTACTGTAACAATCTTTGTTGTTATCAACTCTGATAGAACAGGTAATGTCATAGTCCAACAATGGGCAATATAATATAAATAACAATACTGCCTTCTGGACATGACAGCATCAACTATTAATGCTATGCATACCTTTTTTCTAAACAGACAAGTAATCTGACAACCACAGGCAGTGTACAAAGGAAGATCCTATTTTCTTTCTCCCAGAAGTTGTCTACGGGGAATGATAATATGGGGGTACCAGCTGTATGAGGAAGTGTAAGACAAGTGAGAATACACAGCTGATTGCCTTCTGTGCATGAGCAAACGGATGAAGCATGCAGTAGCATAGAAAAAAAGACACTGTGAGAATGAAAACCAGGACAGCATTGAGGACATTGTTAGTATCCACGTACTACTCTTTCAGAGTGACAAATAAGATCTTGCTAAATCTTATTACACAAACCATCTTCTAAATCACATTGTGAGTGCCTTAGTTTGCAGTTGGAGTCTCCTCAGCCATCACTAAGCCTTGTAACTGTCACAACTTGCTTTGTCTGAAGTCCATCCCTCCTCTGTCCCTTTCTTCTCCCCCACTTTCCCCAGTTCTTCAATGATGAAGACCTGTAGTTCTCTGGAGTTATGTGCAGCACTTTCACCAACACTGTAGTTTTCTCTCACTAACAATGGTCTACAATAATCATTAGAGATATGTATTCTGTTTTCATTTTTCTCAGTGGACTAATACCAGAAACACCAGAAATCGCAGTTAGTATCACTGATGTGATATTTTTTGTACAAGTCTAAATTCTGTTAGGTTTTCCACATTTACATTTATAACTTAAATACAACATGGGGAAAAATGCTTGAGGTTTCATTTAAAACAAACAAAAAAAATTCAGCTTCAGTTGAGACCTACAGTAATTCCTAACCAATAGCATTCTGAGCTCGAGTACCATTTCAGCATCTCATGGTACTATACAAGCACATAAATTTCTGCAGTGTTTACTGAACGGAGCAGCAGAGCATTTCAGAGTTTCTACTTCTAAGCAGACTGCCCTGACAGTATTCTGTAAATATGCCATCTTTGCTTTGTTTCTAAAACACAGTCCTTCAGCACCTACTTAAGCCTCTGTTGATTTTTTTTTTTAAATCTCCAGCAATGCCCTGAAATAACATATGTTTTCGTTAAAATAAAGTACTTTTACAAGTAATCATGCGTAATCATGCTTATCAAAACTTTTGTGGAGATTCTACTTATATAATTCACAGCAAATGTTCAGGTTAGTGGAGTTCTCTTTAGATTGTCTTACATCCTGTCCTTAGCATTTAGTACACAAACATGCACATGTAAAGACTTCTGCAAACACATTCCCTATGCACACATAAACCAGTGGCATTCTACAAACATTATTCAAAGTAAAGTAACTTCTATTTTAATCAACAGAGCTTTATCAATGAAGAGACACAGCTCTGTTAAAATTGCTTGTTAATAACAATGTTTAACTTCATAAAAACTGTAAAATCTAAATTCCTATTCAGTTCTACCAGATATCCCTGAAGAAGGGATGTGACAGTGTGCTGTTCTGGAGCCCCGAACCTGACCTTTATCTCCCGTAACCCTGCCTAACCAATAACCACCCATGGTGGTCACAATGGGTGCATCTAGTCCCGATGGCTGCATTCAGCTCAAAGGTGGTTTTGGCGAGACAGATAATGACACAATAGCCAAGGGCTAACTTGAGCAATGTGCCCACCTAACCACAATACTGGTACTGTGGTCAATATGCAAACATGACTATAGGTCAATCATCTTACCCCCATAAATAGTGAACAGCCCAAGAGCCATTGGAGCTCTCCTGAATGGCAGTGGGTGGCACACCAGGAGCTCCCCTTGAGTAGGGACACCTCTCAAGGTTAGTCCTTGAGGTTGAGAGCTTCCTTGCCACCATAGATCCTCGGTAAGTGACTAACAGCATGCTAAACTTTGAAATTCTTAGCTAAGTGGTGTAAAGGATTGATTGTGTATATATAATCCTTTAGAAACCGTTGACCAAGTCTGGGACTAGGATTGGACCCAGCTGCACCTAGACTCTTCTCTGAGAAGTTTAGAAAGTAAGGGGGTCCTTTCTGAAGCTTGTGATTCAAAGGGAGGGTCTCCCTGCCAGTTCTGTCTGACCCCATCCTCTGTGCAGTAAATAACCCAGTGTACCTTGCCATCGAATCTTGTTAAAACACTCTTGCATTTACTATCAACCTTTGTTAAATCATTGCTTTGTATCAATAAATATATTGGTGCCTCTCTTATGAGTGAAGTGCATCACTCCTTCCATAACAAGGGAACATACTGAAATGAACACACCAAGTATTTAAGAGGGTTTTTTGGTGCTTTAGGAAATTAGAAGAGATTACATGGTCCAAACAGTGAAGAGTCAGCTCCCAAATCAGTGTGTAACTGTTCTTTAAGGTCCCTTCCAACCTAAACCATTCTATGAAAATGTTTACTGTATCAGTGAAAATTTCTCTTAAAGTCACCAAAAAATAACTTTAAGCAAGTTCAAATTATGTTGCTGAAGTCAAGACTCACACTGAAGTCGACGTTGGTCTTTTATTTGGCTGCTTTCCTTTCACTGATATTAAAAGGAATACTCCCAAACAATACTTCTCTGGACTTCAGAAGAGGCCGCCATGCTAACATATGCTTACTGTACTAAACTTCTCAGTTGGTAAAACCCCTAGCCAACTTCATACTTTCATATTCTACACACTGCAACAGTCTTATCTTCCAGACTAAAAGGCTGCTCATGCTAATAAGGACGTGCTTAAATGGTATATTGTAACGGATCCAAATGTCTACATGCCTAGACACCAAATGCAAATCAAGAGTCCTGTGAAAGCCACAAAAAAGTTAATGCTTTAAAAATAGCTATCAACATTAGAAAAAGCTTAGATAATAAGAGAGATTTACACAGCTAGATTAGGATTTTAAACATTCCAAAGAGATCATTTGCTTTCTATGTATTAAAATCCTATTATAAAGGAAATTAACAGAAAAGTACTAAGAATGCTAAATCTCAAAAGCAAAGCATTGCAAAGCATACAAATCAGCATGAAGTTAAGAGGAACTGCTGCATAATCCGACAAAAGGACGTGATTATTTTTCTTCTGACACAGCATGCTGAAATAGCCCAGTGAAAGGCTGGCCCAGAGCCAGGGCAAGGAGAGGAGTACTCTCCCTGGAGAGAGAGAAAGCAAGGCACCCCTTCTTTTCAACAACACCCAGTAGTGTGAAGTTGCACCTACTGGCTGAGCCAGAAAAAGCCAAATTTATAGAGCTAGTCTTCCTTACTGGAGCAAATACCTCCTACCCATTTCACAACCACAGATAAAGCGATCTTAATTATCCCTTTATTATCTCAGTGGTTCTCTGAGTAGGACCTCCTGCAATACATGCGTTCCCCTGAATTCAAAGATTGCAGAACAGCCTTAGGATCAGCCTGTCCCTGGCGGAATTAATCAGAAGTATATGGGGAACAGAATTTAACAACAGGTGACAGTGTGAAAGCAAATGCTTTAATTCCTTTTTTGATCTGATACAATGACTGAAGCAAGCAGCGTCAACCACAAAAGAACAAAGGACTCAAACTGCAGCAAACAAACCATGGGAAAGACAGGACTCAAACAAGGTGCAGTGGTGTTTTCAGATTTTAAACAGTAAAGCAAAAAGGAGTTAAATAGCTGGCTTTTAAAAATCTAGACAAAGAACTAAATATTGTATTTATAAGACTACCAAGCAACAAAAACCTGTCTTCCATATGACAACTGGACTTGGAAAATAGACAAAATAGACAAAAACAAAGAAAGCATCATTAGGAATCTACCAGTCGCTCAATATAAGATGAAGAAAAGAGGGAATAGGGTGTCCTGCTTCATTAAGAAACAGTTTTTGTGCTTTAAAGATGTGGGACAAGAAGCAAAAGAAGAAAAATCAGTAGTCTAAGAAACACGTTTCCATTAGACATGTGACTATTCCAAGGTATACAGATCCAGGTTTGATCTTAGGGACAAATATTTTGGTATATATCATTCTTACACTTGGTGAGATCAGGGCTACCATGACAGGAACAAAGAGGTAAGACTGGGCAAATTCTTTGGAAAGTTTTCCTTCTAAAGGTCTCGCGTAGTGTAGGAAGAAAAACAAGATCAAAAAACGCCTGAACTTTCAGGATACCGAGAATAAAATAAAAATAAGAAGCTATAGTCTGACGAGTGTTCAGGGATCTTGCTGACATCAATAACGCCACATGAGAGGAACTGCAGACTCAAGGTTCCATTTCCTCATGACAGTGCTGGAGTATGGTCCTTCACCCCATCCCTCACTCAATAGCAGGCTTCTGAAGATGTCTGTAGAGAACAGTTTTCAGTTTTCAACAGAACTACATACAGTGTTCTGTGAAAGTCTCCATACTCTTCCTTTGCCATGGAAAACCTATGGATTCTGTGAAGTTTAGACTCTGACTTGGTCTCTTCTTGCTAAGCTCTTGATTACCTCTTCTAGCATTTTTCCTTCTGTAAAATCAAACAGGGAAAAGCTGTTGCCTAAGATCTCTTCTGAAGAATTCGATAACATAGGGAGGGTTGTTCCATGTAGTCTCAGCTTCAGCAGTTTACCTGTTTCAGTTGTTCAGAAAGAGTAATGTTTTCAGAATTTTGCTTTAGAATCCAACACAACAGTTTTCTATCGGTGTGTGGGGTACTTAACTTGGACTATAGTGTGGTTTTACAGTAGTTTCAAGAATTTAGAACAATGTTTGGCAAAGGCACTAATCATAATTAGATGGCTTTTTTCAGGAAATCATTGTGTATAACCATGTGCACAGAATGTTTAGCCCAACTGAGTCCTCATTTCAGACAGGACCTCTTTTGTAAGAGCAACATGCAAATTTTCTGGCTTACAACCGTAGTAACACAGAGTAAGCAATTACCTAGACCATGTATAGCAAAAAGCCAACTAACATAAAGCCAAGCTGAGAAAATATAGAGCTAATTTTAACAAGATATGGAAGCCTTGTATGGAGTCATAGCTTTTTAAACATCAACCGATGATTAAGTTAAAACGCTTGTCCTACAAGTTTTTGGGTGAAATGAAGAAGACAAAAATACTGAAGATTCAGTAGGTTCAAAGTTATTAGATACTCCCTACATCAGACTTTTTATATTAAACTATGAACACAGCATTTCTTTCTTTGATTGCCTTAAATACAATAAAAAGAATAATTACCACTCGAAGATTTTCAGTAATTCTCATTTCAGTGTAATTAGATGTAGTGATTAGAATATCTTTTCTATTACATTGCAGTTCTTCCTTGGCACCAAAGAACAGTGATACAAGTTATTTACATAATTATCTTCAGTTAAAGGAGGAGCACAACTTAACACAAGAGTTACCATTGCTTCCACTGGAGCATCTACAACCTCCTGCATAATATCGTGTAGTGTTGTGCAATGACTTTGTAAGCAGTTTGTGTCACTTCATTACCTGTAGAATTTATTCTATTAAACACAATCTTGTCAAACAACTTATCCATAGGCACTTTTAGCTGATCACAATTTCCCTCAGGGAAAGATCTCCTTTACACCCCAAAGACCAAGAGCCATGTTTCTGATATTAACTACTTCTAGACTGCCTGCCTCACCCATCAAGTTTCAAGCACAGACAGGACAGCCTCCGCTTCTGATCATTTCCAGAGTTGAGACATGGATCTCTCCATCTTAATATATCATGTCTGATGTACCATTAGCATTGTGAGTTAATAAAAATACTCCCAGGAACCCCACTAAAAAAATTGTTATAAAGTTCTCATTTATCAACATTTATGAACATTTAGCTTCCCATTTCTTGGACCATTAATCCAAGTTTCTTAATAAGCTATGCCAAAAAAGTTACGAGGAAAAAGTAATTTATGGAATGATTTTTGCTTACTAACTTTTTTAGAACAGAAACAATGTCAGCACATGAATTATATGCCAATAAAGCAATATACTTGAATAACTTTCCAGTCACATATTGGAAGAAAACAATTTCAGCTTAAAGAAATATGGATGAGTTCTTTACTCTTTGACTCTCACTACTACCTAAATGACAATGATGCTTTTGATCAAGGTCTAAACTACGTTTTGATCTATGTGTTCTGTATCTTCCACCCTAGGACTGCATGATAACACTGTTTCTCATAGACCTTTCTTTCTTTCCTCTTGATAATACTGCTAATTTGTTCGGCAATTGATCTCCATCACCATCCGACTCATTTAGCATTGTGATAGCAATAACAGTTTCACCCTGACAGCTAATACAAAGCAACAAAATCCCTAACCTAGTTATAGTTGAGGTTTTGCTATCAGGGGAGCTAGGTGCAAAAACTGTATTCAAAAGCTTTGAGCATTTTAAGTGTGTGCTGAGACCTACGATGGGACCTAAGCTGCCCTTTTAGCCTGTAGCCACAGAGCAGTTTGCCTGGAACCTCTGCTGCAGACTCTGAGTTATCTTCAGCAAGTAGCCCAATTTCTGTCCATCTATCGTTCTTCTGCAAAGCAGGGATAACAAGTATTTCTCCCTTCTCCCAGGTGCTATATGTCACAAACTTTCATGCCTTTATAATTTCTCAATACTTGTACTTATTGAATACCCAGTTCCTGGTACTGTGAAACTCAGCTGTCATGTGGAGAGGGGGGAGAGAAGAGTTTGATGCTCCACATTACGGTCTGATGTTTCAAAAACCAGAAAGTACAGCAAGAATTGGTCTGGTAGGTGAGGGAAGGAGGTGGAAGCTTCTTATATCAAGCCAGTCACATGGATAGATGTCGGCACATTTCTATGCCATAGTGACTATAATTTTTTCAGACATACATGAGACAGCAGTAAGTCTACACCAGGGTCTGTACTGCCATTGCAATAGTGCTAATAATATCCAAGACAAGTAATTTAAAGCTAAATATTTACTAAAAATCCTGGATATGCTCCGTAATATATACTATCGCAATCTTGGCAGCTGTAAGTCAGCTGGTCTAAAGATAGCTGAGTTTTACTCACATGAGCTGTGATTACTATCTCTAGATTATTTGAGACAGGGACTGTTTGCTGCTATCATGCTTTTTGCAAAATATGAACTGATATGGCTCTATTCTTAGTTCATATATATAGTTTGTACCACAATATAAATAACATGGGTTTGGCGCAGACTTTTTTTTTGGAGTCTAACATAGCTTTTCCCAAAACTTAGTTTCATAAATGCAAATTAAATACATGTAACATGTATAGCAAAAACATTTATTCCCCTCCCCGCCCCTTTCTCCCAGTCAACTGCTGAATTAGCATGAGCTGTCTAAGATTGTATCTAATTTCTGTCCTTGAGTCATTTGCAAGAATGGGCTCCATTTCCAGATTGAATAAGACCTCCAACAGACATTACACAAACCAATCGTCTGTAGAGAAAATATATTGAAGGATGATCACATTTGTGTGAACTTTCCTTGAGCATGCAAAAAGAACTGAGGAAATCATCCTATATCCAGAAGAGCAATTATATACTTTCCTACCTCCCTACAACGAGATTTTAAACCAAGTTTAAATTTCAGCGATTTTCTGAATCCAGGCAAGCGTTCTACTTTTGCTAGTCGATTCACCATTGGAAATTTTTAGTTTTAATTCACATTTATATGCCTACACATTGGAAATTGTTCCAACAGACATTTATGCCAATGCAAAGGAGCACTCAAAAAGACATTGTAAGAGGGATTCCATATTCAAAGCAGGAACAGAAAATAAAACAGAGAGCCGAATCCTCTTTAAGATCTTCTGCAAGAGAAGTCAGCTTCAATGAAAGCCAAGTCTAACAGTAAAAACGGAGACTACTGTTGGGACAAGCCAAATATTTAAAAGAAAACTATGCAGTTTACCTCCTAACTTCAGATAGATAACCTGGCACAGAGGAGGACATCTTGCCATGAAATCTTTTTAACGGAACCTGGGAAATCATTTCAAAGGGAAAATATTATATTAAAAAGACAGAAAGATGTCCTCTGAAATTCTCTAACAGCCACTTCCAAGTTGGTTTTGCCTTTACTAATCAATGAAGTTGATGATTCTAATAATTTCTCCACCACTTTCTCCACTTTTTTTCCTATATTGTGTATAAGCAGCTGATGAAAAATATCAGGTTAGATAACAAATGAAATGCTCTATCTAGCAAACTGTCACAAGACATTTATAGTTCAAGAAGGTCAGGATTAATATATCTTGTTAAATCAATCCAAAATAAAACTCTGCTCTCTTACATTACTCATTGCTCATTACTCATGATGTAATTCTATCCCAGCTTGCTTTGCTTTTTGAAAAAGTTTCTTCGTAACTTACATTAGTCAGGAAATTCCATAAATACTGACTGATCTTGCTTTTTAGTCATTATTTGCTCTCTTTCTAATAACAATAATTTATTCACTGAGTTTCTGTACTTTTTAAAGATCTGCTATTTATTTCCAATTTCTCAGATACTGGAAAGTATTCAGCAATTTTTGTGGAAGGCCCTTTTCATTTTATGTGTGATTCAAAGAGGCTGGCTATTGATACTCACACAGTAAATCATAAATCAGATTTATTTTCAGACAGATAACAAATGAGCCAATCAGCATGATGCTAAGTTTTAACATAATATTTTAAAGATTAAACAGTTATTTAATTAGAATCATTGCTCAAGCCCAGCATGCTTTTGGCAAATGTGTATACCAGCCTGGTACTTCATGAAGCTACATCTGTATACGTAGCTCAGAGCATGAGGGAGACTAGAAAACATCTATGGATGCCTGAGTCTGTGCCACACACATCCTTTTGCTAGCAGGGAAGAGCTGGCTCTGCCATAGGACTGAGCTGGCTGGAAGCTGTATGAACACACTGGTGAGGGACAGCACGCAGCCTAGCAGCATGCTGCCCTTCTACTGGCTTTATTTGTTCAGACTCAGCTCAGCACTAACTGTGGCCCCACAGAGTTTTGTGGAGCATGGGGGTGGGAGAAAGGAAAAGAAAAAAAAAAAAAAAAAAAAAAAAAAAAAAAAAAGAGCTTGCATCTGGCTGCAAAGGACTGCACACAGATTTAATGTACAAAGGACAAGGATCAGACTTCAACTCACGCTTCCTCATAGCCATTCACTCAATCCTGATTGTACCCAGCAGATTTGAAAAGGCTTAAAGTGGACAAAGAAATAGAAATGCTTAATGCTAAGGAGAAAGCCCAGAACAAGGATCCTACCATCCCTTCAAAGTTTACACTACGTAGGCTTTGGTCAAACGTGAGCTACGGGACTCATCACAGGAGCTACTGGATGAAGTGCAATAGCCTGAGCTCTCTAGATTAGACAGATGATCTAATTGCTGCTAGAAGGAGGTGCAGCAAAACTGGCAGAGACTGTGACACAGCTTGTTTTGGAAGAATAGATTGGATTTTCTCACCAGACTTACAAAGGGTCAGACTGTTTCCTGAGAACATTATGTACCAGCATTCCTAGGCCAAATGCAAGTACCACATATAAGCAGTCCCAACATTCACCTGTAGGAACACTTTTATTGCCAGCTAAACAAAAGAAAAAACCACTATGTTCCATTTCCCTGCCACTAAGTTACTAGTTTTAACAGGAAAGAAAGATACTTTTTTCCAGTCACCACTGGGCACTCTGGTCACGTCAGAACTACCCACTGATAGATTGCCAGAATGTGTGCAATCTGAACAAAACACTTCAGCAGAATAAACTACATCAAGAAGTGGGTGTTTTTCATTTCAGATTCTGAACTTCCAGGAAAAAAAAAAAGTCAGTGTGAGCTCAAGCACCTGTTTCATAAATCTTTAAACCCTTCCTCAGAAGAACTTGTTTTCTTTCTGTGAATCTTGTATCACTTGAAAAAATGTTTTTTTGTGCTTTTACACACCACAACCAAACCCATTTTCACAATTTGAGAATGGAAAAAGTGAAAGAAATAGCACAGTATCTCACTTGTCATAGTGAAAAAATAAGCTTAACACATACAATATTTTGTTTCCCATTCCAAAATGGGCTACAGCTATTCAATGGTATCTTTATAAGTAGTGAGTGCACTTGACATTCTTTAACTTCTGACTGTGTGGATGAATGAAACAAAAACCAGAAATATTTCATATATATATATACAGTGCTTTTTCCTGTGCCTTGCTGAGAAGGTTCACTCAAGCTAGCATCACTCTATCTGAACTTTATTCTTGTATCTACTACTGGTCACTGTTGGAGAAAGGACACTGGACTAGACAAATACTTAGATTAGTTCATATTCATAAAAACCACTTCATAAAGTGGAAGTGGTGCATCCTTTTCTTCCTTCCTCTACACAAAGTACTGATGAAAGTTAAATCCTCCATGCTTTGCTTATATTTACACATGGAAAGAGTGAAAGAAATTTAATTAAGTCAGAAGAAGTATAAAAAGCAAGAAAGACTGTGTAGTATTTCTTGTTACTGCAGCTTTTTTCAGCAAGAGATCAAAATACCTCCTAGCAGGAAAAGCATTTCACATAAGTATTGTGTCTGTTTTATTGTCTAAACCAGGGCTTTTTGTTGTGCATCTCTCTAATTTTTACTCTATTAAAAAACACATTTTAATGTCCTAACTGGTGCTAACACCATTCTGGGAGAAGTTTCTAACATAGCTCCCACCTAAGTTCTGCAATCAAAACCTGTGACCAGGCCAATCAACAATTCTTTTTTTTTTCTTTTCTATCATTAAATATGAGACTCCTTCCCATTGTCTCAAAGAAGCTTTCTTAGAACTGCTTCATATATGTTCCTATATCAGCTGCTTCACATGTGATGAGATAATCAACTCTTCTGTGAGATTTCCTTTATTTGCATTTTAATATGCTCATCAACCTGATTAGGGAATGGGGATCCAAATTCTCTAGAGGACAGTATGCTCGCTCCAAAGTTCTGTGTTTGACTGCTATAATCCAAGAAAGTTTAAATACTATTTTCTGAATCAGCCAATGAGTAAACCTTTTTTCCCCACAGGCTCCTTACATCCACCTTCTATGTCAATCAAGCATTTATATTCCTCAGACATTGTCACTAAACCAGTCAACCCTGTATTTTATAGTTCACACTTCATAGTTTAAACCTGATACTTAAGAGAATTTTGTGTTTCCAAATACCTAGACTCTCAGGAAAAACAGGCAAGGTCTACTCAGACATTTATTGCTCTTAAGTTTGCTGCATTTAGGAAATCAGCAGTGAACTGACAGAGCAGGTATGCGCTCCTTGCATAGTAATTTTGGTTGCCAAAGTAATTCCACAAGTAACTGTACTTGTGCCTGTTGGATTTAGGAGTTGATATACAGCCTGCGTGTAAAAATCACCTATTTTCTAAAAAAAAAATAAAAAATTCCATGTTGTTTAAATACATCTTTGCTAAAGCTAGGATGATAAAATGCAGAGCAGACAACAAACAGAGAAGTCTGCTCTGTTTTAGAAGATGCCTGAAGTCTCCACTCATCTAACAGAAGAGTTTCCAAGGTAGAAAAAAATGTTACTGTAATGGCACTACGAAGCCTCAAGAACAGTTCGATTTGTTTTTCTGAAAATGCCAGTGCAACAAAGCTCTATGGTCTCTACATCCAGATGCCTACTGTTTCAGGAACCTCAGAAAACTACTGAGTAGAACAGTAGCTTCAGAGTGCACAGCATATGTCTTAAAAAGTGTTGGTTGCACTATGGTTGGAAAACAGCAATATTTATCCCTCCCATAATATTCTACCAATTAACATATCTCAAAAAGCTGAGCACTTACGATAAATCTCTAGGAAATAAAAACACTTCAATTGAAAAGTCACCTTTGGAGCGCTTTGACCACCGTGAAGCAAGAATGATAATTTTCTGTGCTCTGCATAAGCACAGAAACTCCATTGTCATTTTCTGAAGAAAAATTTCCAACTCCAATTTAGGATCCAACTTTTTAGAGGAGTTGATGAGCTGGAGAGTGGAAAAGGTAGAGATCATGCAATTTAAAACCAGAGCAAACCTTTTCATTCCTTCCGTCACTTTTGTTCCTTACATTCCTGCCTTTAGGAGCATTTAATTAATATTGTTTCAAAAAATTGTTCCAACTTCAGAGTAACCAGCCAAATATGTCAGGCAAATGCCAGACAGACCATTGTATTCCTCTTCAATGTTACACTCTTCAACAACTTGCTTCATAAATTAACGAGCTTGTCAATTAAGTTTAGAGCTTCAGTAAACCATCTATATTAAATATGACTTGGATGAGGGAAGACTATCAGATCAAATGAAGAAGATTAATGTGGGATTCTCAGAGCAGACATACAATCTTGCTGACTTTTGGGTGGAAAAATAGGACAGGCTGTTCATTACCCTTTGTTTAGAGTTCCACCCAGTGCTCTGGATTTACAAGCATCTTCAGAGCTTGCCATTTTTGTTTATTTATTTTAGGAAAAGAAACATCCTTTTCTAATAATTTATGAGACTAAACACATTAATTTTCATGCCACAATCTAATGACTCCAATTGCTAAATTTTTTTTTTTTTTTTTTTTCTTGTGTTCCATTACAACTTAGCTCAGCAAATCTCATGGTTCATAGCTGTTGATTTGTGTTTGTTTTTTTTGTTTGGGGGTGGGGTGTTGCTTTTTTGTTTGGTTGGTTTTTTGTTGTTTGTTTTTTTTTTTTTTTTTTTAAATATGCACCACTTCTGCTTGAGCATCTATTTAGACATTAACCTGAGTACTATAGCCTGTCTCATTATCTTTCAGGCAGCATTGAAAATAGACACTTGGCATTTTTACTCCTTATCTATGCACCTCAAGGCCTGATTCTTCACCTGTACATGTTTAAGTTTGTACATGTGAAGAGGTTCACCAAAGTCCGCCAGATAATAAGCATATTTGATCTAGCCTTATAGAAATAATAAGTGCTTAACAAAGGAAGGAAACTAATCCCTAGTATTTCAGGCCAATGTTTTCAAGTAAATGCAAAGGATTGACATGTGAAAATCCTGGTTGTAGTCTGCATATTCCAGTGTAATATCTTTCCGATTTGACTATATTTTCATGTGCAAATTAATTCTCAATAGAAATGTGTGTTAAGTTTTTAAATAAGCAAGAACAACAGATTTGCAAAACTAATCTGATTTACATCACTCAAGACGTCTTTCCTACTACCTGTGGCAAAGTAAATTAACCTGTTCCTCAGCAGGAGCTTCCTCAAAGAGAAGCAATAAATTCCTCACTGATGGAAGGGTTTAATGTGTCTCTCAAGCTTAGAGTTAGCTATCTGACTTTATTTTGGTTTACACAGCATTTTAGCTGCTTTCCACTGAGGATTTTGTTGTGTGCTTGCTTATTTTAAAATCTCTTGTAAAACAGACCTGAGGTAGGACCTGCCATATCAGTACAAGGAAGATCACCAAGTGAACAAGACCTAAAGGTACTTTTCTAGGTAAGTTTGCAGGATATTTGATAATTAGTCTTGGGGAAAAGAATCCTGTTTTTAATACAATGTACAAGACCCCTAATTTCTTACACCTGAAATTCACCTTCCTATTTGTGTTTTGTGTTTTACTCAATTACTACTCACTACACACGGGTGGTGCTAACAAAGGACAACAGACTCTTAACACACATATTCAGGGGGGTTGTTTTTGACAAAAGTTTTGGACAATTTCTACCATAATCATGCAAATTCTAATAGAAGTCTGTTTTACAGGCAAAGGAAGAATTTTGGATACGGTTTCAAACTACAAGCTCAAGGCATTTTATTAAGCAGATCACTACTTGTTTTCCTGATGAACTAATAAGATCTGTTGCCTCTCCTAGAGTTTAGTCATCATGCCAGCTCATCCACAGATGCTCTGAAAGAAACCAGCAGAAACTACTTCAACCTGCCACACAACTACCTCTGCACTACCTTGAGCTTTCTATGTAGTTCCTTTAAAAGTTGAAGATGATGCCCATTAGCCTGTGTTGCTCGCTGCATGTAGTCCTGCAGGCACTTCTACTGAAGCATTTCCTGTTCAATACTTTCTAAGATGCTATAAATATTTCCCATTTACCCTGATCATAAAAGACCTCTAGGGAAATTTTCTATTATTTATTTAAAGCATTGATTAAAGTTTCTGTATTATTTCTAATTCTTATGAATATTTAACCTTATAAAAATGATAACTCATTAAAATAGTCTCTTTATTTCCATATGTAGGTCTAAGGCTCTACTGATAATTTAAGAGAACCATGAATTTTTTTCTCCTCAAGAAGAGCAATAGGAGCTACAGGGTCAAGGTACCCTTTAACTTCATACTGCACATTCACGGCTAGATGAACTGGATTTTTGTTGACTGTGAGCATTAATCGTGTAGTGATTTAATTTACTGGAAGACCACAGGGCACCTTCCTGCACATAATGCAGTAGCAATTTTATTTGGCTGCCCCTTGCCAAAGAAACATAGGGAAAACTGATTGAAAAATTCTAGAAAGACAATCTTTTCTGGCTGATACAAAATGTGAATGACAAATACAAAATAATATTGCATAAATATTTTGCTAAAAGTAAATAGCAAAAAAAGACTGAGGAGGAAAAGTTAGGCACTGAGGTCGTGATTTTCTGAAGTTGTAATCCAGTCAGAATGTCAGGAAGCAAGTGATGCTAGGAATAAGAAAAGTTATCTGGGCCTTTGAATTCACACACTGAAGTGTTCAGGATTCAGCATAAGACTTCATCTCAAATGCAGTATTTCCAGAAAAGTACTATACACATTAATGGTCAATGTTATCCTGGAGGGACGGTACTACTGGATCACTTCCATCCTTTTTCTTAAAAGTTTTCTCATTATTCTTCCGGCTTTTTTGGTGGTATTTCTCAGAATCGCACTTCCAGCTGTTATTGCTTCAGGCTATGCAGAGGATTTGCACATATCCACTGTCAAATAGCTGGGAAGCTACTGTAGAAATACTATTCTATAATGTATTTGTAGATAAATCATTCTTAGAAGAGATACCTTCTCTTATCACTTTCATTCTTTTCTCAATAGGTACACTTTTATTACAAATGACAGCCCTTCACAGTATGTAACACTCAGCTAGTGCACTGTAATTACAAATGAAGGTTAATAATTCTTCTAACCTTTGGCTTTTTTTGTATGGTATCATCCTATTTAAGACCAGAAGAACAGTAATAATGGAGCATGAACAAGAGCCACAGCTACATCCACCATTTTAAGAGAGGCCTCTTTACCCCCTTGTCTCTGGAAGGGAGGAACTAAATCTTATTTCATGCCTTAAGACAGCCCAGAATTGCTCAGCCTGCTCCCTGCCAGAATGGAAGAAACTATGTCAGGTAACAAAACCTTAAGGATGACTGATTTGTCTTATATCCTCACTGTAGTAAACACCAGAGCTGAAGACAGCTGTAAATCATGTCAGTATGTTGGGTCAAAGGCTGAAGTGCCCAGGGTGCCACAGATACAAGACAAATGAGGACTGTCACTACCAAACCAAGAGGGACTCACCCTCAGCACTCAAATCAGGTAACTGCTTATGATTTTTAAAATTTCTAAGCCACTGATAAAGCTAACCCTAAATAACAGTTCCCAAAGCTCAACCCAAATAGCAACCAAAAAGACAGATATTAAAATCCAAGCCAACCTTATAGGGAAGGGCCCTTTTAAACATCTCTTTCCCTTTCGCTTCTGCCCCATATCACCCCTTGTACCTCTCCCAGGATGAGATTAATCTCATGTTCAGGCCCAGCATTGACGCCCCAACAGGAACAAGTGACAATAAGAACAAGGTCCTGCAGTCCCCAGCGCACAGACTAGCACCCCTGTTTCTCCTTTGAGATGGTCGTGGGAGGTCTGAGCCTCCTGCCTCAGGAAGCGGCTCAAACATCGCAATTTCTGTCAGGCAGGTAGTCTCCAGTCAGCCCTCCTGGGACATGGTCCTATCCTCCCAGCATCCCCAGGCTGACAGCACTGTTCTTCTGCCCCACACAACCCTCTCAGCTTCTCTTAGCTGTCATTGAACACAAGCTTTTTGACAGAGCAAATCAGAAAGAAGAGGGTTTGTCAAAAAATTGCCACTATGGACTCTTTATTTAGCTGCCTGGAGATCATGCAAAACTGTAGAAAAATACCTACTGTCTACAAGAAGTTGCATAACTAAAGTTGGACACTAGAAACTATCAAAATGAATATAATTACAAAAAAGAGTACGTTAAAGCAAGTTTCTACCTTTTCTATCATTGTTTTATAAGAGGTGACAGACAGAGAAACCTTCACCCTTCAGATTATTGTACCAAAGTATGCTACTAAACTAATTTTCAAGGAAAGTAACAGCCATGTTCACTGCTAGAGGAAATTTTGTCTTTGCAACATGCATGCACCTCTCAATTTCATGTTTTGTAAGCCAGGATAAGGAAGGAATCTAGGCATTTTAGCTTAGTCTTCAAACACAAGCTTGGCATTACTTCCACCACTGATCAAACAGAATAGAATATTTCAGTTGGAAGGGACCTACAACAATCATCTAGTCCAACTGCCTGACCAATTCAGGGCTGACCAAAAGTTAAAGCATACTAAGGGCATTGTCCGGTTGCCTGTTACACATTGACAGGCTTGGGGCATTGACCACCTCTCTAGGAAGTCTGTTCCAGTGTTTGACCACACTCTCTGTAAAGAAATGCTTCGTAACATCCAGTCTAAACCTTCCCTGATGCAGCTTTGAACCATTCCTATCCATCCTATCACTGGATTCCAGGGAGAAGAGCTCAGCACCTCCATCTCCACTTCCCCTCCTGAGGAAGCTGCAGAGAGCAATGAAGTCACCCCTCAGCCTCCTCTTCTCCAAACTAGACAAACCCGAAGTCCTTAGCTGGTCCTCATAGGATATGTCTTCCAGCCCTTCCATCAGTGTTGTTGCCCCCCTCTGGATGCATTCAAGGACCTTCACATCCTTCTTAAATTGTGGGGCCCAGAAAGAACTGCACACAGTACTCAGGGTGAGGCCACACCAACTCTAAATACAGTGGGATACTCACCTCTTTTGACCGGCTGGTTATGCTGTGTTTGATGCGCCCCAGGATGTGGTTTGCCCTCTTGGCTGCCAGGGCACGCTGCTGACTCATACTGAGCCTGCTGTCAACTGGCACCCCCAGATCCCTGCTGCAGTGCTGCTCTGCAGATACTCCTCTCCCAGTTTATACTTGTGCCTGGTGTTACTCTGTCCCAGGTGCAGAATCTGGCAGTTGGAGTTGTTAAATTTCATCCGATTAATCATTCCCCAGTACTCCAATCTATCTAGTACCCTCTATCTAGTACCCTCTGGCAGGCTTCATGTCCCTCAAGAGAGTCAACAGCACTTCCCAGTTTGGTATCATCAACCATGGCGCATTCAACTCCTGCATGCAGATCATTGATAAATATATTGAACGGAACTGTCCCTAGAATTGAACCTGAGGAATACTGCTGGTGACCGGTTGCCAGCCAGATGTAGTACCACTCACTACAACCCTTTGAGCTCTGCCCTTCAGACAGTTCTTCACCCAGCACACCATGCACCTGCTTATCTCACAGTTGGGCAACTTGTCCAGAAGGATGCTGTGAGGGATAGTATCAAAAGTCTTACTAAAATCCAGAAAAAATACATCCACTACCTTCCCTTCATCCACTAGGCAGGTCACCCTACCATAGACGGATATCAAATTAGTTAAACAGGACTTTCCCTTTGTGAACCCATATTGACTGTGCCTGATGATTGCATTGTTCTTTAAATGCCTTTCAATAGCACCCAGTATGATCTTCTCCATAATTTTTCCAGGAACTGAGGTTAGACTAACAGGTTTGTAGTTTCCTGGGTCTTCCCTCACGCCCTTCTTGTAAATTGGAATAACACTGGCTAGCTTCCAGTCAGCAGGGACCTCCACAAACTCCCAAGACCTTTGGTAGATGATCGAGAGGGATCCTGCTATAACATCCACTAGCTCCTTCAGTACTCTGGGATGAATCCTGTCAGGCCTCATGAACTTGTGAATATTCAGCTGATACAGCTGGTCGCTTACCATTTTACCAGAAATGGAAAGTCACTGTTCCCGTACTTGGGGGCCTCCATCTAAGGGGATCAGGCAGCCCAAGGTCTATCAGCATTACTAAAGACTGAGGAAAAAAAAAAAAGCATTGAATGCCTCCACTTTTTCTTCATCCCTAGGTGTGTGGGTTAGGTGTGTGGGGTGGGGTTCTAGGTATGTGGGACCATGCCAGTGTGACCCTTGATCTAGTTATTGGATCTGCTATCAAGGAATCTGCCTGAACTCATGATGCCATCCTTTATCCCAGACTCTTGGGATGGATCCCAAGCATGCAGGCCTGTCAGCTGCATCGAATTGCCCATTCCTCGGGCATCTTTTTTACATGAATATATTGGAAGTATTATGAAGTATAGTGTTGTGAAAAGGAAATATGACAGACATTACCTTTACTCATGCTATAACCATTAACTGTCACAATACAGGAAATTACTCACAGTCATGTAAAATAGCATCACTAGGGATAAATGAAATGGTAATTCCATTTAACCAACTTTTACATCCTTTGTAAGCATTACAATTTCAGAATCAGTCAAGACCAGATACATTCATCAGGATATTTTCAATATATTTTTGATCCATGCTTTCAAAGTTTCCTGTTACTTTCACGTTCAAAAGGGACCACTGCTGTTTTGCAGACAATGTGATAGATCTTAAAATACTTAAGCTTCATATCTCTTTATCCTCACAAGCTGTAACTCTATTAATTCAAAATTCTTTATTCAGTATGTGTAGCATATTAGATACCCAAAACCTCTTAGGGTTTAGCTTTAGTTTGGGATTAGCAAACATTTTCCAGCACTGACTGCCTCCCAAAACCACAAGTCCCTCTCCCTTCCTCCCAGTGCCCAGGCACAGATACACCCCGTCATTTCTGTGGCAGGGAAACGTGGTGACACAGACCAAAATATACTTGGGGTACATTCCACTAGTCAGCTCCGACCTGCATGACTACCGTATTAACTGAAGATATTGCATAAAATACAGTTACGAGTTGAGTATAGACATCGAAAAAGAAAGTCATATTCCTTCATTAGCCCGTAACAATCCATTTTACTTATTGGGTTGAGTCTCACTACATATTACGGCAAAACTGAGAGTCACATAGGAAATAGTTGGAAACATACTATTGAAATTACTATTAAACATACTATTAAAATAACGGAAATGGATAATGTGCCCTGGCCTTGATCCTTCCAATCATTTTAGTACTCACTTAATCAAAGCTTTTGGGACCAAGAAATTAAAAGTCATATTGAAAAACTGGTGAGAGAAACCTATACAGGATTTCAGGCAAAAAAATATCATCGTGAACAATGCACGAGAATATTTGCTGCATTTAATGTTTATTTAGCGTAATACTCAATTTGAGTTTACAATCTCACTTCTTTGACTGACTAATTGAACTCCTGAAGTCTGACTGATCACCACTAAATCTCTTGGCACTGGTTAAGGGTATCTCTACTGAGTAGAGCATTTGCTAACATTGTTCCCAATAAGCAACGGCCATTACTGTTCACTCAC
Organism: Burhinus oedicnemus; assembly: GCA_008921705.1. Taxonomy (NCBI): domain Eukaryota; kingdom Metazoa; phylum Chordata; class Aves; order Charadriiformes; family Burhinidae; genus Burhinus; species Burhinus oedicnemus. The sequence goes on from VFFE01007820.1 coordinate 2,704,577, forward strand.
ATTAAGCCAGAGCCACTCCCTGGCAGATGTCGTAGTAAAATGGCCATCCCAATTCATCACATTTTCCATTAAAGGAATAAATAACATATTCACTATTGAAATTAGATCAAAATATTGGAAGATTCATAAAAGTCCTCCCACCTCATTTGGGGAAGAGGAAATAGACATTATCATAAGCACTTTACAATATATTGCAAGACTTTTGCTAGCAGCACATCAGTGTCACAGCTGAATTATGATATTCCAGAAATGCCAGCCTTCATAACTGCAAAAGGAACCACAATTTCCATAAACTGGAAGGACACATCAAGGTCTATAAAACAAGAGAATGAAAGGAATATGGTATTAGCCTTCCATTTCTTCCCCACACCTTCTCTGCCATTAGCTGCCTGTACTTCAAGTTCAGTTAAAGTGAGAGTGAGCAACTTCTCTTTAACAGTATTTCAGTGGTCTTTAATTCAACTTTGAAGACAGATCTCTAACACATCAGATGTCTACCGTCAATCAAATAACCAGGTGGCAATAGTCGTGGTGGTTTAAGCAGCATTCACATGCAGTTTCTAACCACATTAGTAGACACCTAATGCAGATTCATCAGATACAGCCCTGCAGCTGAAACTTCAGTGGTCTAACCTTGCAAGGTGCAATGCTCTGGTTCCCTTGGGAGCGAGCAGGATGGGAGAACAAGCGCTTGGCAGCAGGAAGCCTGGAACACCTCAGCAGGGCAGGTCTGTCACTCAGTGCTGCAGGGAGACAACGGCTTTGGACTGTGCTCCACTGAATGAAATGTAGAAAGCTTGTTTTCTGAAACAAGCGTCATTGTATTGGGCACTTGGAAGCAATAATCGGGTCATAAAAATTTACAAGAGACCATGAATTTTTTGCCTGATCTTTCCATTAGGATTAATTGTAAGCAGTGTAACAAAGTCATAAAGCACCCCAGAGAGAAAATCTTTTCTATAATTAATTGTGCCGTTTGACTAATAAAATAATGTATATTTCCGTTAACAAAGCTAAATGCAAACAGAATAGATTTTCAGCTTTATTTGATGTAAACACAGCTTATTATCTTAATTAATCCTTCTCCAGGCTTTGTTTTCTAGAACACATTTATCTCAAAGCAACACATAAGCAGTATTTTTATCTTTATGGCCTCAGATGCGATGTAGGAGCTAAGACCCTATCCAAGAATGTATTCACATTACTAATGCTAAAATCACCTTGTAAGTAGGTCCCCCTTAGCTGAGGCAGTTGTATCAGCCCTGGGGCTTACTACCAAACGGCATCAATTTGTGGCAGAAGGTCTTAACGCTCTGATCCATAACTAACATGAGGTAAGGGCTTACTACCAGCAGGGCAGCCCCAGGCAAGCTGCACCTCAGGTGAACATGGAATTTATCATTCCCTTCTTATCTCGAAAAGGCCCACACAATGATTTGAAACAGCCTTTTCAGAATTTGCCACAGTACCTGCTAAAAAGGTCTCAAAAAATGACAGCTTGTTTCTTCACCTCCGTGCCGGGCACCGGCAGGGGCTGCAGTAGCCGAGGCTGTGAGGAGAGGCCGGGGCTGCCCCGCGCCGGTCACAGCCGGTTCCAGCGCAGGGCACAGCCACGCCCCGCAGCCAGGCTGGTGGGGCCTCGGGGAAAACACCGCTAAGGAAGGGCAAAACCGGCACGGAGTGAGGAAAAAAGGGTGAGAAACAGCCCTCTGAGCACCCAGGTGAAAGCAGGGGGAGCGGGAGGAGGTGCTGCGGGCGCCGGGGCAGAGTCCCCTGCGGGCGCCGGGGCAGAGTCCCCTGCGGCCATGATGGAGAGAGCACAGGGGAGCAGATATCCACACTGTGGCCTGTGGAGGACCCCGCACCAGAGCGGGTGGATATTTCCTGAAGGAACTGCTACCCATGAAGAGCCCACACTGGGGCAGGTTTACCCTCCACAAACTCCCACACTATTTTGTCATCTTGCCTCTCATTCCTGCCATTTTCTTTCCTTCCTCTCCAACTGTATCGGCACAGAAAGGACTATACAGAATATGGTCAATGGGCCACCAAAGTCAACATCCTGCTTCAAATCATCTTGTTTCAAACACCTCAAAAGAGCATGACCATCTCAAAATTGATAATTAGGCTGAAATACAGCCCTCTGGTGGTAGAGTCAGTTTCAGCCTAAAGAAACAAGTGCTTTTTTTGCTCTTCTATTTGACAATGCAAACTAGACTTTTTTTTAATTCACTATATAAACAGGCAATACCATTTCAAATCCAACCTGATCGTTGTCTCAGTCCTTTTGCTCTCAATTTAGTAAAGTGCATATGAGCATAAAAATACTTAAATGTACATTTAAGTGCAGAAGATAACATTCAAAATCAGCAGGACTGAAGCCTACACTTAAGTGTTTTCCTGAACCAAATACTATATTGCTTAATCAAAGAACTTCATTTGCATTCCCACCTTTCACAAAATGTACAGCACATTGTTTAATTATATTTTCTAATCATGACAAGAGATGCAAAATCTCACTACTTCTATTCCCTTATAGCACCTTCATTTGTAGAACTCTCTATCTCTGAGAAATTTACAAGAGAAATATTTTTAAATCTTTCACAAATTTTCTGCTTCCCTCTGGCTTTCCTCTTTTTTGCCCAGTCCTAATTAGGGTAACAGAATTCAAGAGGAAAACTGTTTTCAACATTATTCTAATTTCCTCTCCTAATCTCAGCCAATGAAAAATCTCCACCCAAAATAAAAATAAAATAAAATAAATTAAAATAGATAAATAAAAAACCCAAAAACCAAAACAAAACAAAAAAAAAACCCCAAAACACCAAAAAACAACCTCTATGTTTTAATAATAACAAAACAACGCTTCTCTAGGAACTGCACTCTGTAGAGATTTAATGTTAGAAAACCCAGAAAGAAAAGATAAGGCTATGCCTTCAAACAATAACCAGTTTTTATTTTCTTTGACTGAAAATCTTAAGGTACCGGTACCAGCAGGAGACATCCTTACACACGCATTTCTTACCTTCCCAGAACTTTCAGAAATGGACATAAAAGCAGAACTTTATACACTATCTCTTTTTTGATATTTGAACCTAACTGCAAAGCTTCCTTTACTCCTGTTGTCCTGAGGGCTTCTACTCTGCTATGACCTAACCAGTACAAATTTCTCCCACTAATCTAACCAGAATTTATTCAAAGAAAATTCAGTAGAATAGGAATCAGCAGGGAGAAAAATCAAAAGTGCTGCTGGGAATATAGACTGGGGAGAGCTCATCATCATCATAAGATATTAAAAGTAAAGGAGATAAAGAAAATAGCTAATGCTATCTGAAAACTATAACCCATTTTAAAAAATCCTAGTTAATTTTAATTAGTAGATGATCTATATAATTGATGGCGATTATACAAATAATTAAACTAAAACATCAGTATTTTTGCAACAAATCTTATGTAGTACAGAAAGACAAATTACAAAATAGCCACGCTGAGTTATTGGATCAAATATAAGACTTGAGGATTTGTTCACTCATTAGAAGTGGTTTATTCTATAAGTACTTTCTTAGATGTAAAAATCTTTACAGTGCGCATACATCTTCATTGAAAAATAACTGAAATGCTTGAGATGCAGGAATATCCTTTGTGTTTTCTGAATATACATTTTTCAATTTAGATTTTTTCCAAATTCCTTTCAGACCCACCATGAAAGCAGAACAGTGTACTGGAAAGTACAGTAACAGAGTGTGACTGAGGAACGTATTATCCATACTAGAAAAGGTAAGTTTGGGACTACTAAAGTAAACTCAACAAGTCTGCAGATGAAGCACCACAGTGCTTTAGTGATAAACAGACTCAATGTATTCTTTATCTTAAAGAGTATTTCAAGATATTTCAAACTACTCACTAATTTAGAATGAATTTTGTTTCCAGTAACTTGCCTTAAAATCAGCCTGTGCTTGCTCAGCAGTATAATGATGTTCTCCTTTTAGAAACTGCACAGAGCAGCAATTCCATCATTAAACAGAATCATAAATAAATTGCCTCAATTTTCTCTGCACAACCTTTCTTTGATTGTTATTGTACAGGTTCTATCATAATTTAAAGATGTAGTTTTAACAAATAAGTTTTCTTGTGTTGTGTTTTCTTATGTTGCTCTTTCAAGATTTTAAAGCTACTCTGAAAAAGCTGCATGCAATCTGCTGAACAGCAGAGAATCCTTTTGCAGGAAGTTTTCACCGCCAAGGATGACTTCATACTGCTTCAGGCAAGAAGGACCTTTACATTACTTTTATTTTGTGGTTATCCCCAGAAGTGACCCTAAGGATTTCATACAATGAAATGCATGGAAATTGCTACCTATTTCATCCCTTCTCACCTTTTTTTTTGCCTGATGCAGAAGAAAACAAGGGCATGAATACACAAGGGTTTGCACTTGTAGTAAACCACATCTGAAACATTGCCTGCTCCTATCTGAGAAGTAGTAGCTGGGCGTGTTCATTTCTCATTCGTTGTAATACAAAGCAGATTTATTTGCATAAAACTATTATGGAGGCTATCTGGTCTCCATTGTGTTGTCTCTTGAGCACCACCTTTTATTCTCATTAGTGAAGGGATGCCACTGGGAATTATTTAATCTCAGATATTAATCTTGAAAACTGTTTGTTTTGAAGGCATTTGTCTTAATATACATAATAAAAGCAGTGGGCTGTCTTGGAAGGGGAAACAAATTCTCTTGTAGTTTTATCAGACATGACAAGTAAGCATCTCTGAATCCTTTACTTCATTACAATTTCAGATGCAAATAAAGATAGAAATCTAAAATGTATAATCCTCTGGTTTTTGCTCCCTCTCATAACCAGAGGAGAGAATTAATTTAAGAGCAATTCGGACTGTTGTATAATAATAAGATTTAAACCAACAATGAAAGGAAATTCATTGTGAAAGGGTTGAATGAGAGCATCATTTCCCAAACACTATTAGCAATCAGAATTTAAATACCTTTTCACCCAAAGTTCTCTAAGCATCTCACCAAGTATAATTTTGACCCTTGTGTTACAGATGAGGCAATTAAGGCATAGAGTAAAAACATCAGAAGCTTCTTAAAAGTTCTGCTTTGACATTTTTATCAAAAAAAAAAAAAATCACAATTTTCCCAGTGTTTTCAGTGAAAAGCTGAAATCAAAACACATTACAGGGGTGCAGACAAAGTGGCCCAAAAAGTAGAATGTAAGAGAATGAAAATGAAAACTACAAAATACTATAAATATCTTAAGACCTAAACTAAAGGTCTACCTCCAGCTCAACCTCTTACTAGAAACCTTGGTATATACATAGACCTAAAATGACTCTCACTGCTCTTTTCTCACTGACTTACATTTATTTAGATGTCTGTGTATAAAGTTACCAGAGCACTTTATGGATAATCAATAACTGATTGTGAAGCGCGTATTTACAACAATGTTATTCAAAAGCTACAAAGTCACAGACACACAGTGATAGGGTATCTATAAAAGCAATTCAAAATTATCCATGCATTAGAATGCTGAGTGAGGGAGCACTGAGGTTTCCTTGTATTTAAGGCATTTTTTAACTCTTTAACATAACAACACTTTTTTTTTTACCTGGCAGGGAAGTTTTGCTTTTCTGGAATTTAGACCTGTAATACTTCCAGGTTTTGCTTTCCTAGATAAATTACTCTGTAGAATTCTTAAGGTAAACTTATCTGAGCTCACACAATCCATTTAACTCTACAATACAATGTTGTCAAGGAGCATTGCTTTTCCTGAACAGCTTCACAACCAGCAGTGACAGCAAAGATGTCACATATGCTTTGAATAACGTAAAATAGTTTTTTCCCCTTCATTTATGAATTTAGTACAGGCCCAAGACATCAACTTTATTTAATCTCACTTACTCCCTCAAACAGAATTGATAGCAAAGCTGTTTCTCCACGACAAAAAAAATAAGAGTTTTATATTTCAGCAGGACATTTTTCTATCTCCTATGATAATTAGCCCCTCTATCTCAACTATGAAAGTTAACTATTTCAACTCGCTAACTTGACTTCATACCCACCCTTGTGAGCAGGGTTGGAAAAGGTCATGGTTTGGTTGTAACTACATCTGTAATGAGCCCTGGTAAAAAGAGGGGAAAGGGGAAATGAGTTGCCATAAAAATGACACCTGCTAAAGACTTCTGGCACCTATACCCACCTCTGCCTCCCTCCCTGATCCTTTCTGACTTGCACTAAGTGCTGTCTGCCAACGTTTCAAATCATTTTAAACAAAACAGGAACTAGAAAGAAAGGGTCATCACTTGCATTGAAGTGGTGCTTGGAGACCTCCTCAGGAATCAAAGACTGCAAAATTGATGCTTTATATATCAAAGAAATAAGACAGACATTACCAGATAGAAGGCAGGGGATGGGCAGCAGATGCTCATTTTGCAGCTGGAAAACAATCACTACAAGAATAAATTCTTTGCCCAAGATCAGTGCTTGAGACTGGAATCCTAGACTAGCAATGAAGCACATAAAAAAGCCATTCTTTCACTATTTTTGGAGAACGATTCTGAACATGTATTTTACTCAGCACATGTAAAGTAGAGGAACGACATGGTACATATGTGAAGTGAATAAATACAGCTCCATTCCAAGGTGCCAGAGATGATGGCTTAGGTCTTCTGCAAATTTAATAATGAAGTGTCAAAATCAGAGGCAGTCGGAAAATAACTCTTTGAAGTTTAATGTGATAACAACAGGCAACCTCTGCTCTTCCCCCTGAGCAATTATCCAGGCATTTTGGGGTATCAGGGACCACTTAGTAGGAAGACAGCTATTGACATTACAGTGGAGCCATATTTATATGATCAAAGATGTTTCATTGGCAGTAGCTTTACTGCTAAGTATATGGAAGTGTCCACTTTTTCTTATAGGAAGATGGATGAGCAACAGCATCTCACAACGACTCTTCAGCTCAGAGTGATTTTGATAACACTGAAGTTGCATTCTTTTAAATGTAGAGCTAAAGTGGAAATTCATTTTATTACCTTATTTAAATGTGTCTCAGGGTAATCATTGTCATTGTATCTGAGCATCTCACACATACCAACAGGTGTATCTGGAACATCTAAAGTGACAAAATACAGATCATACACCTCATACTGTGGAAGGGGTAAAAGACAATCCAAATATTCTCTCTCTTATTTGATTTAATCCCCATACTCCCCCTAATCCAATCACCTATGAGGAAATTAGTATTTCATAAGACCCAACCATTCAGTCCCCTTCCCATCACCATAATTTTTCATAGGGTAGGTCACACTGTAACAAGGTATCAAATACTGAATAGTTATCAGCTATAGCAATACAGATCCAACTTGAACTCATCAATTTCATCTTATTGTCAGTAAACTGAGCTATCATCTCATTTAACAAAGTCTTTAGCTCATGCATTTCTACAGGATTTGTGGAGGACAGAGCATTGCTTGAATTGAACCAACATCTAATTACAAAGCACTATATCAAAACTGTCAAGAAAATTGTTCTTACAAATCATTACTTATGATCTTCTTCTAAAGAGCAAACTCCACTGCCAAAACACATTCCTTGCAGCAAACCAACAATAGCTGTGACAGATTAAGTCACAGGTAATAGAAGACCAAATCCTGAGAACAGACAAGGGGGTCCTGAGGCAGCTACAGACCAGCTGTTAGCACTGGCTAGGTTAGTGTGAACTGCAGATCACGTGAGAAGGAGAAGTTGTCTAACCATCCCTCCTTTTACCCCAGTCCACTTTCCCCTGCTCTGCCGCCGGAGTACGAAGACTGAGATTACTCTTTGTTAACCTAAATACTTGAGAACAGCAATACCATGCCATTATTCATCTTAAAGTTACTACATAACTTGTTCAAACAATCAAGAAAATGCAGGTGGTGTGCCACATTTGTAGAATCACTGGTTTTCACAAGGCAACGTCGCTGAAGTCATACTTTCCTCCAGCTTTTCTTCTTAACCAGTACACATCGTTCAACAGCATATTATTATTATTATAATGGAGGTAATGCCATTGTGACCTTACCATTAAATAAAAAAAATGTTCTAATTATAATTATGAGTTAAATTACCAAATAATAGAAATAACTTTGTTTGCTGTAACAAATTTCAATCATATAATCCAGTTTATATAAACAGTTTAATGCAACACATTACAAGGAAGTGATTGAAAAAGGCACTAATGCAGATCAGTTTCCCTTCTTGCAGGGAGACATGTGATGTTCTAAAGTCATTCCCTGCAAACCTTTGTTTCCAAGGTAGCCTGGAAGCTCTTCTGAAGAGCTCACAATCAACTGTTTGTGTTCATGCTACTGAAGAATTCTTTACAGTAGGAACTGAAATTAAATACTCACTGCTGAAATATCTTGAGAATTCAGGTCTGTCTTCAGAAAGATCTAGACATCCTCTGAAAGTGCAAATCTTATGCTGGCCATGATTCAACTGTTTTCAAACTGTGTATTGGACAATGAATTTTTGGGTCAAGCATTTACATCAGAACACATAACCATTCAAGATGTGTTTGTTTTAGCATTGCAGTTATGATTCTCACTGTATTATTAAGTTAGGGATCCAGGGATTTAGTACTTATATTACATTATTTTCAGCAGTCAAGTAGAAGAGCCATGGTTAACAATGAGTTTTCTAACCTGCATCATACTTATAGTTGTAGAAGGAAGTTCTTGTAGGGCATTGCTAATTGTCTTGAGAAATCTCACAAACTCACTTAGCACAGAATGTGTTGCAACTTTCCTCAATAAATTAGGACATAGTTAATGTGTTACAGAAAAGTCCTAAGCAAAGTCTCTTAATAAGCATCATGGTCCTAAGGTCACTAAGAGACGAGCAAGTAATTTCTGCTCAGCTCAGTGTTCAGTCTTAGAGATCCCAAGTTCCCAGATTATCAGAGAAAATGTAATTTGGGAATGTAAAAACAAAGCTTTTTCAACCAGTTATGAAAAGCATGCTTTGGTTTTCATTGAAGATCTAATGATGATTCCCTTTCCCTAGCTTATTGCAACGCCGATCAAAAATTTCTATGAATAGGAATCTTAAAACACCCTATTTAGTAAATCAGTCATTAAAGAAATCATTTACTCCAGAGCATAACTAAAATGTAAACAATTTATTCAAAATGCCTTTAACTGCTTGCAAACAATTCGTGAGAACATTAAGGTTCATCTATCGATCCAAAACTTGACCCTAAGTTAACTGTTCTCTGTCAAAACAAATGTCAAAGCTACTCCAAATTCATTCAAAATGCAAAATTCAGAATTTTATTGTCTGTATGCTGATAGATACTTCATTTCACAGAGAATATACGTCACTGACTGGTGATGTATAACCAGATAAGCCCTTGTTATTTAAGTCAGTTATCTCCTACATTCAATAAAAAATACATAATATATAATTTTTAAAATTACAGTTAAATAATTATCAGTGGCTTTTCTTCAATGCTCTAAGATTAACCATTAATCACCTTTTTCCTTGTGCCTGCTAAAGTCAACAGAAATTTGGTTTGAGTAAGAACAGAAGCAGCATTAAACAAACATTCCATTACTGAAAGAGAAACAGTAATAACAATGAACACAGACTATCTTATTAATAGATAACCACACTAGATAAAACACGAGATAGAACTTACACCCAGAGACCATAATTACAGAAATACTGCTGGCACATTCAGATTGTATAAGCTGCCAGAAAGGTTACTAACCCGAGATTCAATATATAGAAGAAAATCCATTCCTGAACACTGTATCTCTCTCCTATCACATTACTGTATCTAATCTGGGATTCTGGGGGAGATTAGAGTTTTCAGAGCTGTCTTCTGGGGTGGCTAAATGAAATAAATATCCTTCGGAGTACAACTTGGTATTTCAGTCACAGGATTTACTGTAGTTGGCTTTGCTGCCAAGGTATATTTGTCAGGCATTTATTTTTTTCTCTGCCCATCACCGTTAAAAGATTGTAAGTGGTTAAATAGAACAAAGGAAAAACAGCCAGAAAATTTGTATGATTTAATTAAAGAAAGAAATCAAAGGGATTATAGCCAACAAAGGAAGCTTAAATGAAAAATTTACTACCTCTGGAAGTAACTCTGTGTAAGGTAATAAAATACCTGGCACTTGGGGTTCATTGTGAAATGAATCATATATCTTCTACTGCATACTGTTCACTACACAACTCTTCCACAAGCCTCTGAATAAAATCACCACTTCCAACAACTGCAGCTGGATCTTGGTCTAGGCTGAATAATATTTCTTTAATATTTTATCTTATCTGTCTATTGATAGATGAGAGCTGTCTAGACTCTGTCTGCCAGACCAAAATTCTGGCTTCAATTTCCTCTTGTTTTTCTAAGTCACTGATGACAGGAAAAAACCTGGATTTCCATGCTCTCTGAGATGGCAGCCTGGGCTACTCTTGCTAATCCTTACCCAGGAAACATCTATCATTTCATGATACTCAATCATAGTTCTTAATTGGCTCCGATGAAAGGAAAAAAGTAAATATTGAAGTTATTTTACTCAAATTAGGCTGTGGAAGCAGAATTAAAAGTTTTTAAAAGACTAGTGTTATACACTGAGTAATTGCATTTTTAAAACTTATTTTGGTTGGGATGGGGCCCAAGGTTTGGGCAGACAGACATTTAGAGCCTTGTTACAACTGACATCATGCCATCAAAGAAAAAGGCAATCCTCATTCAAGCGCATAAGTAATTCAGACTTTAAAAAACACTCAACAGAGATCTGATAACAGCCAACTGGAATTTTCACACTGATTTATGTAGAAGGCAGGATAGAACCCAGGAAAGAAAAAAGGTGGTTTAGAGACTAGTGTGCTAGTCTGGGATATGTAAGCACCTGATTCATTTCCTCTGTACACTACAGGTTTAAGTGATCATGGGCCAGTCTTCTTGGCTTTCTGTGATCTCCCTATAATGGATCACACAGTCTATCTTTCAGGGATTTTCTAACAAAAGATATTAGAAAGATGGTGGGGTGCTCCTGCTTTTTTATGGGAATGCATATAGATAGAAAAATATAGTCAGATTTCAATGTATTAGACATCTAGCTTCATTACTAGCTCATTCTACAACTTCAACCAATTAACTTAACCTATGAATGCCTGGTTTTATTCATGTATAAAATAGAGAAGTCACTTCTCAAGTTTCATCCAATCTGAAACAAAAATTTCTGAAAGTTTCTACTATCCCTCCTTCAGAAGTAGCACCATATTTTTTTCTGGACTGTCAAACAACAACAGCAACCGCCACCCACACACAACAAAAAAGCCAACACATTTTTTAATCAGGCAGTGCACTGCGTACTAACTCAACTATTGTATAATTTAACTTCACTGTTTGTGCCCAGACTCTGTATCTTTAAAGCATTCATCTTTCTGAACAAGCTAAACCAGGAAAAAAGGAAAACATAACAAAACAATCACTTTTCTCTACATATTTGTTTAGAAGGGAATTTTAGTGATTTTAACCAATTTAGAGAATGGATGAAATCCTGGGCTTACCATTAACAGCAAGAACTTCACTGCATTTAGGAATACTGCGACTTCAGCTGCCACACTCCTGGCAACTGTGTGGCATGGTGTGAACATAATGAGAGTCTAAGAGGGACACAGCTCTTTCCTTTGCCATTAACACTGCCTGCATCCCACTTCTAAAAATATTCTCCTGCAGCTCTGTTCAGCCTCTCTCTGTATGTAAATCGCATCTAAATTTATCTAATATAAATATTCTATATTATTTTAGACATCATTCCTGGAAAAAAAAATTCCTCCGATGCCAATAGAAGTACTTAGTATTAGCTTCCTATGGATTGGTTTTATGTGGAATCAACATGAATTTTTTCATTGACATCAACCGGGAATCTGATCAAAACCACTCATGTTTTTTTCTTAAGGTTTCACATTTTATTAATAAATCCATGTCTGATGAGATCTATGGTCCTGTAAATCAAAAAAAATGAGAGAAGCAATTGGAGGCAACTGAAGGGTTCACAAGCAAAGCCAAAGCGAGAACCAAAAGTTGGTGACAAGCAACCAACATAACTAATAGAAATAACTGAGAAAGTCGTAGTGTATTTCAGTTACCACTGCCAAATGACATTTGCACATAAAATGGAAATAGAATGCCTATAAAAATCTGTATTTGCTTGCCAAGTGCTTAACAAATCTTTGGTTAAAATTAAGCTTAGATTGCACTTCTTATATTGTATTAGCGAAATTGATTTTTAGCCTAGTTAACCTTGTTTCTTCTAAAAGTTGTCTCTACATTATGAAAGGATCCTCATATGTCCTTGTTTCCCACTGAGCTCTATTGCATTTATTTCTTAATTTTGTTATTCCATTTAAAAATTTTTTTTCCCGTTATTCCTCTGCAGGAGTATACAGTGGACATATCACATTCACTTTAGGCAAGCAAAGCTTCCAGTAAGTGTTAATAAGAGAAACAGCAGGAACATTTGGGTAAGTGTGCAGATCGAAGGCCCCAAAATCACCTGAACAGAACTTTCTCTATTAATTAAAAGTTCATTTAAAGATGGGAAAGTCATCTGTGTGGTACTGGTGCATTGGCTTTCAAAAGACACCATGTTTCCAAACCAAATGAATGCTTTAGAAAATACAAGTCTTTACATGGCAGAATGGTTAACACCACTCTCCTTAGACAAACACAGAACTGATCACCGTGAAAGTAAGTAGGCTTTTCTAAAATGCTCTAATTCAAATCAAATGAAGGAAAAAGTTCATATTTCCTCTAGTGAAAACCAAGGTAGGACAGTCATAAACACCAGAAAATCTTCAATTCCACTCTGCACAGGTAAATTATCCTTATATCCTCCTCTATGCCTGTTAAGTTTTGTTCAGGTCTTAGGGTTTTAGTTTTATCCAAAATATATACAGCACTGTGGTTTCTGATCTCAAATTTCTTGCTCCATTCTCTAAAGGTGCACAGAGCACCTTTTGATCTCAAAACTTACTGGGCTACTTGATACACATAGATACTTTGAATTACTGACCTTATAAATGAGTACTATGAAGGCCGCTTCACTTCCTCCTTTCCAGCTGCCTCTCTTCCTCCCTTTGAAAATGGGTTGACTTTAATCTTCACAAAGAAATGTTTCATTTCTAACTAATATGCACTGAGGCCATCTTACGCTGAATTTGAGTGATGTCAGGTCACTTATTTTGTAGGCATTCATGAATTAATGAGTTATGAGTGAAAAAAAAATCTATAGGTTACATAGCAATAGGTCAGACTAGATAGTTGTAAACGTTCTTTCTGTCTTGTTACTCCATATCTGTAAGACATTACTTTCTGGAAAAAAAATAAAAGCAGGAATATTTTAAATGGGCATCTGAAGCGAGGCTTCAGTATTTGTATGAAGATCTTTAAACAACAGCTTTTCTTTCTGAAGTACACCAAAACTACCAGCTGCGAATAACCTATTAAAACACTCCATTTCAATAGACACTTCAAGAAAAAATTGGGGAAGTCATTTGTACAGCATCTTACAGATATTACTAAATTTTAAGCCTAAAAATGTCTTCATTGGCTAACGGAGACAGCTGTGCAGATACAAACACAAAGTAGAAGCAGCATACCAATCTGCAATGTACAGCTCATTTCATCCTCATTTTCTTAAGTTGTGTGCCAGCCCTCGGACACAACAAACCACGATGTCCGCGGTGTGTATGTGAACATCCAGTTGTGACCAAAGTAATGTAAGTGAACCAAAGAAGAGTTTATTCCCCATTGTTGATCTCCGATGGACATAAAAATGAGGAAGGAGGTAAATTAGCTGCCTGGTTATTTCTAATTTAAAATTAGATACTGCAGAAGGGTGTAAAAAGATTTGATTATAGCACTTGATACATTTACAGCAATATGGTTCCAGACATTGTTGTGCATTTTAGAGTTGTTTTGGAATCCTGGTGCTCTACAACTTTCTGCTACAGAAGTTTCCCAATTAAAATAGAAAAAATATAGTTCACTATGCAACACTTTTTAAATGAATGTACAATTTAAATGTTATTGTTTCTTCCAAAATGGGTCTCTCTGGGATATACAACAGTTGTGATTTTTCAGGGGAGCAAGAAAAACATACATAATATGGCAGTTGTAGCTAACAAACGACACAACTCTGTGAGTTTTACATATACAAACCAAGAAGGTTGCAGCAGAATTATGGGCAGTATTTTTAAAAGAATACTCACAATTAGAAGCCTCATCTGACATTACATATTCCTGCTAGTAAATAGCTCTGGAACTACGTATCACAACTTGCATGGTTTGCATATTAATGTTGTAATCACCAGAAATGCAAGGTATATCTCAGCAAGCAGAGAATTTGGGACTCAGACACACAACTTTAATGCCAAATAAAACACTTTTTTACATGGGGAGTGGTGCTGTCTCCCACCAACAGCACCAAACCAGCAGCTCCCATCAAAATCTGTGAGGGCTAGCAGCAGTGAGCTTCTGGACCAAGTCCAAAAGAAGTGTTGTTCCAGGGAGCAAGAAGATTTTGTCAGTACAGCACCTGGTAGTTCAGAGCATTTTTCTGTTCAGTAAGAGTTTCAACAGACTGTGTGTATGTGTGAATGCACATACACCCACACACAGCCGCCTTGTGAAGGAAGGACCTCACATAAACCATAGATCTAGTCCTGGCTGTAATTAAACTGGCAAAGCTGCACCAACCTCTCTGACTAATATCACTGAGGTTTATAAAAGTCAAGCCAATAAGACATAGTTACTACCCTATACTTCATCCAAGTTCTTTGTAAAGGCTCTTCCCTGTGACACTGTGCAGCAAACAGATCAACGGTATTCATACTCTTAATGGGGCCATTAGGAATTCCAAATGCCTCAAATAAATAACTAATTGCCAAAGCCCTCATCTTCTTCCTGCAGTTTTTACAGCCTTGCCAGCTGAGTTACCTACACTCAGCGGGTCTCATTTTGTGAATTAATCAGACTCTGGGTATTGTACAGACAAAAATACAAATTCAGGTCTCAAGAACTAGAAATGGATGGAGAAGAGACGTTACAAATTTCTTAATAGAAAGAAACCAAGGAAGGAAGGAAGAGTGAGGCAGAGGAAGCAACAACATTATGAAACATTCTCTAGGCATAAGCTAGCCCAATTCAGAAAACGTAGCAATTCTCAGGTCAATTGCAAAAGTTTTTTGGTTTGTTTAGGATTTTTCCACAAACAAAAAAGAATTTTTTCCTTCCCATGGTTCTCCCATTTCATGTTGTTCCCAATGCCATCTTAACTTCTACGGGAGAGAACTCATTTTGGAATTGGGATCTGCTCTTCAAAGTATAACACAAGCTCAGATCTGCAGCAAAGGCATCAGGAGCACACGGCAACAGAACTTGAGAAAAATAAAGACAAATAAGAGGCTCTTGCATTACAAATGCCAGACTAAGGGTATCCTTGTAATAACTTCAGATGTTGAAAACTACAACAGAGATGCACTGTTAACTGTAGCTTATATTTACCCACCTCATTATTATAACTCTACCAAAAAAAAAAACCCAACCAGAACTTCCTTACAAGTTTTTGTTGAAAGTTAACACTGAAATAAAGTAACCCCTGGCCAATGCAACCCTGTACTGTACAGAAAGAACTAAGTATAAAGATTTAACTTTTTAATAGCCAAAACCAGCAAGAATGAACTATAAACATCTCAGTATAATTTTTGTATTTTATGAATAAAGTTTTACTGATATGCTTGTTGTGCTTTGTGTTATGCTCACATCTTACCCAATGCTTCCCAGAAGACAGGCTCAGTTCAGGTGTAACATTGCCACGTAAAGTTAATGCAGTGAGGAGGCTTTTTAAGGCCTCCACAGGTGCTATCATTTAAATCATCATGGGCAGAGTCCCACTGCAGAATAATCACAAATGAAATGATTTATATAGAACAAAGACATCTGTTGTTTTGTAGCTTATAAGAATGTCCCATTTCTTCGCCTAGGGAACATTTATCTAATTCTCCTCTTATATATGCATGAACTACGGAAATCAGTAGGAATCTTTTCAATGACACCAATGGGGTTTGAATTAATCCTCCTTATTTACAATGAAATTTAGCCTGTCAAATCCTTGCAGTAGTATTTCATATAATACACAAACTCAATGTGTTATGTAGTTAGAAGTTTAAGTTCTTATTAGGATATGGAAACACTGAAGATATAAATACTAGGCCTAATTTAGCAAAGCACTTAAGTGCATGCTTAATGTTAAGCATATGAGTAACCCCATTACAGTCAGCTGGATTTCAAATTAAGCATGTTTTTAAATATTTTGCTGGAAGCACTACTCTAGTCAGTGTCCTGGAACCAGCTAAGACAGATGAACTATTTCTTTACCACAAAATGATCAGTGAGACAAAGGAGAAACTGTTATAATTGGATTTAGAGTAGAAGAGAGATACGCTGTCAGTGTAGAAAGCATTATTTGCTTTCACTGTTATATTTCCTTTGAGATACAGCTGTCACCTCAAGTATATATTTATCTTGCAGCCTTTACCCCTGCTTTTGTTTTATTCTCTTTTTTGGAATAATCACATTCCCTGGCTTCTTATCTGTTGTCCTTTATATATCCCTCCATATTCTTTGCCTACTATTCTACCCTGCTGTTCCAGAGAACAAGGTGAGGAAAAGGCAATGTAAAATTTGCACTGTGCCAGGCCCTCAGTTCCTAAGCTTTGTGATATAAATTCTGTTTGTTGAATGCCTCAGGCTCATTATATTTGCATTCCTTTATTGATTCTGGGTATCTGACAGTTACAGATTATAGAAGGTGGCCCATGTAGTAGCCTCTTGAGCATACATCCCTGCTCTGTCACATGGATTGCTGTGACTGCTGTGACAGTTTTCTCTCATTTGCACTTTCTGCATGTTCTGTGGATGTTTCTTAAACACAGGTTTCACCCTAGTATTAAAGGCTAATATTCTTTTCTAACAGGTCCCATTTCCCTAGAATCTGAGCATTGCTTCTAGGATCTAAATGATAATCTTCACTGAGATAACATCAGCTGCCTCCTGTGTTTGGGGAACTGAAGAAGGATATCAGTGACCTGTTCCTGTTAGTAGCAGGAACTACGAGGCAAAGCAAGCATCCTAGGTTCTGCAGCCCAAGGGTAATGCCTCGGTGCAAGACTGTCTTCTTCATAGTATGTTTTATGAGGATTCTGGAGGAGAACAGATATTTCTGCTGAGGCGTATAGCATTCAGCTGAACTTTTAGTTTCCCACGAGCAAGCAAAAGCAGAGATGTTCAACGCAGGGACCACAAATCGTGATGTATGTAGGTTGGAAATTCTCACTGGGAAAGCAGGGAGTGTTCATACCAACCACTAAACAAGTACCTCACTTGGGCACCTATAACATATTGCCCAGACAGCTAATGGATATAAGTGGTGGCTTTTGTATTTGCATCAGCCTTCAAAGGACATTAAATTCCCTGCACTCTTTGGTGCTCCAGGTCTCAATCAAATGCTGAATGGAAAAAGGAAAGCTGCATGTGAAACAGATTATACTTGGCACTTTTTAAGCCATTTGTCAGGAATTGAGTGAGAAGGGTGAAAACAAAGAAAATAGGCATGTACTGTATCTTTGTAGCAAGTACAGAATTGAAATGCCATCGTGCGGACAGTCAGTGTGAGTAAATTTAACCAGGAGCCTCTCTTAACAAAAGTGTAATCTTTCAACAAGCTGGAATGCAGCCTGCACTAAGATTCTTAGACTGTTTAAGTTCTTACAAGGAGTGAACACTACCTCAGTATCTCAGCCATAACGTGATCTCCTGTGCACCTGTAATCTCCTTATCATACCGTATATTTGCATTTTGTTTAAACATTTAGAAATCAAGGTAGAAGAAAAGCTTTTAAAACTCTCAACATGTTGAAAGGTCAATGGAATGAAGCACTGAAAGTTACATCCCTACTCCTTCCAGAAACAGACTTGCAGGATTCATTTCCAAGGCAGTCTGAATGCATCATACCCAGGAAATTCCTGACACCTCCTTTACTTCTAAGTTTTCATTTTACTGGAAAAAGTCAGTTGAAAATGATGGAGTTGAGTTCAGGTGAAATAACTTGGCTTATAAGCACATGAAGCTTCTGTCCTCTTCATGGACAATATAATGCAGATGATACATCAAAGGAACATAAGGATTCTCACAGATAATTGAATTACTTCAGCCTGTAAACAAGGAAAGCTTATCAAAGTTAGCATGGCAGAGATGCTCGATTCGTAAATATTAACTGCTAATTAATGAAAATCTTGTTTTCTGTTTTAGAATAATGTGATTTTTTCTAATCCAGAAATTTCACTTGAAACCCAGCATTTGTCAAGCTCAGCCTGGCTCCAATGCAGGATTATCTATCATATTGGTTCAAGAACAAAGCTGCTTATACAGACTGTATGTTTTCCACATCTATCATAGTTGCATACTAACACTCAAAAACTAAGAGATGATATATAAATCTCAAACTTTCATTTTACAGGAATCAGACATGTTTACTTAAAATCATCCATGTTTATGAGGTGAGTCTTACATACATTAATTTCAAGTCATTCTTAGTACTCAGGTAACACAACAGAAATTGCTTAAAATCAAGTAGCAGGATCCATAATGTATTACATAAAATCTAGCATAACGGTAATCTACTGGAGTGGAACTACAAAGGAATCTGGAAATTATTAGTAAGTATATTGCAATTAAAAGAATGTTTTTTACTTCATTATGGACTGAAAGAAAAGGTGTTCCAAATTATGAGAAAACATTAATTTACAGGTGAAACAAGGGTTGCATATTTTTCCCCACAGCAATAGCAGTCTATTTTCTCTGCAATATTTATTTATTACTGTGACAAAAAATCCTATTTAAAGCAGGGCGTAGCTGTTAATATCCACTTATCATAGAACAGTCTGTGTAGTATATTAGTGTTGATCACTGAAAACCTTAATAACCAAGTTTTTAGCAGACTACATAAGAGTCTGGTGCATCTTCCTTTCTACACGTTTAAGTTCCACACAAGACACTATTGCAGTATTATTATTTTCAGGATTTGGTCACATACGCAGTTTAACGAATGAATCTTCTGTCTGAAGACCTCAGCATATTAAGAGAGAGCTCATGCCAGATTCAGTCATGATACCAGTTCAAGAAATTCTTAGTGAAGTAAGAAACATACATGTAAAAACAATGCTTTTATTTTCTCAAAATGCCTTTTACTCCAGCACACTGAAATCATATCATACACAAGTGCCAAATACCTAAATAGAACTAAAACCTGCATAGCTTTTGTCCTGGTTCTGAAAAAAAAGGATAAAATCCTCTGTAGAGCTGGGTCTCACAAGTAGGAGCAAATACGCTCTCCCTTCACTCTTTAACAGTGATGTAGTATGTTTTAGTCCTGTAGATTTTGTCACAGCAACTTTATTGAATCTTTCTGAAATAGGCAGCAAAAAGTCTCATGGTAATCCAATTTCAAAATAAATTCTATCATTTAATTAATTTAAGGGTATACAAGAAGGATCTCAAAGATAAGCCAAAACCATATTAGCCACAGCAGCTACATTAGACTTGACTTCAA
Organism: Burhinus oedicnemus; assembly: GCA_008921705.1. Classification (NCBI taxonomy): domain Eukaryota; kingdom Metazoa; phylum Chordata; class Aves; order Charadriiformes; family Burhinidae; genus Burhinus; species Burhinus oedicnemus. The sequence goes on from VFFE01007820.1 coordinate 2,724,263, forward strand.
TTTTGTTTACTTTTAAGCTTAGTGACCTATCTTGGTGATTAACTTGTAAGATCTGGGATTCAGCTGGTCGAACTTTAAAATGTTTAAAGATCTTTTCCTGTCTTCCAAAGACTGATCTGCATGGATTGCTTTCTTCATATTTTTCTGCCCTTTCAAATATTACTTGGAAATGATAAACACAGGCTGACTGTATAAAACAAGTGGCAAAAGTCAGAGATTTCATATTCTGTCAGAAAGACCCAGCTGTGGCTGTCAAATGAAAAACTCCACCAAGAGATAGTATTTTCACTGAAAGTATTCATAAATACCTTATTAAAAAGACCAAGACATCACTGGCATAGCAATACTGCAGGTCCTATACAGGTCTTTTCTATAAAAAAATTGGTACACATAAAAGTCAGATAACTCACATTTAATTTCACATATATACAGTAGAAAATTTGTGCTTTATATTTCCACAGGACATCAGACTTGCATTAAGCAGCCCAGCCTATGTGCAAGTACTTTGTGACAATGCATTAAAATGTACACAAGTGGAGTGTTACTCGATGTTTCAAAATTTATGACGTAACACTTGAATTTTCAATTTTTCCTTCGTTCTTCCCTTCCTTTCTTCCTATGCAGAGTAAGGAGGCAAATAACCCTGCTATGGGGTATCAATATATTACTTGCTGAGTACCACACATTAGGCCAACGATCAGAGCAGAGAGCATGTTGTAGTTGTGCTGAATTTTAGCCATTGCAAGTAGTTTTCTCTCAGTTTTAATGGACAAGTTCATCTCTTCGTATCATTACACTGGTATAAAGGCCTAAAGAAAAGTAAACAAAAGATAAAGACACAAAGTGCAGTCAAAACTCAGCAGTTTAAAGCCAACCAGCCTGCCTTGTTTTCCAATGCAATTTATTTTATTGCTTTGTGTACTAACACTAAACCACTGCATCATTCAGCTGAAAGGGTAAATTTGGGATCTGTTCAGCTCTCAGCATCATCCCTAGTGCACTGCAATTACAGAAACACCTGGTTTGAATAATTTCTCAGCACTCTACTGTAAAAATTCAGTGCTCAACAGACCAAAATTTCACCTCAGTCTGCAATATAAATAATGTATGCATAATGGACTCAGATTTGTAAAGGGCTGTGGACTTCTCCCCTGTGTCTTCAGTTACCATATTCATCACAGAACAACTTAAAAGGGGAAATGAGATTTGTTAAACTTTTTTCTGACATTATATGCAATAAGCGTTTTTTTTAAAAGAGATTAATTTGGAGCTTGGCCAAACCCTAACTGTTCTGGAGATCAGCCTGGAATTGTCTTCTGGGAACACAGTAGCTCTCATTCCTGACATAAAGCAACTGAGATGCATCTCAGCCTATCAGTCTACCATCACTTAATGGGACTAACAACAGTTTTGCAGGTATATCTGAAAATAAAACGTTTTTTATATTTCTGCACCATCCTCTTATTTGTTCGGAGTTCATTTTTCTGATCGCTTTTTATCTGATGCTCATTTTGTGTCTCTCCTATGTGTGATTTTTATTTGCAGAACATTGTCATCAAACACTATTCATATGTTAATGTTGGAACATTCACATAGATGCATAGGAAAACACAGGTTTTTTAAATGTACCTACAGTAAACCCGACACTAAGAGTTTACCAAACACTTGCAGATTGGATACTCAGAAAATAATTCTGCACACTTACTAGTTTTGAAATCTTGCGTGATGCTTAGAGCGACATGGAAGGTGAGCCTTGTCATGTCACCTACAATGACTTGAATACAAGGTTATTTCTTCTGTGCAGGACGGACTAGTTGGCTGGTGCTGTCAGCATGTTATGTAAATGTGCTAATCTGCATATGGAGCTATTTCATCTGTAGCTTCTACCATGCTTAGGTCTATAAACTTCAGGGTGCTCATAGCTACAAAAAATTACTTTCCAGTCACCATGAAGTTCTTCAACCAGTTAGTAAGTATTTTCACGTTTCTAAGGCGACAAAAATATATATCATACACACACCATAACCTAGAAATTGGATCACAGGGTACTGGACCAAGACCAGAAGCTATTAACAGCAGAAATGGAAAAGTTTAGTCATGCTACTTTACCTCCCCTCTCACCTTATCTGTAAGAATCTGCTCCATGGTCAAGAAAGCTTCCTCTTAGTTCCTGGCATGTGTACAAAGACTATATGAAGTCAGGCCCAAAAATGGCAGCAGTGCAAATATTACTTGGCTGAGTTTACTAATCTACTTCTTTGGGGGCACCCACTAATCTGCAAGTACCAGCAGCTCTTGGGTCCTGTTGAAGGAGAGCAATAATAAGATGCAACAAATCCCTCCTTGTGTATCTGAGAGGAAGGTTTCAAAGACCAAAAATTTCATAATCCTGGCAAATCCCTTGTGATTTACATGGGAGCAGAAACATACCCATCCACAGTGATTCTAGTGTTATACTTAAACAAGTATTTTCCTCTTTTGAAATTTTCATTAGAAAGAGAAATGACCAGCTCCTGATGCAGACTTGGTCAAAACAAGGCTCCTTTCTGCACTGTGTAAACTAAAAATCAATTGCTAGTATTTTCATGAATATGAAACATTCACTTTACAAGCCTTATTGGGTTGCTGCTAGCGGCCAAAGAATTGGTACATTTTTTGTTTCTTGTTTGGATGAGTGCTAAATCTCCTCCGGCTCTGATGCTCTGCATACATATTTTTCCTGATCCTGGCAACGTGTTGCTTTGACTTTTCCAAGAACCAGTGAAATATAGCAAAATTATTCTTTTCAAAAGGAACAGGAACCACAAACATGGCTTGAGGAAATTTATTTCTAAAATGCAGCATAAAGGTAACAAATTCTTCCTAGAATAAAACCCCACCTTAAGACCAAGAATCACAAGCTGCTTCAAAAAAAGATGCAAGAAACACAAAACAACTGAGTTATGGAAAATGATTTTAAAATCCTTTCTTATATTTCCCTTTTGGTTGTTGCTTAGCTCATAGCATGAGTCTTTGACCACTAAATTTCCTTTTCAAACAAAAGTATTTCTGCCCAAAGGAGTGGGACATTCAAATTAATGTGAACCAACTTCTGTTAACTATATCTCTTGGGAGCAAGTCTGGCATGTTTATTATACAGATGCAAAAAGATTTCGTGTTTTGTCTTATGGGTTTACCTCCTATATGCATGTACCGCAAAAGGAGAAATACGGTCTCTTCTCTTCCATTGTTATTCATTGCCTCCTACACCATTGCTATTAATCTTTTTAATTACCAATTACAGATGGATTTGTTCTGATGATCTAAAGTTGTAAAAAAAAAATTCAGTGTTCTCCAGAATTTTCACATATTTAATTCTTTTTTACTACATTTAAAAATTTTTACTTTTACTAGACTTCCTTAAAGAGCCCCTTTCTCCTCCAAGGCAGTTAGAGAACAAGCCCACCGTCTGCAGTGCCTTATATAATAGCTCCTATTGGAGAAATACATCTGGGGCCGATTTCTTAACTGTTGTGATTTCATGGATTAAAAATTACTTTAAGCATTTGGGTTTCTAAAAAATGTGACTGGGGACACAGAGGTAAGAGAAAATTTACATTAGTATGTAAATTGACATTTAGCTTGGGTGGAAGTTAATGAGCTCCATCCTGTCAAAGCCTGAAATTGCCCGTGAGCTTTCCTAGAAGATGCTTCAACAAATTAATATGAACAATTTCCAACAAAAGAAAAGCTTCTGCAAGCTCAATTAAAACTTATCTTCAGGCTCTGAGCATTGCTAAACATGAGATCGAAATTTACTCCAACTGCTGCTGTGATCACTGGTATGGAGGATACAAATACATCGACTCTTCGCTCCTTCTATCTGTAAGCAAAACAAGAAGTGATGCTGTTATAGATCTTGCAGGAACCAACCGAATGGAGGACCTGACCATCTCTTTGACATGTGTTTCTTCAGACAGTAACACATCTATCTCCAGTCTAGAAAATGAGCCACAGCATCAATAGACAAAAATGTCACAGATCGCAGTCTCTGGTTGAACACCTATGTCCCGTTCAGAGGGAGAGAAAACTGTGTGTTGCGTGTGAAGTACCAGGTTTTCTATTATATTTAGTCTTGGATGACAAATGTTCTATAGCTGTATCTGCTATAAAAACTCTTTCTGATAAATGAATGGACAAGAGATACAACCTTTATAGTAATATCATTAAAGAGACTGATTGCAGCCCAAGTCCTCCTCAATCTCTTTAGCAACACTTTGAAAGAACTGTGCAATCCTGAAAGTCCCGTTATTCAGCATAGCAGTGTGGTAGAAAAGGTCTTGAATGCCCTATGGAACTGAATGGTCTTGAATGCCCCAGAGGGAAGGCTGTTCATGCTTGAACTTTTGCACCCAATGTTTCTTCGCTCACTATTATTTGAACTCTTGCAAAAGGCTGATCTCATAAATACTGGATTCTCTGCAATATTAATAAGAGATGCTATGATCTGACAAGGCTGTCAGTAGGGGATTGCTAACTGTGCCTTTGAAATAGGTCCCAGAAAATGAAATGGCAACAGTCTTTGGCTTCCTATATACATTTGATGTGACATGTAGCCACCTTAACATGTCTACAAAATACGTGTATTTTAACCTGATGGAAGAGCAACCAGGAGCAGAGTCATACCTCACAGGCACATTCCAGAGACATTCATGTATTTCTACCACAGGCTGTCAGAAACAGAGTTGTTATTAACCTAATCATTAGCAAAGAGAAGTATCCCAGCTACAACATGTAAATAGCTCCTGTTGAGTGCCCACAGCGCTGACATCTTTTGAGGAATGGATTTCTAAAGCCCAGCTTCTCAATAAGCAGAAGCCTTCTCATAGAAAAAGAATGGGAAAGATTCTTTTAAGAGAGGAGCAACAGTTTGTGACAACCTTCTCAACCTCAAAAACGCACATGCTGGAAACTGACAAGTCCACTTCTTTTTCCTACGATGGAGAACCAAACATGTCTCGTTCTATTCTTTTCTTGGTCTTGTTCCTTTTAAAGTGACAAATGAATAAATAAACAACATCTGGGTTGCAGAGTAGCCATCTGGGAAAGTCTTGCAAGCGAAGTGTACAAGGGCCCCCAGAGAATGCTCAAGAGACAGCGTGGGGAAATTTGAATAGAAGATAAGCGCAAGTGCGCTCACCGAAGAAAAGGGCTCCCGCTTACCCACAGGTGTCTGTCGAGGAGCCCATCATTCACACTGCACCAGAGCCGTGCTGGACTGACAGCCATCCTTCCCTGGTGCTGACAGAGAAATGCAGGTACAGGGTGGATGTGTCTTCAGTAATTTGACTGGTAAAAATGACAACTTGATGCATACACACCCTACTAGCCATTCTCTGCCAATTATTTTTTAATACAGCTCTGCTTTAGGAACACAGTAGAGGTTTTTATACCAAAGATTTGGACAGCAATTCATTATGTAGTTTATTAGACCTGAAGTGCAGTTTCATGGTCAAATTGACTTGACGCTGATCTTGCCTTTTCCTTCCCCATCTGCAAGCTTGCATGCTCTCCCTCTTGTGCTGGCACCAACATGGCATATTGGGCCCTGCAGGCAGCTTAATCAGAAATTTGATTAAGCTGAATATTAATAATTTTTTGCTTTGGGGCCAGATCAGTTTCCTGAACTGGCTGATTGCTTGGCTGCACAAAAACTAGTTCAGGGAGAAGGGAGAGGATAAGACAAGACTGTGGTGCAGGCTCACTCCGCCCTTCTTAGCAGCACCGCAGACCTAGATTATCCAGACTGCTTTGGAAAGCACATGTACAAATGTAGTGTTCGTAATAAAAGCCTCTAGAATCTCCCTCCCTCTCTGACTCTTTGCTTAAAGCCCAAGTGACATGTTAGAAATGCACCAAGATTACTTTTGCTGCCTCTGCTTCAGATCTCTATTTTACAAGCTTCACAACTGAATTAAACTTTGAATTAAGTATGGGGAAGGTGAGGAGAATGAACCTTAGCATGCAAGTGATCAGAACAATTACTTAAATCCTTTTTTAAAAAATCCTGGTTTATCTGCTTATTTTATTAGATCATCAATTCACAAATACTTTTAACAAAAAGATGAGATGAGTTCTGAATCATCGCTCATTATAAAACTGGCAGGAATCTTTCACCCATAACTAGCAATTGAATTGAGACGTAGGTAGGAAAATAATATTTAGAAGTTAAACTCTTTGACAGGAATTTCATTCAGATAATTTGGTGTAAATGTTAATTCCAGGCATCAGACCCATAAGATTAGGTTATTTCTTCTTTCGCTTATTTTCACCTACTATGAGGAGGTAACAAGCTAAATTCTTCCCCAAATGCTATCTGCTTCACTGTTCCAAATATCTGAATTACAGGATCTGTTTTCCCAGTTGCACCATAATAGTGATTGTGATGGTAACAGGATTACCTAGTGTTAAATTCATTCAAGTTGTTTAATGACTTAAGAACTTCCTCAAGGCTTTTACTTTTCCAGCCAAGGAAGTTTCTTAAAACAAATTACACTAAAATAATAATTAAAAAAATCCCTCACCAAATGTTCATAGTTTTAAGATATAAATAAAGAAAATTTTTCCTTTTGATTCAAACATATCCCTTCAGTGTTGTGAAAAGTCCATCAGTACATGTGCACAAGAATTAAACTAACAGGCAGGAGTGGGTAGTAAAACAACGTATCATTCGTTGTCCCAGTTGAATGGTGGATTAAGAAAAGCAAAGATTAACTGAGGAGAGTAAAATACAAAAAAGGCGGATTCTACATACATGTGGCTAGGTCTGAGCTCCTCACAACAAGGCCCACATCTGCCCTCTGTACTGCAACAAGAATGACCTTGTCCCTCGTCCACGAGCAGGTCTTCTTGCTGCCACTGTACGACACAACCAGGGAGAAGGGAAGGCAGTTCCTGCCGCTCTGCTCTTGCATATTCATCCTCATCAACGCAGAGGCAATCAAAAGTCAGCCTGGAACATTTCTCTTGGCAACGGTCACCCTTTTGTTTGCACTGCTCCAGTCTTTTGAGGCTCATTGTAATTTTAGCTGGGATCATCCCTTGATCTGTGTTGCCAAATGGCCCCACAAGCAATGTTCCCACGTAACTGAGGATGACAGAGAGCAACGGGCAGCTGGAGCGGCTTCATATGAGCTCGGTGTAAACCCAGCTGCAGCAGGAAACTCTATGTCACTACACAAGTGCTTTACACCCGCTTTGTTTGACATAGGTGGTTAGGGGATTAAAAATTCCTCCAGTCTTAACAAAAAAAAAAAATTGTTATTAGCAAATTAGGAGGCTTTTCTTCTAGTCTGTCCTGCACTCCACATACTGTATTTTGCAGAGCAGATATAAAACTCACATAGAATTAGTACTTAGTTACATACTGGAATTTGTTAGAATAAAAAACAAAACCTACCACTAGATAATCTATGAAGTTTTATTGATCACATTTAATTTTCATGAGTAAATACTCGTGAAGCTGGTCAGTCAGACCCAACTGTAGCTTTTCCTTCTTGAAAATATCTCTATAGAGGTCCAAAAAGCTTCAGTTAAAGGAAATCAGCTAAAAAGCCTTAATTAATGAAATAAACTACAAAGTCTGCACTGGGTTTAGATGGAAGGACTGTATAACAGCTGGTGTCCTGGAAACTGGTGTGCTGCAAGTATGATTTTTATGAGCATTTAAATGGCCTGCAACAGGCAGCTCGCCTTGTATCAGCTGCTATACTGAATATTTTAAACTGCGTCTTAACGTGGGCACCTTTCTTGTGGACTTTCTGATTGTCCACTGAGGCAAGTAAATACATCAGAGACAACTGCAATATTTTTACAACTTTGTTATACTTGTACCACCTCCCCCGCCCCTGCCTTAATATCTTACGGGTGTAATTCTACTATTACTGAACTGAGTGAGAGAAATTTCTACTGACTAATCCTGAATGATCATAAAAACATGCAATTTAACATTTTTCACTGTGGTTTCTTCTAAAGTCAGACTATGACATTTCACAGATTTTGTTAAACTTAATCTTACTTTTTAAAAACCACTCAATTGTGTATACTTGGGAAAGTAATAAGCTAAGTCCTGTGCAGGCAACAACTCTCTGAAGGATAAGACCAGATTTCAAGAGAGGCAAGTTTTAAGTTTTAGTGGGATATAGCTGTCCTACACTATTTGCCTGAACAGGCAGGTGATATTTTACAGCTTAGGCAGGAATAAAAAAAAGAAAACAATACAGCTAGTCGCACTTGGAGACGATGACATTTTCCCACAAAGCTGATAGCAATAAATAAGCTTCCATAGCTTATTGTTTGTGTGCCAAAGTTTCAGCATTATAGCCTGATGAAACACCAGAACAAGGCTATCCTGAGGCCGTATGAAGAGCAACATATTGCTGCCATTTTTTTCAGTTTTTTCCCTTGTTTACTGAGTTGTGCACTCTGGTTTCATAGCTCATTATACATATATTTTATATGTATACATATATATACATATATTATATGTCTATATAATATATATATAGACATCATATACAGATAGACATCGTGTAGATTTCACTTCCTTGTACCCCTGACTGCATTGCAGCACCTAGCTACTTAATCAAAACGCTGCCAAACTCTTAACAGGTCTCCATCCTAAAACATGAAAATTAAAGCACCAACATTTATACATTCAAGAATCAGGTACTAAGGTTACTATACCCTGTTACTATCAAGAGTTGGAAAAGGCATAATTTACAGACTTTTTTGCTCATGGGCATAAAGAATAGATGTTGCCATTGCACCTTTGTCATTGCTGTTAAGTACAACCTTGACTAACCCAGCATAGCACGACTTGCTTCTCCCTCTCCTCCTTGCCAGTCCATGGCCAAATAATTCACTGAGCTTCTATGTGGCTCTTCTGCAGAAAGATCGGTGGCTTTTCTTCACTGAAATGGGAAGCGCAGCTCCTGCTGTCCAAAAATCAGGTTACACTCTTACATGCAGGCTGCACCACGTTAGTAGATAGAACTGCCCTGCTAGCCCTGAAATGAAACTCCTATTCTTATGCCTCTTGCATCTTCTGGGTCAAAAGATGGTTTAATAGTCAAGAGACCAGGCAGTGAGTCACGCTCACTGAGAACCTGCGCTCAGCTGGAACTCATGCATCAGCTCAGTGCTGGGCTACCTGCTAATTTACATGCAGAAGCTTAAAAGCTGGGCCAGAATCCAATCCCTTACAAGCGCATTTGCTGTTAGTTCAGTCTTCCTGCACTGTCATCCATGCGGAACACAGCCTGAAATACTTTCATTATAATTTAATCTAAACCAATTGGGTTTATAATTTATTGTTGTTTCTGGTTTGCAGAAAAATAACTCACAAAGTAAAATGAAACCACTAACAAGCAAGTATCTATTCCAACATCACTTCATGGACTCTTAAACACTTCAACACTTCTAACTTCAGTTTCATATTTGGAGAATGCCTGCTTACGTTTCAGCAAACCTATCCATTATTAAGTCTAACTATCAGCCATGAATTCATTTACGTCAATCAGATTTTGTGTGATATGCAGAGCGGCACTCAAAGGCAGCAAATACATTTTTTGAAATTTCAGTTACCGGTTGATGGGAACCAAGTCCATGAAATGGAATGAGATTTTTGGCATGCTATTTTTACTGCTCCTGAGAAAGTAAAAGCTTCATAATTTATTAGAAACTGAAAAAGTATCTTTGTTTAGTTTAGCGGTGCCTCAGTCTCCTGATCACTGTCAGCACGTGCTAAAAAGTTAAAAGGGAGGAAATATTGTAAAATGCCACTAGAAGGTAGTGCAGTCTAAGACTGAATACAAGGACTATTGGGCTCAATTCCAGCCTCTAGAAATTTGCTGGGGATGCAATTCATTTATGTGCAGACAGCTGTGATGAACCGTACACACCTTTTACATTCCCACATCAAGGTAAAAAAAATGTTAAATGATGCATTGGCTGACTGCACTGTCTGTGGAGGGCAAAACTCTGCCTGGGGTATCAATAGCCTGTGTGTCTGCTCCTCCCTGCCCAACCATAAGCATCACATCAAGATAACCCAACACTTCTGTGGGATACATTAACATGCATTTGGAGATCAGTAAAGGGGATCAGTGAGCATGCGACCAAGAGTAATGTAATGACACCAAGGAAAAGACAGAAATCTTCAGGCTAAGCTCCAGGAAAATTTGTCTAAGGTCCATATGACTATGAAACAGATTCCAGGAGAAAACAATGGGAAGTCTCCATCAACACTTAATTAACAGGACAAAGCAACAGCAAAAAAAATCACTAGGAATAATGCTTCATGCAGAAGAATTTGATTCAATTCCTTCTTCCCTCTCTGCTCAGCCATGTTTGACAGAGCTGGTAGCCCTGGCTTTGAGGCATTTCTCACTATGCCTGTTAGGTAGCTGCCTGGACGGAGGGACAGGTCTGGAATGCTCTGTCCAATTAACCATAAGTTTCCCGGAGCAATCAAGGTAGCAGTGGGCAAAGTGCTGCTGCTTCTGTCAAAGCCTGAGCGGGACAAACTGCTCATTGCCAGCCAGGCATCAAAGCAGAGCAAGTGGCTGTGGGCAGACGGCACTCCTGGCTGCCCGGGGCAGAGCCCAGCAGCAGAGAGCAAGCGCTGGTGAGGAAGAGGTTGCCTGCAAATCCCAGGCTGAGGTGGAAGGAAGAAAGGAAGGAGGAAGCACTTCTTTAATTTATGAAGCCCAATTGTAAGTTTCTAGGCATATATGCATATTCATAGCAGCTCTTTAAAGACAACATGATAATGCAAATACTTTTAAATATTACCAATCCATGATGTATATGCACCTAATAATATCAGCTAGACAGAGAAAACCAAGAAGTCTCTTCCACCCTAGCAGATGTCCTTGAAATTTCCTCTAATGCTTAAACTGCATTCTAGTAGTTTCCCTTATCAACCCTGTCTCACAGAGCAAAGAAATGCATTTTTCAAAGATTATTGACGTGCTGTAGAATAGAAGTCTAAAGGGGATACTGTCAAATTCATATGGTTAGAAATAAATAGGGTAATCTTCATAGCGCTGAAGTCACTAAAACAGATGTGATACTTTTATCTGTGGCCACATATATATACAGTTTATCAGTGCAATTACAGGTAGGGAAGATTATCTTTATCTTTGCTTTCTTGTGAATTGGAAAAGAAGGAAATTATTTGTCTTCTAAAAGACTTGAATTGAGGTGAAAATGAAGACCTACCTGTTGTGATAAATAAACTATTCTTTCCTCTAAACTGTCAAGAGAGAAATGGTAAACAAACAGCTATAAATTATATCCTTAAACTATGCAAATCAAATACATTTAAAAACAAATAAACCCAAACATATTTAGGTGTTAATATTTTTTAATTCACACAATAAAAATGAACATATATCTAGTGCTTAGTAAATTATACAGCCATTGCCTTTTCCAATATTCTGCTAGCACACGTGGCTTACAACTGTGCGCCAAGGCAAGAAAGGAAACTTGTCCCTCACCAACTAGACAGAACTGCAGTTGGCCAGTAGCAACACTGACATCGTCTTAGCCAATACCTCAAGAGCACTTCTCATTCCAGAAGAGCCATCTGTCAGTGTAACCTACCCACCTCTACAGCCAGACAGGCTACATAATGTTCTCTTCTTTTAGAGGTCAGCATAAAACTTGCTGATAGGTGTTAGGGAAAATGTTGCATTCCCAGTTCACTGCATATCAAAATATTTGATGCTATGGTCTGCTTCTTTGAGTAGGTGGCTCTTCTTCCATCAGAAGAGCCTGCAGACTTGCTGCTTTCCATTGGCCAGTCTCTCCTTTGCCATAACACATCTACCCTCCTCATTATGATCATTCTTCTCTGCGTTATTTTCAAAGATTACATTATCTGCATATATGCCCCTCTTCCAAGTGGATATATGTGGATAAAACTTCCATGGGAGAAACTATGCCACTGAGGCACTGTAAGATTCATCTTTCTGACAATGACAGCATAATCAAGGAACAGAAAGCTCAGAGAAAGATGAGAAAGAAAAATTATTGTTTGTATGTGATGGATGGACTAATAATCTCGCTGTGTCTACATGTAGTGGCATCATAGAGGACTGCCGTATGTGTAATCAAATAGATCCACCAGGCTTTTTGCTTTATTCCATGAAGCGTTAATAGCAAATTTCAGAAGAGGGTTGCTCACCAGCTTTTGCAAACATGCATTTATTCATGCAACTTAATGCCAAAACAAATACCATTAGTGTGTGCTTCACCGGACAACAAAAGCTCACAAACCTCTTATGAAAACCATGTGAAAGAGAAATTTTCCCAAGGACCTCTGGGAAAAATAGTGACAAATATGAGGTGTCTACACTGGAAATATTTCAGTAGGGATGCTGATGTCAGAAATCTTGGTAGCTGTTTGGCACACACTTTCCCACCATTCAAGGGTGAACAGAGCAGGTGGTCAGACTGAGCAGTCGCTTCCTTAAACTTTCAGGCATCTGCTCTCATATGAATTACACAAGCACTGCCCATATATTTTTAGACTTCCTTTCAACTCCTTTTAATAATGGAAGTGACATTTTTCACCTTCCCCTGCTTGCATAAGAAGAGTCATGTAAAGATCTGTGAGTTTCTTCAGTGTGTCAAGCTGCAAAACCGCAGCGCACAAGTCACGCATTTGTTTACCATTCTTGTTTCTTTCCAAGTCAGGCATTCCAATGGTTTCCCTGCTATTATGTATATTGTAGTTTTTGTCCAAATAAATTTAGGAATTGGCTTGCAAAGACAAATGCTTTCTGTGGCGAACTTGCTATATTGAGGACACACGTATTCCTTTACAAACTGTTCATTTAAGAAGTTCCTGAAGCTGGTGTTACCCAGGGATTCTGAAGTCAGTGCCAGAGACTCCCTTCAGCATTTCATGACAATGACCTTCTTCGATATACCTGAAATTCATGACTATGTACACAGAGTTGTCTGAGGTTCAGATTTCAAAGCTGATTCCTTCTTTGATGCCTGAGGTTAGACAGTTTGGAATAAAACTTTAAAAGATCTCCAGATTTCAAGGCATTCTGGGTTCTACTTGTTTATAACAATTAAGTGACCAGATTTTCAAGTAAGTTTGCAAGGTCAAATGGTCACAAGGAGATAAAGGAATTTGTATTGAAGCTTATGAGCTTAAGTGCATGGGGTTTTAGGACAGGCCTATGCAGAGGGAGCAATGTCCATACCGCTGAGAATTTGTAAAAGAGTATGTTGGGCACTTTTGTGAAAGATACACGCTGGAAAGGATTTGGGGCTTTCACCTGGTATACACAGGAATGGTCATGGATTCTAGAGAGTCTTTCTAGAGAGTCTTCTGAGCCTGGAGATGGGAAACTTGCATAAAAACATGTCAGACACTGAAAATTTAGGCAATTCCTGTGGTATGTAAGTTTCCTCTATTTTTCAGATCAGCACGACTCAGGACCGCTGCAAAACTCAAAATCTAGCTAATGGGAAAGAAGGACTTATGCACAAAGGGATTGTTCCACTTCCCTGGAATGCTTTTTCTGAGGGTGGCAGCACAGATGCCACAGTTTTAAGTGTCAGAAGTTGACACTATTGAAGAAGTTTGCTTCTACACCAGTACATTAGTTATCTCCTGGATATTCAAGACTTGTTTGCCCCTTGAGCACACTTGAGGGAAATATGACTGATGGCAATAAAACTACTTGCAGAAATGTGTTATTGCCAGCAGACAGTAACAGAGTTGCCTATCTCCCCACAGACATTTGCCATATATATCAAGATGTTTGTTACGAGCAACTGACTTCTCTAGAGGAGCCTAAATTCCTTCTGTACTCCTGTCGGGAGATGTTCTGCCATACCAAGAAAACTCACTGTGACATGCACACTAATAGGCCTCACTTAACAGAATCACAGAATAGTGGAGGTCAGAAGGGACCTCTGGAGATCATCTACTGCAAACCCCCTGCTCAAAGCAGGGCTGAACAGAGCGGGTTGCTGCTCAGGACTTTGTCCAGCCTCCGGCAGGGATCGCTTGCTCTTTGAACTTAGGCTTAGCTCATTGTTCTGGTCCTCCATACAGAATCTCTGCCCAGAAATCTTCATGGTGAGACAGCTTCACAATTTCCTAGTGCTGATCCAGCACCGGGTTATGCATCTGCTGCAGTGCCCTATAGGGAATAAGTGGGAAGAAAGCCCTCAATATACATGGAGGTGGAGAATGAGAGAGGATAATAAAGCACCCACATGCGAGCCATCTCAGTGGCCTGTCCTGACAATAGGCACGAGAAGATGCCCAGTGGGATTACCTTAAGGGAACTGATTTTATTGCTCTGATCATCAGAGGGCTAACCATGACTCCATAAAACCTTTTCCCCTTCTACAGGAATTATGTGCTGTTCAGGCAGGGATATCCACACATCATTGGTTTTATATTCCTCACTCAAGCTGACTACATCAATTCCCGCTGAACAAATTTCTAGCATGTCTCTCCCTCTCCCTCTGTCCTGATACTCACAGATTTTATTTGGTTTCTTATTGTCATGCTTAATTCCATGCTGTCAAGTTTGTTTCGTCTTAATTGCCAGGGATTTCTATGTAAATAGCTTCATTGTACCCTTCAATTTGGAATGTGCAGTTTTAAAAGTGATTTTTGTCTGTGTAGAAGTTAAACTTTATATCAAACCTGCTATAGGATATATCTTTTAAAGGGGTAGAAAGAAGACTTCACACTGAAAATGAGTTGCTACACATTCAAACAAGACGAAACTCTAAAATGATCATCAAAATATTTAAAATGAAAATAGCTGAAGCACAGAAATACTTAAAATGTTCATTTCGGTAAAGAAAATTTATTCAAAGTAGGTTTATATCTATATGATCCACTCTAATTTTATAGCTGACACAGCCTCCATACACCCATACAAAAATCTTTTATGAAAAAAAGTGTCCATCTGGTACACTGTCACATTGCTGGGCCATATTATCAGGTGGTGTTGGCGAAGGAAGCTCCTTCAACTTCAGTGCCTAAGTTTGATTTCAGTGGAGACACTAATTTACATTATTTGAGACTAGAGCAAGAGCCCACCTGTTAGCTCACATCCAGCAACAGAACTGCAGTGGATTACAGATGGCTGCAGGCTCTGACAAGCATTAATTACACTGTGATGTCCGGACCAGGTCAGATCAAAGGCCCACTTAGCCAAGGATTCTGTCTCCAGCAGTGAACGCCTAAGGAAGTCTAGGAGAACAAGGCACGTACTTTGCCGTGCGTATCTCAGCCTTCGGTGATCTGCAGCTCAGGCTGTTCCAAGGTCAGAGGTGGTATCTTTGGTTTTAACAGCCTCACATGAACTCTTTTTTCCATTTTTTTTTCTCATTCATTGATTACACTTCACATTTCCTAGATAACATCTAGCCAGTAGCCAAAGTTACCCAGAATATGGCAGGAACCTCCTAAGCATCCTCTGGGGTGGATACTTTTATTTTACAGATTAGTAAATGGAGGTACAACCAGGAAGAGAGCTTGAATTTCAGAACTATGATCACCTGAAAATCCTACTGCTTGTAAACAGATGCAAATCAACAACACAACCCAAACCATAATCAAACACAAACAAGGTGGGCAGAATTCAGATTTCAGCCTCCCTCACACCAAGCGTGTGCTGTGGCTGACAGAGCTAGACAGTGCTTAAAGTTACCAGCTAATCACAAACAAACCTGTTCATGAAAATCAACTTATTCAACATGTTTTTCAACTCATGGGTGTCATTTAAAACCAACCTTAACCCTTACAAGAGGGAGGCTTTTGGATCCTCAATGGATGTTGCTTACTATCACACTCTCATACTACAAAGGCGTTCTGCAGTGTACCTCTGGTCTTCTCGAATATATTTCCCATTGGCATTTAATCATATTTGAGCACAGATACTTGAAATTAATATGCCTTATTTACGGCAAAAGTACTTTTTCAACTGGCTGTCTTTGTAAACAATATATTAATATTAATTTCTAAACTTACTTCTAGATCAGTTAAGCTGCATCAACAAATTTGACACTAATGGTAGCAGATCTATGAAACACATGTGTTGAATATTTTATAATGTTGATATAATATCTGGAAATTAAAGAAAATTAGTTAAGCTGTGACTGGGTAGAGAAGTAGGCCATATCCTGTATATTTTTAACTCATTTTCCACTAATTAGAGCAGGGGGTATGCTTAGTTAGGCATATAATTAAGCGATAATACCCTAGTGATTCAGTAAGCACTACTGGTAGTTTTCTAATTAACGACTTCATGAAATCTAATAGTAGTTCCCTTATCACTTTGATCAATGAGTTATTGATCTTATAACAGTAAGGACATATCTGAAGAGGTAACTGTCACCAATTTCACGCATATAACCTCATTTAAAACAGAACCTAACCATTGTTTTTCTGTAAGAGAAAATTAACATTTTTTTATATAGCATTTTCAACTATATACAACAGTGTATAATTCTGTCACATTATAGTTAAGATACTGAAAAGTGGCATAAAGACAGACAATCTGCAAAAGCAAAAAAAAGAATAGTAGCCTGAATTTGTTCCTGTTGGAAATCTTACATTCAAACAGTATATAGATTTAAAATGCCTATTCTATCAACTAGATTCTCACCTTATCAATAAAAATGATTACACACTACGCAGGATTAAGTCGGGTAAGTATGGATGTTTACTCCTGTTTCTGGATCTAGACTATCTTCTAGGTACTGTGCAGAACTGAGTTTCTTGGGGGTTGTTGTATATTTACAAAAGCTGTCCAAGAAAATACAAATAAAATGGGAATACTCAGCCAATCTCTCCCTCAGCGCTAACACATCTCCTAACACTTCCTATACCTCAAGACAGTGAACAGTGAGCATTACAAGTTTTCTTGATAACAAGACCAAAATTAACAATGACAGCATAATTTCCTTTATAATTATTCCAGTAGCAGAAATAAATACAGGTCAGACATCTCTCAGGATGAGATTGATGCACTTGATTTCAAACAATAATTTAGTTTCAGTTAATGAAGCCTGTAATATTTAAATAGTACCCTTCTTTGCTACATTAAGTGGTGCAAAAAGTCTAATGTGTGATTAATTTTTAAAAATTATGATGGCTCCAGAATATTTCATCATTGAATGATTCATTGGACAATGCCAGATTTAAATATCTGGCAAAGATTTCTTCTTATAAAGGATTAGACTCTACTAAACCCTGAACATAGCAGGCCAAAGATGACCATTAATTTTTTTCTTCAGTTTCAAAGTGATTTGTCATTAAATATTAATCTCTACCCCAAAGGAACCAGAGCGCATGGCCTTAGGCATTGAAGCAAAAGAAGCGACCCTTGTGATTTTATTCAAGACCTGGGAAGTCTCCAAGGGTTGACAGGAAAGTAAAGAAAGTCTCCATTATTCTCTCTGGCCAGCCTTGGTAATGAAAACCCCATTTTGTCCAACAGAAAATCAGCTCCCCAGTGATGTCACACAGCTGTGGAGTTTTCGGAGGAGCGATGCCGTGCACAAGTACAGCACATCAGCGCTGGACTGCGAAGCCTATAAACACTTTGTTCCCAGGGAACCCCGCCACACTTCCATAAGAGCAACTGCTTCCTCCTGCCTCAGTTTAATTTTAAAACTTTGCTTTTGCATTCTGCCTAGGCAGCTCAGATCGAGCCTTCATCTTTCCATCCACATGGCCTCAGTCCATCTCATCTCTTTCTGCCTATGGAATTCTAATAACTCTCTTATCAGTCTTTTCAACCAAAGGAATCCCTTCAGATCCCAAATGGATTATCTGAACAAGCCATTTATTCCACCAAAATAAACCAAATAGTTATTTTTTATTATTTTAGCGTTTTTCTTTTTTTTCCAGGGCACAGCCTCTAGCTTCCTATCATGCTTTCCCACCACACATTGCTCCATGTTTTACCAAATTATCTCTATCCTATGCCTGGGCTGCACAACTTGGTTTTACCAGTCACTGCATGGATGTTCACCAGAGCAGGAACAGCTTTAAAATATCCCTCCTGAGGAAGCAAATACCCTGATTTTTTCCAGGAGTGCTGAAGGAATTGTTCTCACACTTTTATGAAAAAGAGTCATAGGCTTTATTTCCAGCGGGATGTTTGTGTCTCTAACCAGTCCTCCCCCTCGAGCCAAACCTCAGAAAACAAAAAACTAATGCCTGCTGCTGGAAGAGCCACGTTCAGGGGTGTAAAGCCAAATTGCTCATTAGGGAGGGGGCAGCAGAGGACAAGTGTCCTGTCCTGCAACACATGCATGTTGTTGCTTCTTGTATGCATTAAGGCAAACAGAGGGAACATAGCCAGTTTCTGGGTGTGTGTTTGCAATATGAAACAAAAGCAGCAGAATTACTCTTGCAAGCTTAAGAGAAAGATGGATCACCCATACAAAGTACCTGAAACTGCTGGGTGTGTAAGTGTGCTGATGATGCCCAGCTCATAAAGTTCATAGGTGAATTGGACCGTGAAGAAGAATTTCCTCATTTATGTTTGGAAGATCACCTTATGTCCGAAACAAAAGACTAGTTTTCTCTTAATATGCATAAGGGGATAATAGTATAAATTTCCTACCTCCAGAGAGAGATGTAATTCATACCGCCATTTCATAACCATATCAAAGACCAGCTACAGCTAGCAACATGCATAAAGATGAAGAAAACACCACAGTAAAGGCAGCGAGCTGAATTACAAAGCGCTGTATTCCCTGCACTGAGTGGAAGGCAGCATGCTAAAAATTAAACGGGAATTCAGCTGCTACGGTCCATTTATCCCTCCATCCTTCTGAGACTGCAAACTAGCTGGTTGCGTGCGGCACCAACTCGCTTAGTCACAGGGCACAACCAAAGAAGAGCCAGCACAACCCTAACCAAGGAGTGGACCAGCAACTAAAAGATTAAATGCTCTACAGCTTGTTACCGGCTGTATAAATAACCCACTCCTTCAAATAATTGTTTAAAAGGCAGTTTAAAGACCTTTTGGGTAATTGCTATATTTGGTTCCAGGATCAGCATAGCCTGTTGCTAATGAATTACTTGTATTAGGAGTCAGATCCTGTATTCTTCAGCCTGCTGTAAAAGAAAATAAATTATATTGCATCTAAAGATTGCAAAGACAAACAGTTAGGTGGCCATATGTTGAGCTTTAGACTGTGCAAATCCCAGCAATGATGCTACAAATTTTAGGTTGGTTAAATTATCCGAAGAGAGGAGCATCATGAAATGGTGTTTTCTCTTTCTTCTTCCTAAATCCAAATGGTAAAAAATAGCAAAAGATGTTGCAGGAAATTGTAAAAATCTGACAGTTTCAGCCCAATTAAGGGGAACATTTAAATCTGGCCAAGGACAGTTAATTCTAAGGCCACATATAAAAATCAGGAAGAGCTGGAACAAAAGCAACCATAATTATATTAAAAGTGCCTCATTAATGTAGTGTTAAGCATCAGAATATTGTAAGGAGGGGAGGGTGCAAGAATTAATAGTTTTATTGTAAAAATAAATTGCTCTGTCGTCCTTCTTTTTGTATTTCTATCTAAAGCTTCCACTAGTAATTGAGCTAGCTAAATGTATCCTTTGTTAGATGAAAATGTGGCCAGGCCGTTAGCTCCCTTTTTATCTGACAGCTTAATAGAGTAAAGCTCACGTTATAAAAATGAACACTGCAAAGGGAAATTAAGTTGGAAAAAATTTACTAGGGATCACACCATGTTACTTTTTAAGGTAAGTCCTTTTTAAAGGAGTTCAATCAGTGCTACTGTTTCTTTTGGTTTTAATAGAATCCATATATTTATATATTACCTATAAAATCACGATAATGGGATTTCTTGTACAGAGTACATTAAATGTATCACTGACACACAATGAAACTGATAGATTGTGCTGTGACTCTGTTGTAACATGTGACTGACTTAGTAATGACTGGCACAAGAGAGAGGTACTAGGATAGTATATTCCTCCTCAGTCATCTTTTTAATGTATGGTAGACACTGGCCATTTATGATAGTTTACTGTATGGCTTTGTAAAGGTGAAAAAAGATACCTACTATACATGCAAAGGGTTAGTTATTTTTCTACATGACATTGATCAGTACCCTACTTTCATGGTGTTGTAGGTACAATGCAGTCATGGCCTCAAGTACACAAGAGACTACACAAGTCTCAAGAAATTCACCCACAGAAATTACAAATATAAACAACATTCTGGAAAGTGTGTGCTGGCTGAGACTGTTCAGTTTTGAGTCCTCTGCCTGGCCTGTTGTGTCGTTACGCACATTTGTCCAAACCAATCCAGTCTCAAATGCCAAGCACTGAAGTCAGGCACAGAATTTTCCAACCTGCTCTAAAAAACCCCCTTTCTGTTGTGGTTGCTGTTCCCGTTTCAGAGTGAGGGGTAGGACTAAGAAAGGGAGAAGTTGCAGTGATCTTCACTATACCAGTGCCTACAGATGAAGGTCTGTGAGTAGTAAATACTTCTGCTCTACTACACAAGACAATGAAATTTGCCTTCTCCATGCAAAGATGCATAGAAAAGATACACATGTGTAGAGAATAGACATCAGCACTGAAGAGCCGCAGGTGCTAAAAGTTCTTTGTAGGTCCACATTACCTTTACCCACCCCACTGAGGTATCCACATCTTGGGTTGCAATGGAAGTTTTCTTTAGAAAACCTATAATGGGGGTGGGGGGCTACAGAGGAACTCCCCCAGTACAGAGTTATGCTGATGACCACAGGTTTCTTTCTGAAATTCAGCAAAGAAAGCAAGCCTAGCAGCAACATACAGAGATTTGAAGACAAATGAACATGCACTTTGTGATTGATCTAATTTGCATTTTAAATAAAGTGCATCCTCTCCACAAATATACTGAATCCCCATTCTTACTTCTAAACCTGAATGTGATGCTAAATATTTTTAACCTAACACTAAATAATTTAAGTTTTCATTACCTGCACCAGGACTAATACTAAGTCTTTGTTTGTCAGGCAGAGTCTGTCATGAATCCAGTGAAAGGCACTGACAGTATTTGTCAGTCATTTGACATTTATGTTAGATATAGTCTAATAAGGCTAACAAGCTCCACAAAATCATTAAGGTATCCTTTCATCCCTACTGGCCACAAGAAGAGAAAACAATACACTGGAACAAATTCCAAAAGATCTCTCATGGAAAAAGCCTTCCTTCTGCTGTATAATTAGCAGTTTTCTTAGGCTAACTTCTAATAAATCCCTTCACATGTGCTTTATTTTTAGTGAGCATGGAATGTTAATGGAGTCAATGGAATTACTTCGAGACTAAAATACTGGTGCATGCTCAAGCCGTCTACTGAATCAAAGCTTTCATGAGTTAGAAGTCTGTGCTTTACTACTTCTCTGAGTCAAATTGAAGAGGGAGCTTTTAAAGAGGTATATTTTTACTTCCTCTTTTATGTAATGGTAAGTCC
This sequence comes from Burhinus oedicnemus, assembly GCA_008921705.1. Classification (NCBI taxonomy): domain Eukaryota; kingdom Metazoa; phylum Chordata; class Aves; order Charadriiformes; family Burhinidae; genus Burhinus; species Burhinus oedicnemus. Next base: position 2,745,793 of record VFFE01007820.1, read on the forward strand.
TTATGTCACCTAATTCAGCACTTCTTCCAAGAAGCAGGAGTTAGTTATGTGCTGTGTATTATGGGCATTTTCTTCTTTGGCTTTTGAATTTGTCATCTTCAGTTTGGCTCAAAGTCTCCTGACTCTGTATTTGGACAAAGGTGTATAGTATGGAAAGTGGAAGACATGGCTGTGATTGAGACACCAAATCTGACTAACTCCCTAAATGCTAAGACTGAATTACGCCATGCAACTTGCCACACCATAGCCTCTGTACATTTCACCGGTTTGGAAATTTTTTTCCACAGGAGAATGTGAAAAGAGGTTTTTTCCACATAAGTGTTAGAAATATGGGACTGATCCCCATGAAACCCAGTTGTTATTCTAAAATGATGAGAAATTTGTTGAGATTCTTTCTCCCAGGTTGTATCCTTGTGTTCTAAGCTTTGGGCTATTCTCTCTATACCTCATGTTTGCAGGTAAATCCTTTCAGCAATTCAAGACCACAGTGACCCCTTCACTTTCAATTTGCTAAAGAACTTTACACATTTCAAACTTTCTTGTTCAGCTCAGCTTCTTTCTCTGTTTCATCTTTAGTGCTTGTGAAAGACGAAGATAAAATCAAAGTGAGGTGGAGGAACAGAACCCCGGTGTCAGTGTTCAGGAGTTCAGCCCTGCCGGGTACCAAACACTCAGGAGCTGCTCAACGTCTTGCAGAGACACAGCTTCGCATTCTTTGACTTCCCCCATACATTGTTATTTTTAGACTTGTTACTGCCTGTCTGCTGCAGTGTCATGACGATGCAGTCTCTGAAGGCTCTCTCTTCAATTCCTGCCCTAACACAATGGCACTATCAAGAAAAGAAGCATTTTTAATCATCTTTTGATTCTGAGCTGTCTTTTCCATTGCTAATAATGTTTCCTATTTCTCTGACTAGAGCAAAAGAAATTTTTATATATATATATATATACTGACAAACATGAAGAAAACTGCATATAGAATCATTCACATTTCTTACTCATTATTGACAAGAATTTTAACTGGTTGATTTTCAGTTTTACCAAAACACTAAAATACAACTGCAATGACTTCATTGATTTTCAAGGCAATTCTCTTCCCCCAGAGAGATGGTCTGCTTTCAACAAACCATGAAAATTCATGTATTTCAGAACCAAATCTAATGATTGATATCTTCCTATTGTTACCTTGCAATTGGAACTCTGTAGTTTACTCCTTGCCGTTTGAATAGTGATTAACATAATAATTAGATTTTTACATAAAGCCTTGATCATCCCAAAGGAACTGCAGATATTCAGCTGAATATAAGCTATTCAATTCTCCTTTAAACAAAGGGCAGAGTTTGAAAGTAGCTATATTACACCAGCTGATTTGGTTGGACAAATTAGAAAAGCTTCTAGTTACAAAAGTTCTTCTTAACATCCCTTCTCCAGACAAGTTCCTGGGTACTTACTTTTCCCACTTCATCACCTGATCTATTAAAAGATTTTACCTCTGCCTACAACCTTTTTTCTTCCTGTATTTTTAAACAAACAAAATGTCTAGCGCCACCTCCATAACCTGAAAACTAGACTCCAGACTTTTCAAAGTAGATTTTCTACATTTTTATTTCATGTGATCACTCTTTCCTTAAAAAAACTTCTCAAAAATGCATGATAATGTAAGGAACTGTAGAGAAACTATTAACAGCATCAAGCCATATTGCAGTGGAGCAACGTGACTGTCTGTTTGCCTAGCTCTTGACAAGGAGACGTTTTACCGAGTTCTATGAAGAGTTCTGGAAATCCAGGATTTCAGAGAGATTATGAAAATCCTCCCAGCACAGATTTTAGGGGATAAGGGCAGACACAGTCTTCCCAAAGCCTCATCATTTGCGGTGATGTAATCCTCACAGAGGATTTGGAACTGTACTCATCTACCTTGTTTGAATGCCTAAAACAAAAACAGTGGGAAGAAAGTTTTTGAGCATTTATCACTAATGCAGCTTTAAAGACATGGTAAGTTCAAAGAGTGCCACGTTAATCTAGCTATTCCTAAGCAGCTATTCAATAGCTAGTATCACTATGCAGGCCTCTTGTTTAAGATTATCCACAATTAACTCATGTTTCAAGACTCAAAAGAAGAAAAACTGCTATCCTTGGAATAAAATACACAGAAAATCCTTGTATTGCAAGGTAGGAAAAGAACCTGGGCTCATGTTCTGGGGAGAGAGTGAATTGGAAGAACAGCTCTATTTGGGAATAGTAAATTTAGTGCTTTATCACTAAGTTTCTTCAATGTCTTCAGCAGCAAATATTAGCTAGCACTGTCAATGCGGTGGATCAGTACTCTACATGACACAGTGAGGACTGCAGAATAAATCATACTTCTGATAAAATCACTGGTGTCCCAATGGGGTCAATGGCGAAGAACTCTTAGGTCTACTTTAATTTCTTCACTGTCCGCATTTGTGTAAATAATTTAATAGATGGCTAATAACCTAGGATTTGTCCACTTGAATGGCCAAAGCAAGAGAACTCTGTTATTTTTCCTTCCTATATTAAGATTTTAATGAAGACATGACTATACCATTTTGCATTATTCAGCAGGATAATGTAAGAAATAGAAATAAATACAGCCTTACTCAGTGCAAAAGTTTTAATTTTTCTCCTTTTCCTGGACAACACCAAAAAGCACGTGAAAAAGGCAAAAGAAAGTTTAGCAAAGTTATTAATCTTACTGCTTATAAGATAGCTTACTGTAGCTAATAACACTTTCCTATCTTACTTTCAAACTATAATGATTTACCTTGAATATTTGGTCAAAGGAGTCTTTTGGACGACAACTTTGGTGGGAATTAATTAATCTGAAACTTGCTCCTGGGTAGCTATTAATTACTTACTCTAATCAGAAAGAAAAGCTTGAATAGCTGTTGCAGTTGCAGTGTGATGTCTCGAAACATGTTTAACTACATTATTCTAGTTTTGATAACTGTTTCTTTCCCAATCCAATGAAACGACAGCAAAAGAAGCTGAGGCTGAAGGAAAGGGCAGCATAGAGGCAAGGAGACAAAAATTGGAAAACCTGGGAGATGAAGGAGCTGTTAAAGCTTTGCAGAGACTCGCATTTAGTCTGTTGGCATTGCTGTTGATCTTACCATGAGAAAATTGTAGACATATACAGTTTCAGCAACTTGTAAGAAGGACTTCATCTTCCCAGGCTCACTCTGGATGGGATAGATTCAGCGGGGAATCTTGGCGAGACTGGTGGCAGCACCATGCCCTAGGGAACAAAATGCCTCACCTTGGTGCATGAAAAGTGTTATCACAGTAGAAAAAAGCACCGTCTACAAACGGTTTTACTAGTTCACAGATTATCCTAACATGGAAACTGAAATAAAAGCCAATGACAAGAGTACACTAAAGAAACATGGTTGATGATACACTTTGAAACACAGGAAGGAGGTTAAGTAAAGTTGAAAAAAACCACAGTTCATCATCCAGGGAAACCACGTCAAATGTAAAACTCAATGGAAGAGATGCAGGGAAAGCTGTACCATCAAAAGAAATGCAAGAGCATAAAAAGTCAGCAAATTAGATACAATGTTCAGTTACAGAACAACAGAAGATATTGAAAGAATTTAGGGCTACAGAGTGGGGTTTCAATCACATCACTTCCCTCTCTCTCCAGCCTGCTGTAAGCACTCAGTTTCATTATCATCATTACCGTTATTATTATTCATTACCACAGAGGTGCTGAGAGACTGTAAGCAGTTCAGGAAACAGAAAAAAAAATTACCAGGTGCTTAAGGAAATTTATTTTTGAGCCATAAAGTAGGGTTAATGCAGATAAAAGGCTTTATCTAATTGAAAGTAAACATCAAAGAGAACAAATAATTACTTACTATGAAGCAATATGGACACATTAATGTATGGAAAGTCTAGGGTGAATGAAATGGAACACCTCTACCACCTTCAGTGTATCTATTCCCCTCAAGAATTTGTAGAGATTCTGTTATTTGGGATACCTGAGGAGCAGGTCTTGGGCTTGCCCTCAAGTGCATCAGTGCTTATTATCCAGCTGCTGCTCTCCCCCAGGCAGCAGGTGGAAGAAGTGATTCATTCTGCTGGTGAAACAACCAGCCAGGGAAACATTAAAGGGAGATCACAAAATAACTGAAGAGGACGGCCTGGGACACTTGCCTTCCCCAACCATTCCCACTGTCAACAAATAACTCCCGCAGTGAGCACTCGCCTGTGGAATTCAGTCCTTGAGATGGCTGCAGCGAGCAGCCTTGGGCCAAACGTGTGACCAGGGGCTGTCCTGTGTCCCCTGTAAGCACAGTGGCACTTGCCATTCCCAACAGGGTGGGCCAACCACAGATCTTCACTGTTCCCTCGATGGTAGAGGAGGGGGGCTGCAGGCGTGTCTCACTTAGCGGTCTGTGCCAACCCTCACAGCCACATGTCCCTGGACAGAGGGCAAAGGAGCTGTTGGGCAGCTCTCCTGGAAAAACATACCCCCTTATATGGAGGTGAATATGGCATTATCTGTTAGCTGGAGCTATAGGCTATTTGGAAGGTGTAAAAAGCACTGACTGGTGTTTTCATACTGGTTCCTCTTCACTGCTCTGCAAAATCAGACAGATGGTATTTAAATTGATTTTTAAAAAACATAAATAGAAGAGGCTCAGTAATTTTCTGGTTAATGTTCAGTGTTTATGTTTTAAAAAGACTATGAGTTTGGGTTCAATGTAGCTTTCACTTGAAACTAAATCCCATCTCTATGTATGATTCAGTTATTTAATAACTTTTGCACAGGACCCAGCTATCTTTGCTTTGTTCTAAAAGAATCCCAACTCTATGCTTTTTTACAAAACTTCGCTCATATCCCTGCCCTGCCATCTCTTGTCCTCACATTTTCATTAAAAGTTGAATTTAGTTTTAATGCCAAAAAACATTTGTGTTGCATGTCATCTCTTTAATCTTAAAAAGCCTGTATCCCTCTGCGATAACTTTGGAATCCCTGCCCAAAATCCTAGCTTCAATGAGCTGGTGAATCTGACGCTGTAGTAATTTCCTAGCAGCCAAGTTTGTCAGTTCCTGTTTCAGAGTCACCTACCGTGATGAAGCGTGTGATTTTGGTTAATTCTCTTTTATGCCAGAGACTTCTGACTAGCAATACCTGTCATTCAAATACCCCAGGTAAGGAGCAGGGATTCTCTTGAAGAAGCTTCAGGACAAATTCGTCTCTCCTGCCTTTTGCTAGCTGTTTTGTGGTGTACCACTCCATCCGTGAATCCTCAAGGAAGAATTAGCAGAGAAACAGAAGACCCACAAAGACAGAACAGCTGTTGCTTTCAGAGCACAGAGGATAAGAAAGAGAGAAACCTCCTTCCCTGTGGGCTCGGGGAAAAAACCAGCACACACTAATGGAGCCTGAGGTAGCTGGATTACAGGTAAGGCTTCACAGGCTAAGCAACACCTGTAACAAGCACCCATCTTTAATGAGGGACAGAAACAAGCCACCCTTTCATCCTTTCATCTGGGACAAGACTACTGAGAGCCACAAGACAGATTTCTTCACTGTGAAACTAAATGGGACACAATGTAGAATAAATCATTAATGTAATGGAAAAAAAAAATTATTCCCCAATTAACCCAAATTAAAAGCCCAGTGGTATTTTCTGGAAGAATAAAAAAACCCTCTCAACCTTCTACAACCAATCCATCTGACCCTAATCTTGAAAACACATCCTTGCCTTTAGTAATTGACTTTAAATACTCACAATGTCCTTCTACTTCATGTAGAAGTAATTAGCATTTGTTTTCATGATGAGACTAGAGCAGTGCAGCATCCCTTCTATCATTCTACTATTGACACAGTTTTTTTGAAAGATCAGAAGCAGCCGAATGCAGAAAAAGCCTCCAGAGACATGAAAGTGGCTATACTGACGTTCATTCCAGGGTCCACAGTCAAAGAGAATCGAATGTGTGAGGTGCGCAGAGCTGCCCATGTCAGGCTGAGGATGGCTGTGGGAAGTTTTCACACATATGCAGTTGTCAAAAATCTCCTCCTCTCTCTCCTTGGGGTTCTTTATGTTATTTTGACGTAACATTCACAGTAAAAACAGAACAAGAGCTGGTGATTCATGTTGCAACATGTGATAATAATCTTTCTGATAAACTGACATCTGCCTTATACTCCCCAGCTAGCTGTGTTCCCACTCACACACCCACAATGGAGTCCTCAAAACTGACCAGGAGGTCAGTGGAAGGTGGACAACTCACCATACAGAAGCCCTGCTGTACTCCATTTAGACCATGACAATCTGGATCATCTGTGCACACTTGGTGCCCAGGGGACAGGATGGACTTTGCCCTCCCATTCAGTCTCCCATTTTTTATCCAGTGTTGTGGTCAGCAGAGATTCCTCCATCCACAGCAGGCACTAAAAGGGAGAGACAGAGAGACTTGCCAGCCAAGCAAAAGCACAACCCTCCCAAGCCTGTATTGCACAGACATACCCCTTCAGTTTTGGCTAAAGGAAATTCCAGTTTTCTTCCCCTTTGCCTGCATCACTGTATTTAAGAAGCTGGATGGTACAAGCCTGCAAGGAGGCCTGCAACTGGATGTTGCAAATTGTATTTGAAAGAACTTGAGAAGACTAATGGCAGAGATTGCATGTCAAGAAACCAGAAAAACATGCCAGTGAAGATTTGTAGCTTGAACTGATCCTTGCTTTGTTTTCAGGGAGTTATTCACACTGTCCTTGTCAAACTCACAGCAGAATTTACTTTAAGAAGTAATGATTTTACTAATACTATAATTTGTATCACAGTAGTTCAAGCCCTCACTCCCATTAAACCAAATAAAATATGGTCCCAGCCCCTAAGATCCTACAGTTGAATCATTTGTTTCTATCACGAAGCCCTTAGGAAGCTTGTTAGCTCTTTATCATAGGAAACACTCACAGAAAATTGATCTTTCCAAGCTTGCTACCAACATTTTCCTTTCCTCCTGTGCTGCTATTTTTAAGCTATTATTTTTAACAAAACTTACAGAGTTTGATAAATCTCTGGATGCTATTCAAGAAACGTCATGAGCCTGTGTGGGCACATTTCTCTCTTAACCCTATGTTAAGGTCTTCCTTCTTTTTTTTTTTTCTTTTTTTAAAAATCTTTTTCTTGTTTGGAAGAGTAGTAATCACAGTCCTGGTCACTAGCATCTTGTGCTTAAAGGGATTCAATATCAACCACCCAATACCTACAAGAAGGTCATCAAGAAGGCAGATCCAGGCGCTTCATGGTATCGCATGGTAGGAGGACAAGAAATAATGGACATAAATTGAAAATATACAGGTTCAAATAGGATAGAAAGAAAAGCTTTTTCATGACCAGGACATTCAAGGAAGGAGGAAATGAGGTCTCCATCCTTGGAGGTTTTTAAGATCAGACTACATAAAACCCCGAGTAACCTGGTCTGACCTTTCAGCTGACAATGCTTTGAGCAGGAGGTTGGACTAGACACCTCCTGAGGTCCCTCCTAACCTGAATTATCCTACGATTCTATACCTCATTCTCCACCCCCCTTTTTAACTGAAGCTTTTGTCTAACCTTCTCACCTCCACAGGCATCAGCTCCTAAACACGTTTTCAGCACTTTGACTAAGAGGTTCCAAGACCTTTTCAAATAGTTACTGAAAGCATTTCACAACAAAACGCAATAGCTTCTCTTATAATAATTTGGAAGGCAGGGTTTTTGATTTTTTAATGTTCATACATGGAAAAAGTGACCCTCAAAGGCTAATCTTCTCCTGAATTAAATTATGGCACTTTTGGAGTTAAATATAACTACTCACAACCATTTGATACCTAAATGGACTAAACTATAGACAGAATTTTTAAAATAGGCAGGATCACTTGCTGCCAAATGAAATTTAGGAGCACAGTGGGAAGCAAAACAGAAATTGAAAAAAACCAGTAACAGTCCAAGCTTTCTCAGGTACAGCTAGAAGAAGCAGTACCCATCACTAGGCAACACCTTCAATTAATTTGCTTCAAGGAGAGTGAGGAAGACAGCCAGGGGGAGTCACATTATGCAAAATGGGTTTCCAGTTAAGTTGGTTGCCTTCTGTTTGTTCAGTATGTCCCAGGCTGGCTCAAGATACATGATGTAAAAACATTCTCTAAGGCAGGTTTCATATATAATATACAAATATCTCCTCCCATGTGACCCAGGCTACATAATCAGACATTTTCCTAACCCATATAAAATGATCAGTCAAAAAAATCTGCTCTAGAAGCAAGCGGTAGTTGCAGTGTGAGCAGCATAGCTCAGAAAAAATATATTATCATTAACTTAACGAGAAACAGCTTCCCACAAACTAAAGTTAGAGCTAATCTCTCAGTAAAATGGAGCATCTTTTACCTGAAGAATTACAGAACAAAACACACAAAATCAGTAGAGTGCTAATTCTATGCATTAACTGGAGCTTCTTATAGAAGTATTATACTATCCCCCTTCCCTCCCCAAAATGAGAAATTACATTAACAGCATTATTAGCTCTCCTTTAAATAGCTAATTACACCTAACTCCAGTCGTAATGTCTAATTACTGGTTTATTCACTCTGAGTGGTTTATAACATGAGAAATTACTGAGATGAAATTAGGTCAAAGGGCAACATAAATGTATGTGCATTTCAGACTGCCTTGAAAGGCAGAGGTGGAGCTGGGGAGGGCAGTGGTGGAAGAGAAACTACAGCATGAAGGTACAGCTACATTTCCATGGGCAGTCAGCATCTGTTCCCTTCGGAGCCCTTCTTCATCCATGTCCATGTATGCATGTGTGCCATATACGTTGGAGAAACATGCCAGACTAAAGCGGTGACAGCATTTACTAGGGCTTTATAACGTGCCAAGAGATGGATGCAGTTGCTCTCATTGCCTTTGGAAGATCCTTCCAATCTAAACCATTCTATGATTCTATGATCACCATAGCAAACCTGAAGCAAAAGGCTGCAGGAGAATCATGAGCAGGTCCATCAAACCAAGTCAATCCTGCAGTTTTCAAGAGCCTCTGTAGCGTTACCATAATAAAAATCTGCTACCTAAAATGTGTGTACAACAGATGGATAGTAAGTTTTACCTCATTATCTCACAGCAAAACGATGTGGCTTTTTTTTATTTAAAATTTTCCCTATAAAAATAAAAACGGAACAACTAGCCCTCCTAGAAACTTAAATTGTTTCTCAATCTATATGGGAGCTGATGTTGGGATAAAGATGGAAATGGTGTTATGTCAGAAGATTGGTGGGGTGGAGAGATTTCACAAGGGACTAGTCTAAAAGTTTGAGGAGCCTTGAAATAGAACAGGGAAAAAAGCATTCCTTGTAAAGCTCTCTTCCATCGATAGTTTCTCACAATCTTCTCATTTGCAGTCATAAGAAGTGACAAGCTTTCCTTTTTACACTTACCAAAGCTGTATAGAAAGCATCTCATCAGCAATGAAGTAACTTCAACCCAAAATTATTACTTTTCTATCTTGGTTGAAAGGATAACATGAACATAGCTAGATTGTTCATCATTTCAGAGTGGGATGCAATGTTCATGTCACTGAGAAGATTCCAGCAAATTTCTGTGGTTTTTCTAAAGCCAAGTAAGTTAAAGTGATTTACCTTAGTTCAGAAAGACAATGCTCCTAGTCTTCTGCAAAGACATCTGTCTCCTTCAGCAGCATGGGATGTTTAATGTGAATACTTGTTACACCAGATTGCACTTTCACAGGAAGACTGACTTAAGGACCAACTCCATTCTAATCAAGACTGATAACATCTTGAGGGCGATTGCTTATGCAAGCAGTATCTCTTTTGCTCGTGATTTAAAACAAGGGAGACGTTGCACAATAGTTTAAGAACATTTTGCTCATCTCATTCTTTGTCACAGTGTACAACATCCTCATCCTTCGTATCTCTGTCCTTTCAGAGATGCATCAGTATAAACATTTTTTCAATGACTGGTAGGAAACAGGGGAGTTGAACTTCATGCATGACAGCATCAAATTAACACAGACAGGTCATGAGTTATACAGATAGTTTGTCATTCATTTCCTTTAGACTGTACAGCTGATTAAGAGCTGTACTTTTCATATGAATTCTGTAATTACTCTGACATATGCTACCCAAGCATCCCATTCCTGGCTAGTATTATGCTCCATTACAGAGTGAAAGTTAATGGTGGTCTGTGGTTCTGACATTAGTCTGAACCATAAAAACTTAATAGCTGAAACTCCTTGTTATTGGTGATCCTCTTCTGTGACCTCTTGCTTACATTTGTTAAAAACACACATCCTCCTTCATGAGAAAGAATGAGTCCATTTGAAAGACAGTCCCATCTTATGCCTAGTTGGGAAGGCCATTTCATGAAGAAAAAAAAAAATCCTTTTCCCTATTAAAAAAATTATGCAGAGAAACTGCAGAAACAAATCTACTGATCTGAGACCTTGAACTGTTCGCCCCCCTCACGTGTGAGCATCTCACAGTGTCGTAGGTACGTTTACTATATTATAGACAGGAGGCACAGAGTAGTTATAAACACATAAACTGAAATAATTACATGGTGGCCCATTGCACCCTACAGTCATCAACTATGTCAATGATTATTAATTAATCTTCTATTGCACAAACAAAATCATGCCCTTAAGACAAAAGACTGAAGGGCTGAGCTACAGATATAGTGTAGGAGAAGCAGGATTTAGGCTGGAGCATTTTTTTCTAAATACATGCCTCACAAGTAACATGAGTATCAGGACCACTTTTCCTTTAATTTTTCCAAACTTATTAGATGAATTACTGAAGAATGAAAAGGTACTTCCCCTCTTCTACTATCCCTCCTTCTCTGTTAAAAAGACTGTTATCTCCATATCAAAGTCAAACTTAACTTTGTTTTATGCATGAATGAGGCAGTCCAGGACCCAAGCTGCAAGAAGTCACATGGGACTAGATGTCATCCTAATTCATCAGTTATAAGCACAAATATAGAGCTGATAATACCATCAATATGATTTAAATTGAGGAAAAATAGTTGTCTTTTGTGTGTTCATGGTTTCTGGGTTCTCTACATGTTACTAGTGTATAAACATTGAGAAAACACGAAACCCAGGAAGTTGCCCAACAAATTTTACTGGGAAGCTGCTGAATGCAGGACTGAAAGAGGCAGAGACAAACCAGAAATTTTTTGCTCCGTTGTCTTCAGCATAAAACCATTGAACTCTGCAATTGTACCTGTTTCTCTTACCAAGCTGTGACCCCTCACAGAGAAGATTAGTAGATCTAGAGAGAAAAAACTTACACATAACCTCTACTTATCTAAAGAAATGAGTCTATCTGAAAAGATTATAAACAAATTAAGAGTGGAACTGGTTTTTGTTAACACATATTATACACTTTTTATATCCACAACTGAGAAAAAGAAACCAAAGAATATAAGTGCATAAATTACACCATTTATTTCTTAATCTCCCTTTTAAAAATTTATTTCCAAGTCAGTTATATCTCAGTATCTCTTTTTCTCTAACATGGATCAGTCACTTTAAGAGAGCACACAGGAAGAAAAGGAGAAAATGGTAAGGTGAGGAGATGGAGGTGTGTTTCTCATTTGACCTTCTTGAGAAAGATAAGGCAGAATCTATTAAGCACCTGTAAAAAATATTCCTTATTCTTTTTACAGCGCTTTCCCATCTCTCCCATTTTTGTGTGAAAGAAGATTTGCTGCACTCCCATAAATCATTATCTCTCCTTGACATGCTCTGACCTATGCTCTGCTGTGACTTTCAATAACCATCCACATTCTGCTGGAGCACAGACTTTTGGGGACAGAGGGAAGGAACCACACATCATTGCCACCTAATGTCCAAAGTAATATCAAATCAGTCAAGGCTTTTCGCATTTTCCTGATTCTCTCCTGGTTTTTGGCTTTTCCTAGATGTAGCCACCAAATCCTCCTTCTCTTGGAAAAATTATGACTATGACCTTGATTTCTTACACCTAGGTGTAAAGCCAGATCCACAAATATTTTGCCAAGCACTGTACATACCGCTGTATTAGAGACATTAACACCTCAGGACACCCTTACTATTAAATTTACACAGCAACATTGCACTGCATGTGCAAACATCTCTCATGTATGTAGGAAAGGTGGGACAAGGAATATCAAAAGATAACCATATTTTGGCCTTTCTAATTGTTTACTGTCAGTTCTACCTGCACACTTTTCCCACATTCGCATGGAAAGGGATGACATTTCCTTTGTGTCAAAGAAGGACACTGTTTGTTGCCTAGCTTTATTTATCAGCGGAAAGATAGACATTTGATAATTGTTACGAGACAGAGCAAATGGGATTTTCAAAGAAGCCAAAGCGAATTGATGTCCATCATCCACTGAATTTCAAATGGAACTAGGCATCTAATTCTTTTAAGTATTTTAAGAAAAATAAAAGTGAAAGTTTCAATAAATTACTTAAGCACATAAAGAAACACCATCCTTACACTTGTGCAGTCAATGGCTAGCATGGAGTGCTATGGTTGAGCAAACAAATGCAAGCAACAGAGGAACTGATTCAAACAGAACAGTCACAAGATTCTGCATTATTTAGGTTCTACCAGTTTTTAATAGGGGAATTACTTAAATATAAAATAGTTTTCAAACTTTGGGAGTTGGCTGCAGTTTTTTCTACTTCATATATCATGAAGGACACTAACAGTCTCCTCTCTTTGTGCATAATTTATCTCAAACAGATGAGTTGTTAGACAATACAGAAGCAGCAACAACTCTGATTAATGCCTCTGTCGCCCCATGCATTGATTGGTATTCCTCTAGTTGTTGGCATCCTGAGGAAAACTCTTCAGAAGATGCAATTAGTTCCGGGTGCTCTGTCCCATGTAGCAATTACACCGACAGGGCATACAGACCTCACTTCACTGGATTTGAAGAGAGCTCTGTCTACCCCATACAGATACACTACTCACTGAATAGGTGAGTCCTAACTGCTCTCCAGTCAGTGTGAAAATCCACACCCAAGCAAAGATGCCAGTTAATGGTATTGTAGGGTAAACCCTCTTGGTAGGGTGAAGACATTGCTTCTCATTTCAGATCATATGTATGAGACCTTTAGGACAAGCAGCCAACTTTTACTGTGTTCATACAAAATTTTCCACAGTGTAATTTAAACTGATATTTAAATCCCTAGTCTTTGTTATAATGCAAGCAACAACCTATGATGATCACTAGCAATGAAGGAAAGCACCTTGGGTGTGCATTGATGATGCTGATGAGCAGCTCTGCTTGCTGCAGTGCCACGCAGCCAGAGCTAACTCTCCTGCCTGGAAGGTGGTAGAGCAGAAATCAGTGCTAACAAGTCATTTAGACACATGAACTACGGACCGTGCCCAAGCTAGGGAGAGTTGTACTCTGTGTGACCTTAAACAAATCACCTCATGCTCTCACCTCTCTGTGCCTTCGTTCCCATATATAACATGGAGATAAAACTCATTCCAGTTCATAGGAACACTGTGCAAATTAACCTTCCCAAAATATAGTGAAAGCTTCTAATATACTGCTAGGTTTCTTTAGAAATACAGCCTCATAGCTATTGCTGTTTAGGAATGGGTGGGCTTTTTTTGGCTGTTTGCTTGTTAACAAGGAAAAAAGCTGAGATGGATTAGAAACACTTTACTATTAACCTCAGTTATTGCTTTCTATCATTTCCTCTGTTGACAACTTCTCATTACTCAACTTCCATCAGTGAACGTGATAGCCTATCGTTGCTCCTTGGCACTGCGACAAGTCACCTACCCCTTTAATCTGTTTTTGGAGGCTGTCAGTTTTGATTTCTTGCCCCAAAATGTCATCTTGATCTTTGGCATTCTGTTATTCTTAATTCACAGTGAACTTAAACACACCATTCTGGAAAGCATGCTTCAATTTTAAAATAAGCAACCATTATTTTATGTTACAGTCTCACTCCCACAGGACATCTGATTAATCCAGACTCCCAGATAAGAAGTCTTCATGGTGAGCATCTAACAGTTCATCACAACAACCAGAACCAACCCATAAGGCAGGCCGTATGATGCACGTAGCACTGGAAACAAAACTGGCATAACATGCATATTTTGCCTGAGAGCCCATAGGCTTCACGGTTTCACATGACCATGCAAACTGCTGTCTTAGTTGATTTGACGTGTCTAGTAGCCTGACTGCCAAGGAAGCAGAAAGACAGTTTAATCAAAACAGTGGTCATGAGCGCATTTCAGGATTCTGCAGGATAATTTCATTTCCCAAAGTATTTCTTCTGTGTATGTAAGAAGGAAGCACATCAGACATATGGACAAAGAATCACCAGAGAGGAAAAAATAGCTATTGTAACATACAGCCCAATGTGAAGAGGAATCAGCAGCTTGGGGGACCTATATGGGCTCCTAATTGGCAAGAGGAGCTGCAAAAGGTTTGAAGAACTTGTGAGGCAGCAGCAATCTGTTCGTGATTCATTTGGCTGGCATAAGACAGGCAAGGTGGCTGATGGCCTGACCTTTCTTCATGGAGAGCTGATAGACACTGTCTCTTCATTTGAAACAATTCCCTGGAAAGGCAAAAGTGATGGTGCATCTTTAACTAGATATCGCTTCTTATCAAGGAGCTGCACCTTTTACTCTATCAAAGATTACGAAAACAAAGGATATACTACTTCAGCAAGGAGAACAGAAGCCTCTTAAGGTGTCTACGTTGCCTCTTTCCCCCATTAATAAAAGCTTTAGTTAATAACTTAGCCTATCTGTTGTTTCAAGGGCAAAACAGCAGTCATATTTTCAGGTGTGTAGACAGTGATGAATTTTGGAAAGTTCCTATGAATAAACGTTTTCAGCCTTTGCCATATTCTCCTTTTTAGATTTTCCTAGTACCCTTTCTATTCTCCCTTTTTAAGATAAAAGTCTTTGCCAGAAGAGAGGAGAGCACAGTGACTTTCAGAGTGTCTGTTCAGTTCTAGATACCAACTTAGAGACAGCAAAGACAGACAGTTTTTGGAGATCAGGTGTCTATGCTTTCGAAGTACCTGGATTGGAGTACCACAGAGTCAGTGCTCACACTTAAAAGTCTTATCTGAAGTACCTCATTTCCTACTGGTTTGTCTCTTTATGTCACTGTTTTCTTCTCTACAGATTGCACTGTGCATGACATGATGCACAGCTTGGAATGTTCCAGCATCTCAGGGCACATAATCATTCAGATTGGAATAGAGAAACTTGTGCATGACATTAAGCAAAGGAGAAAGTGAAGCAGCAGAAAAGGCCTGGTTCAGCACAGTCCTAATAAACAACAGTCCCCGGGAGAAAGACGCATTCCCTGGAACAGAAGAGAGCAGCTATACTGAATCTTTACTTGGAATAATTTTTTCATGTGAGATTCCTACCCCCTACTCCTCTTACCTACCACATATAACTGACATCACATCTCAAAGATTAGCCTTCTTGCTCAGTCACAGAAATGGACACAGAAAACCACTGCGGGTTTTAACCTTTTTCTTCCTCCTTGTACACTTCTGAAGATGAAGCCAAGTAAGAGAGAGCAGTGAGCATGAAAAGGATAAAATCTCAAAACTTGTGTCTTTGTTCTACTATAACTCAGCAGTGTAGGGTAACGATTGCAAGGTTATTTTCTGAGCACACGGTTAAGGACTAAGAAGTCCTTAATAAAAGAGTTATGTCCTTTTGGCAGGTAACAGTTATTCTCCAGTGTTTCAGAAGTGACCACTGAAATGAAAGGCACATACTGCAAAGCTACTGACAAACCAAAATAGAGTTTCCAAGACAGCCTAGAAGTCATTAAGTGTTCTTGTTTCCAGAAGGTGTCAGTGATCCAGCATCAGGTTTTGTACCACAGGATATAAAGTATGAAGTCTGTAAACAAAGAACACCGCTACACTGGCATTTAACGCTGCAGAAGAGATGACTATTGCATCAGTAAGAAAGGTTTTGCCTGGCGTGTTCTAGCTAATCTCTGTAGAAAACTTCTTTACAAGTTTTTACAGGCATACATTGACATGGATTTTCTCCTCCATAATCTGTCCAGGTCTCAGCCACAGGTGAGTTAACTGATTTGCAAGAAATCCTGTGTTCCCAACCTATCCTCATCACATGTCAACCACACTCCAAGTGAGAACAAGAACACAAGAACTCCTTCCTGTGCCAGACCTGTACGTTATTTATCGTCTCTCTCATGGCAAGCTGATTTCCAAAACCCAGGTTTAAAAAGTTGATGAGGCTTGCTAGCCCCAGGGACATCTAAGCTCTCATGGAAGAGCAGACACATTTGGTATCATTCCAGATACACTGAGGAATTGTCGAGTATATGTTTTCAGGATGACACACCATTCGTCAAAGTCAGTTAGGAGAATGTTACCAAAGACTGATTCTTTCACTACATTTCGGAAATGTTGTCTTGCGATTTGAGCAAACTGTTGACATAAAAGAATCCAGGTGGGATACTGAGTTATTCATTCCTGAAATCTATGATCTGTATAGTTCAAAAAAAATACACAGAGCAGCTGTGTATCTGTGGCATGCAGTTTCTCAGATATTTTTATCATATCAATGCAGTGTCAAACCACTTCCAACTATGAAATGCAAAAGAACTGCTCACAGCTTCTGCTTCCAATGTGTTGGGTATAAGAAAGCAGAAGACAGGTGGTGTTCCTGGTACTTTTGCAGAGATTTTTGCATGACTGTTCCAGCGAAATTTTGGCTTTGGAACAGTTTTATGATCAGGTAGATATTTCACAGATGGGTTAAATGAATTCCATTTTTCTCTCCTATTGATCATTTGGATTTAAAAGGTTTTGCCTGATTAGATCATATGATGGGTATATTTAAAGCTACAGCTCTCAGTGTGATGCCAACACAGGATAAATACATCCTTTTAAATTGACAGTGGAAAGGGCCACCTCCTGGAAGAGGGGAAAAAATTCTATCAAAGAGCATGTGTTAACTTCAGGCACAAGGGAAAATCATACAAGGGAAATGAAAAAGAGAGATGGAAATGCTAACCAAAATCAGATCGTTTCTGCTGACCTTCTGCATTACCTGGAGCATGTCCCTGTATTTCTTATGCAGAGAGGCACTTTGGTAGGGGAGGAAGAAGGTAGCTGTTATATAGACATACATGCAAAGGAGCTTGCAAGAGTGTTATTAAAGTAAAAAAGCCAAGCATTCAGGCGTTGGGAAATCCCAGAACCAATGTTATTTATGCAGCCTTAGTTAAACCATCTTGTGTGAATGCATCGTGTCAGTGCCTTTAGTTATGTGACCACATACTGGTTTTCCACAGGACTCCAGCCTCAATCAGTGCGCAGAATGGGCAGCAGCATTCAGTTTGACTGACATGAATCTTTCTTTTATTGCCTGGCATTTGACCTTTCTTCCTGCATCATAGGTAAATCCTAGTTTGAAAACAAAATTCTGTTTCCTTGTCAGCTTTTCAGTACCACTTCTTACAGGATTTTTGTGAAGTTAAATCTACAGTGCTGACAGGAGGTAAGAGGTAGTGCTATTCCCATTTCACAGATGGGGAATGCCAGCACAGAGGTAATGCTAAATTTAGCAAAATGTGAGTCACTTAAGATACAGGGTTTTTTCAGTGTATGTATTATTCACACACCACTTAACTATGCACAAAGACTAAGGCATTGCATTGGAGTTTCTGCAATTTACAAAAGTTTGCTTCGAATGACTTCCCATTAAATGCTTCAAAACTGCAAGTGTCTGATGGAAAACTGTGTCTGGTTTCCCACAGGAAATGAAACACATACAGTTGTGCCATCTGCCTATTCATGTGCTGTTAATACTCCTTCCACCTCATTTCTGAACCTGTTGGCTGGTTTCAAACAAAACTGGCAGAGGAAAAGGTCTCTAAGTGAATGCCTCTAGGCCTAATAAAAACTGGCAGCTAACAGGGAGTAAGACCCAAATTACAGCCTCCACTGAAAGAAAGGAGGTTACACCTCTCCCCTGTCCCTGTCCTGCCAGGCAGTGACAGACGCCCTGATCAGCACACGCAGCTTTCAGCTAGCTGCTTGCTAGGGGACTCAGGGCACAAATGCATGGAGCTAATACCCACGTTCCCTTTTCAGAAGCTGTGTTCTCATCTGGTGATACAAAACAGAGGAGCACAAGAGAGTAAAATCCTCTCCGAGACACGCAGAAATGAGCACATCTCTGTAATGATCGCTCAGCACAAGGCTGGGCTCTGCCTCCAGCCGAATGTCGCCCTCTTCTATCACTGCCAGAAGAGGCGCTTGGCTCCAGCACGGTTTTCACTTCCAGAAATGCCAGCATGCTTTCCCAAGGATGATCTCGTGCTCATCTGACAGGACACTAGCACAGAGATTTGGCATCACTTAGCCAAGAATAAAATGGACCTGTCTCAAAAGAGAAACCATGTCCCAGTCCTTTCCAAAGCCAACCAAACACACTGCAGGTCAGTGGAGGTGAAAGAACCTAGTTTTGGGAAAGCAGCTGTTGAGCACAGCACAGCTTTCAAATAAACAGAAGGCTATGCCATCCCTATGAGCACTGCTATTCCCAGATTTGCTGCAGCCAACCCTCACTTGCAAAACTGGCACTCACCATTATCCCCTTCCTTTCAGTCTGCCTTGGCCTTGAGATGGTCATCATCACGTCTTACTCCTGCCCTCTTTACGACAGCCAGCAATTCCCCCGGCACCTTCCATCTCTGTCTTTGAGACCCTGCCTGTAGTGACCTACAGTCCTAGACTCTGCACTACTCATCTCATCAGCATTAAAGTAGTGAGATTGTGGGGGAATAATGAGGTGACATTGACCTTGTGATGCAAATTGTGCTGAGCTTGACCTGTGCAATCTGCTCAGGGAACATGCACCAGACCTGCCGTGGCATTTACAAACCAAGCAATGAGAGATACCATTTTCATCAGCTTAGAGGTGTTTATGGTATACTAAATGCTCTTTTCTGCAAAATATAACTGTAAGCAGAGGAAGAATTGGCTGCTTTTACCATAAAGCATTCCTAGATAGGGTGATGCAAGTGTTTTGGCATAGAAAATTAAAGAAAGACACATCCAAAAAATAAGTGGTAATGGTGCAGCACTAAATTCACTCTCTCACCTATAGATAGCTTCACAGCTCTCTAGCAATTCTACAGAAACTGGAACCCACAGAGCAGCCAAGAAGATGCCAGCCACAAAACCAGTCACATGCTGATTGCTGCTGCTAGAAACCTGCCCTTGCTGCAATCCGTTTGGCACTCCCCACCCTGGAGCTGTAAATGAAATGAGATCCCAGGCTGATGCGTCTTAGCTTCTGTCTCTTTCTCTACCAACACTATATGCCTGGGTTTAAAAGGACTGAGCCCATCGCTTGGTTCAACAGTTTCTTCCACACAGACCAATTACTGTGTGCAAGCGCAACGTACCCCATAATGACAGGAGTTTCATGGGCCTGATCTTCCCATTTGGTGAAGCCGATGAAAGTTGTGCTCTTGATTACAGTAGTGCAAGAGTGAGCACAGAGAAGGAAAACTTGGGTAAGTGAAGGCATAAAAAAGCAGTCAGAAAAATCTCGGTTTACAAAAAGCAAAGACACTTCAGAAGGATGCGGTTTGCTTTCCAACAGTTTTCTCAGGTGACAGCTGCTTTCTGCTACGCAGCTCCGCAAAATGCCGCTGTGTCTGTGAATTCATTTGTGTGGTCTAAATCAAGAGAGGGCTCTCTGTCAGATAAATCTAGTAAAAAAAAAACTTGGTCCTTTCCCTACAGCATTCAGGGCAGGAGCTGAAACCTGCTTTGAACAGGAGAGTGGAGACTCCAGCTGGGCAGTTTGTCTCTCTGGACAGGTCTCCAAAGAGAGAAGTACTAGTAGTCCCAGGAGATTATAACTGCAAGTATTAGCATAATCCTCTCTATTCTGTGCCTATTTGTGATACCATTTAGAAGAGAAACAAAACAAAATAAGCAAAATGGGGTCCACAGAAACCCACTATAGCTGCTGCTTCTAGCTGGGCTTTCTAACTGCCGAGTTGCTCACAGTGGATGCTGCAGCAGCTGGCTCTGTTTCCAAAGCCATATGAAAAAGTTAACTAGGATTCAGTTCCACATGGCAGTCAACTGGAAGGCACAACACAGCCTATTATAGGATAAATATAATTGGAAAGGGAAGGGGAAACAATACACACTGAAGAAGTCAAATGCAGATAAGAATCTGACTTCTCCATACTCAGAATTCCCGTTTGGTTCATAAAAAAATACTGGCATAAACCCCAGAACATAGCTCATTTGGTCCATCAAGAAAAGGTCCAGCAATAAGTAACTTCCCCCACCTTATAATGGTGGTCTAGGCTAGAAAGTCGCACACCAAAAAAAATGTACCCTCCTAGGCTTCCATTTGATTTTCTTCCACAAATTCAGTTTGAATTTGGCAAAGTGTCTTCTGACCTGTAAGCTACGTGACAGTCATACCAAGTCAGATGAGAACTTGGCTTGAATAGCGATTTTGTTTCCTAATGTTAGTGGAGTTCTTGACATAAAAACATAAAAGTCATGCTAAATTTACACCATCAACAATTAGTGAGAAATTCAAGGAGATTACAGAGCAGCATTTGGCCAGTGAACTGTGTGTCACAGGCACCTGAATCAGGTAACCCACAGTGACTGTCCAGTCCGAAGGTCAATGTTGGAAGACAGGCAATCAGGACAAAAAAAAAAAACTTGTAGTTATAGATGGTTCATTTTAAAGCTGATTTTTCAAGTGAAACCATATTTTATATCTAACTCTTTGCTTCCTTTCGTGTGTTGAAAAGATGAGAGGAATCTCATTTTATTCAGTGCTGGAAGAACATATTTTGATGGGCAACTTCTGAAACAACTGAGAGGGGCACACCAAGATCTGCTTGAAAATGTACTCTCTTCTGCAGTGAGCACTTGCATAGCCTTCAGTTTTGCCACTTAAAATATGTTTCAGCAGCGGGTACCCATCTGGACTCCAATCTGAAATACCATAAAAATTACTACGACACTTCTAAATATACTGGTACACACTTTATCTAATGTTCTGCTGCTTTATACCTCACCATGATAGTTGAGAAATAATGGAGAAAGACTGGCTATTTTACGAATAATGAAGTACCGAGATCAAGAAAAAATGTTCTATATATCTTTGACTCATAGATCAAATGAGCCTTCATAAAAACTGAAATTAGCTGGTTATCCAATAATCTGAGGATGTGATCCTCTCAGTTTTATTTTCCAAGTTATTTAGCTTGCTGACTATTTTCTCTTTCCTTCCCTCCTCCCCTTCTGCTACGACCTGTCTCATTAGGAGGCTGAGGTTCTGGTCAAGCCCTTGAAGAATTCAGTGCTCTGAAACCAAGGAAATCATGTTATAATCATCTTAGAAAAATATATACACACAAGAAAGTATCCCCTGCAGGAACAGCCATTACTGAATATTACACAAAGCTGGGCTTTTTAAGGCATTGTTTAATTTAATTGCTAGTATTGATTTTAATTAGCAAAAGTTATATTGCTAACATAATGAGCAATAGCATAGAATAACAATGTGGGAAATTTGAAGAAGATTCTTTTCCACTTTGTTGAAACCACTGAAGATACCTGGCTTCTTCAAGAGCTGCACACTTAGCCAAGGAACATGACAATAGATTACAGCATGGTATCAAACCAAATGTCCCATCATAACCCCCCTGCTTATAGCCTCTACAGTAATACTAAGTCCTCTGGGACAGAACTGAATCTGCAATGCCTTTAGTGACATAGCTTTGATCTGAAGTGGAAAGTATAGGGCTAAGTTAATAACACATCTGTGACTTCCCTAAAGTCTCCCCACGTTAACATTAGGCTCAGCACAATGGTAAAGGATTAAAAAAAAAAAAAAAAAAAGAGAAAGGAATACAAAATTGTGGAGAAAATTAAAGCAATCTAATTAGTGGTTATGAAACATTGCTTTAGTGGATATGCACACTACGCAGGCAGCAGTGGCAGGTACTTCAAAATGAGCAACAGCAGAGAGAAGCTGAATTTTTGTGTAAGGGTGCTCCTAACGTTAAATTTTAGGTCTCATGCATGAGACAGGCTAATCTTCACTGTTTTCCAGCCCTCTTCTGAAATCCTAAAAGTGGGTTTGGATAGTCTGCGTAGGCACTGGGATACTCGACCCCAGAGGCCAGGGGAGCTGATCCCTCGGAGCTGTAAACTACAAGTAGGCTGCTTGTACAGGACCCAAACCTGGCTCCTGCAGCAGGTCTCATTACAGGGGTCATTCCTTTGGGTTCTGGCAACTATTAAGTCCCCGGAGGGCTTCCTCTACCTGCCTGCTCCTCTTCTAGTCTCTGTCCTCACACTTATAGCCTGTCCTTTAGGGTTGCTACTAGCTCATATCTGCTCAATAGCTCAGTACGGTGAGGAGGAGGAGGAGCGGTGAAGGGAAGCGGGAGTGGTTGCGTTAGGATGGGCAGAATGCGAAAGCTCCAAGGAGGAGCTGATTTGCTCTACAACAGCCCCAGGAGGCCCTGTATACAGCAGCATTTGATCCACCTGCTAGAAATAGCCAGCAAAGTATTCTCCAGTCTCATGTCCAGACCCGCAAGAATATTCAATGACAGAAACGGTCTGTGCATGTAAGCACACCTGTACGTGCCAATGATAATGTCCGGGCATACTGGATTTTACTTTACAGAGCAAGGCCTCTGCTAATTAAAGCAGCTTGCATCTGTGGCAAAGGGGACATAAATGTATTTTGTCCTAACCACAGTGATTAAAAGTGATTTTTTACCACTTTGAACATACAGAATAGATCAAAAGAAGCAGCATGGACCAGCACATGTAATTCTTCCTGCCCTTGTGACAAGCAGCTCTCCTTAGAAACATTTCTATTCCTCCACAGGAAAGTCCCTCCATTATGCACAAGGAGAAACATCTGCTTCTCACAGTGCATAAACAGCAACGTTTGTGTCTCTGATGGCTGAAGGCTAATAAGAGCAAACCAGATTCAGCTCAGAACATTAACGGTGCCAAGAAAAACGATGTCTGTGCAAGCTGTTTTGGCTCGCATGCCCAGGGCCCAGCGGGACAGTAAGCAGGCAGACAATGGTTCACACCGGTTTTGCATGGGAGTGCTGGTGGGTTTTTGTTTTGCAGCACACCCTGCATACAAAGCTTTCCACACAAAGTCAAAGAAACCAAAATCTCAGTGAATGCTGCAAAAAGCAGAATTTTTCTTTAAACACAAGGGAAAAGCGTAATGAATAGCTGCAACAGTCTCCCTCGCCATCATTATTCACCAACACAGCAAAATGGAGACCTTGGTCAACCATATTTGCCAGTAATTTTCTTTTTTAAGTCATATCATGTGTGTTTAGGGATCTTGGATGAACTCCACCTGGCTTTAAAATTAAATACATTGCCTCTTAAGGTCAACACTGCATTTCCTCACCTCCACCTGGGTCTAGCGAGGGCTTGCTCTTTTGCTCTATTGCAGACCTTTGTTTCAAGGACTTTTACAAGTTTTCTGGAGGTGCTGAGGAAGAGGACTTGGGCTACGCAGGCCAGATGGGCAAACTGCAGACAGTTAATTTTATTGCCCTTTGGTCCCAGAAGATGATGAAACAGGCCCGAACTGGAAAAGCTCCATGCAAGTCAATGAACCAACATTCAGAGAGCTTCGATGAAACTGCGATGTCTTTTGTGCCTTCCATAGTCAGCCTAATGGGCCTGGGGGTGAGGATTTGACCGTTTATACTGTAGGAAGAAAGCACTAATTACTTTGAAAGTAGAAAGAACTTGTCCTTTAGGTTACATAACCCGTGTTGCTGGTGTCCTACATAACTACGGGGGACTAAATAACCTGTAATTGACTGAAAACTGCATCAATGGGCTGGGAAAATTTGCTGAAATAATTAATACCACCAGTCAATGATATTGATTTATACATTCAGTATTCCAGGCAGAGCTGGCCACTGTAGGTTATTATCCTTGGGAGTCAATGTATTCAACCGTTAGGCAAAAACAAAGGGAAGAAGTCAAAGAATATAATTTGTAACATTTGCAGCTGAAAAGAAGGAGACAGTGAACGCACAGCGTATACTGCATAAGGAAAACTCATGCTGAAAAATGAATGGACAAAGAAAGAGAAGCAGACATGAAGGATTGCTTAGCATACAGCCAAACATATAATGCAATACTAACTCCTTCAATATATTGTTATTTGCACAGTCCTTTTATTTTGCCTCTTTGGTATTATTCAAAATCCAAAGGTAGAGTTTCAGCTGTGTGTGACTGTGTAGATACATATAAAAACACACACACACGTACATATATACATATATAAAACAACTTTACAAGAATGACTACTGGGTCTCAGAGGACTTCAAAGTATGAAGTGATACAATTTCTATCTGTACGTAAAGTTATCATGGTAACGATATTGTCAGTTAAGGATAAAATAACAATTTGCATTACTATCCACTGTAATGCAAATTGTTATTTTTACTAGCAAATATATGGCTGGCTTTAGCCTCAGTGGCAGGATGAATGTTAAATCAGAGCTGATGAATAATTCATAGATCTTATATAATGCAATGGCTCATTCTGGGATTCGTGTTTGAAGAATGACTTCTCCTGGTTAGACGCTGTTGAGATTCTGGGCCAGCGACACCCTGGCATGACCTGCCTGCAATGAGATAATGATCTGCTGATGAAAGGGTTGGTTTGTTGTCTGGGTTTTTTTTAAACCATTAAAATTTTATTGAGTTTTCATTACACAGACATATCTATAGAAGACTGAAATAAGCAAATACACAAATTCAGCGAGCACGTTCCACTCACTAAGTTGATTGCAGAGTTAAGAACTGTGCAAAGTAACTAAAGGCTGTTCACATCACGTACTATGCAGAATGTAGCACAGCAGGGAGAATGCTGCACTTGGTGTTAGGAAATCTGGGTCCGCTCCCAGTTCTGCCAACTGCTTGGGACATGACAGAAACAGAGTGAAGTGATTTCCCTCAGTGTCCTTGGGTGGGAAAGACAGGAAAGGAGTCAAGACTGTAACCTTCAGAGGACAGGGACTGAGCCTTGGTGGTGTTACAACTAGACCATATGCTTGACCGAGATGTCCTCTCCAAGGTAGCTGAAACAAGGATACCAAAGGCAGGGAGGGAGCTGTGAGGATAAAGGATCTGTGGCTCTTCACCTCTGCTGTTCCAGTATGATGAGAGAGAGTTATTCACAAATATAAAAGCAGCAAGAATCCCAAAGCTTTGGGAAATTTAGCAGAACTGATTATACATTTTTCCAAATGTCATGGGAGCTTAGTTGAACATTTCATTTAAAAAACCAAACTTGTGAGAACATATTTTTTGCTAGTACACAATGACTTTTTGTTGTTTTGAGGGGGTTTTTTGGGGAGGAGGGGTTGTGGTTTGTTTTGGTTTTTTACACTCCTCTCCCACATCTTGTAAATAGCTCTACTAATTAGAAAGGTAAAAAAAAAAAAGGAATGGAGGAAAAGCGCAACAGGATTGTAAAATGCTGCTCTGGATGTTCTTGTAACTAAATATATGCTCAGATAACATCTTGCATTACAAAACAGTTAACAAAATTACACCCATCTCCTCAAAGGAGTTTTGGAGAGAGAATTAGTTCATATGTCTCAGAGTGAAAAAAAACCCTCTGTGTTTAATTAATGTGTTAATTCATAACTGGTACGGGCTGAAGGGTTGTATACGTCTTGATCCAGGTTATTCCATGCCGAGCTGTTACACTCAATTTCTTGTACCTTACTTCCATACCGTCCTCTGTCAAACACAATATTGATCTAGAGGTCTAAACAACACAACAGTTCCAACAGTCTTATTTCTTTATGGGCTATATCTATCAATGGAACGTATGGATAGAAAGAATATGACACAGCAATCTGCACACTCTCCATGCAGGTGAAGGTCCATTTCAGTGTCCTGGCTCTAATTTAATGCAGGCTTTGTCAGGAACCCCCAACCCCCTTTTCTCATGTCCACAAAACAGTGTATTTCCAATCTCTGTTCCACTGCATGGTTTACGGGGCCAGTGTTGAAATGACTGGGTTTCTCATTTGAAGTGATTACTTATAACAGGAGGAGAGGTAATTTATCTCTAACATTCTTGATGACCATGAAAATACATATAATTCCTTAGAGCGCCTTCATTTCTGTGATTCAAAAGAATTAGAAAAGAGATACATACAGCAGGGAACTAATTTACGCATACCTCACCCCTTTGGGAACTGATTTGTAACCGCCATTTGCTTTAATAAATTCTGCCTCCTTGTATTTGTTAGTTCCCAAGAGAACTTGATAAAAGCCGAAGTGTCAAAAGGAAGGCTAACACCTCACTCCCCGTATCACTCCAACTACTCCTAAAAATGAGGATGTGAGAATTGTTCTGCTAAATCCAAAATTCATTTGCCACTCGGAGATTTAGTAAAAAGCTCTGTTCCTCTGAGGCCCACACCAGTCTGGTTCTGTAACAACCGCTGAGGTATCTCTCAGAAACCAGCCTGCGCAGCCCAGAGCAGCAGCATGCAGAAATACCAGTCTGGCACCTGAAAGCATCGCTGCGGTGTTAGTAGGTGAGAATAGGGGACCTGCAGCAGGAGGAATATGCCCAGAAGCAGCAGCTAGTGTGCGACTGCTCTGAGCTAGGTCCTTCAGCATCTCTGTACCAGACCACGCATCCTTCAGACACACAAGCACTAGGCTAGGAGGTAAGACTGAGTAAGGAGTGTTATGGGGTTGAAGCATTCCTGGACCTTCCCAGAGAAGGGACAGTCATCAACCTGCTCAAACAGCACCGTGAAGTGCCTGGAGTTCCTCCAACAATATATTCACCTTATATTGCCTAAGCTAGCTAAATTATAGTTAGACCAGGTACGTTACCGGTGTTGCTGCAGTTTGATCAGTGCTCTATAGGTCAGACAACTCAGGTCAAAATAGGGACTAAGCATTTCTAGTTTGGCTCTTAACTTATTCCATTTGATGAAAGTCCTTTAGCTATTAAGTGCGTGTTTGCGAGCCTCCTAGTTTTGTAAGGGATTATGATTAGCTGATGGCATGTTTTCGTTCGCCATCTAAGCGGCATAGAGCATGAGTGTAAAATAGCCACTCACAAAAAAAAAACCCAACCCCAGCCTAAACTTGCTATTGATGCTGCACTGTCTCCAGTTACACAAGAGAATGCAGCATACCTCAGCCCAAGGAGTCCTTTGCTCTGTAAGTAGCACATCCTCTCAAGTTAGATGCCTTGCAATATGCTCTCCATATGTGAGCAAGCAGCTGCTGTTGCTCTAGAGACAGGGGAGGGAAGGAAGGATTACAGATGGGTATGGTTATGAGATGAAAAGCATATTGTTTAGGTTCAGCAATAGTGAAACATACATAGTGCTGTCATTTGTATACAATTTTCCATTTAACCACAACGACAAAATGATAATTGCCTGGCTACAAATGCGTCCATTTAAAAAGGTACATAAACTGAGAACCAGGGAGAAAAAAAAAAATTCTCCGTTCTAAAAATCAGAGACCAATTTGTCTAAACCATGCAGCCTGCTACTCAGGGTAATAAATCACTCAGACCTCCCCGCTAAGCAGAGTCAGACAATACCACTGTATAGGTAGGAGACTCCTACAATACCCCTAACGCACTTTCTGGAACTGGTAACTCGTGATAGCTGGTAAAATCACTTGACATCTAAGTCTGGTTATTCTGTATGTTGTGCCAATGATGCTGTTTCCCATTGAATGGGATACTTGTGATGCCTATTAAGGATCTCAAATTACTCTTACCAATAGTAGATCCATCAAGCCAAGCACTCCATGAAGAGATTTATACAGATGTATGCAACAGCTCGTACAGTGACATTTAAGTTCATCATAATGTACAATTTCCTTATAGCACAATCTTAATTTCTAATTAAGAAATTTACCTGCTACTTCTCTGTCCACTTTTCCTTTGTAAGTAAGCAGCTGTGCTAGCTGCTATATGGCACTTTTACAGTACTGCTAATAGCAGCTAAGTAGCTGTCAAGCTTTGCTTGACAAGTGGCAGCAGTTTGGTAGCAAAGTCATCACCTCTATATTCTCAAAATGCAGAAAGTGTTTTGAGAATCCTTAAGAAGAAAGCAGGTTGGTATAGACCACAAAATCTGTGAATGATTAACCCACTTACCTAGAGACAGCAGTGGCGATTTTTATGAGTCTGTTCTACCTGTTTGTGAGTATACGTAAGTGTCAGCATACAGAGTCCTAATGCAATGTCATCTCTCCTCTTGGACATTCATACTGTAACAACTGGAGTTTGTCTATATATTGTGTTCACATGAATTCAGTTACAACTGCTGCAGCAAGGAAGTGATTAAACCAGCATGAACTGCGTGTAGATAAAATTAAAGGTCTTACTGTGGCAGAGAAGTGCTGCCACCCTCGCAGCAGACCTGCATTTGGTTACCACGTGGGCAGTTTCCTCTGCTGTGCATAATGTAGTATGGTGCCGAGATCCCTCAGTCTTGTTGGATAAACCGGCTGCTTCTAAATTAACTGCAGCAGGCTTACTTGTCTTGGGCCACAGCACTACATTTGCTTCTGCTGCTGTTGGGACCTGTGCCATACAGCATTGCACCACCCCAGCCTGTCTGGAGGAACTTCAGTGATGTCTACCAATGCTGCATTGCAGCATGCAACTTTGGCCATGGCTGTGCTTATACCAGTTGGGTTGGCCTTCAAGCCCAGACCTATCTACCAGCTACATCCTGCAAGCCTTGAAGTTCAATCGCTAGTTGTAAGCTGGCCCATCTCTTCAGAGGCATTACTGAATATCAGAATTTGAAGCCAAGCCTACTCCTGCTGACTTTCAAGGCTTGTCCCTTCTGGAGTGGCACTGCAAAAAATGAGCCGTGGGACATCTCCCTGCCTTTGGCTTTCTGCTTTCTTGCTTTTTGTTTTCTTTTTTTTTTTTTCCCTAAACTTGAAGAAGTGGCCTTATTTCTGTAGTCTTTCTACAGAGAAAACCCACACAGGTATGTGAGTTTAACACAGGTCTCAAGATAAGATATGGATAAGGAAAGGTGTATTCAGATGGCTCCAGTGATCCTACGCACCCTTTGTCCAGATCAGTTGTAGAAGCAGGCAATGATTCTAGATGCCATCCAGTGGAAAAGCATTCCAGTGAAGTAGGGCAGGACACTGTTTATACTCCAGTTCATCTCTTAGCCTTCTTCCCAATAACTGCTCCCCTGTGAATAGGCTCAGGTAAACCTTATAAAGTCCTTTGAATATATAACTGCTAAGTACCACAATTACATTTCTAGTGGACCTGATCTATTTCCCCCACCATAGCAAAGAAATAATAGTGTGTCTCAGCTGCTAAGTCTCTCTTCCATGTTTTCACATGCCCATTAATTTTTTTTTATTTTTTAGAAGCATCACCCTGGCATAGGGCACGAAGACTTAGCCATCAAAACTGAACCATAGTGATTATAACACAAATGCTGCTCCAAAGCTGAAAGCATTAATCACTCCTGCAAATAAAGGACTATTTACTAACACTTATCCGAGCTCAGACAAAACATTTCTAAAATAGCCCTTTGTTTGCACCTCAAACTAAAGGGCAAAATGGTCCTGTGGGTCTGCAATTTGTCATCTAGAAACATATAATGAGCATCTGAGGGGACAGGCACGGTCCTGATTCTGCTGCTTTTATTAGAAGGTACTCTGCAATATCAACCAGCTCTCCTGTTTTCTCAGGAGAAAACTTTTTGACCTGTGGCTTTCAAAGTTACAGTCCTAGGAGAATACAGAAGGTAAGTTAACACTGCAGACTGACAGTATATCGATATGAGCAGTTTATTATAGTATATGATACTCAGCAAAAACCAGGCAGGTAAGAATGGGAGTAGAGATTAACACCTAATTAACAGCAGATGAAGGTAAAAATCCAACTCACCCCTTTCATAGATACAAGATGCAAGCAACAGGTGTTTCTGGGGAAAAGGACTTCAGCTATAGGGATCATAATAGTTACTTGTCAAATTCATCTTGCTATTTCTGTTCAGTTATTCCAAGGATGTCATTCAAGTGGGTTTTGGTTTTTTCATCTCAGAGAAATGTATTTATACTGGACTCAAATATGACACCCTTCTTTTTGCTGTTGAAAATCTACTTTGCCCAAGAACAAGCTATGAAGCCAAAGGGTAGCAAGATAGGGAATTCACTTTACAGAAACAAAGCTTCAAAAGTTAGTTAATGCTACAAAACTTAAGTAATTTTTTTTATGCCACTTTTCTGGGTCTTTTTCATTTGAGTACTATATATGGATGTGACCAGCTCAGCTGATAATTACTCTATACATAATACAGGCACCTAAAAATAGAGCAGGTCTGCCACTGACTCTGGGGGAGCTGTGAAGTTTAAGTACCTTAATGAAACTTCAGTTTTGTTCATATTTGTGTTAGTCTGTGACACTCTGTGTGCCTGTTCAGTAGCTCTCCCCTCTGCAGCTAGTAATAGGCTTGGTACAAATCTAGCTAAATCGAGTTACTGTAAGACAGGGAAATTAATAGTTTTAAAATTCAATTCATTTCTGTCTATATTTTAAGATTTTGCTGCCAGGTTTTAACATACTCGTTTCCTGAATGCTGACAAGCAGAACAATTTGTATTGATTTGCAGTATTCACCCTCCATATGATATCACTGACAGCTTCATTACATGGGATGCTAAATTTTTTTCCATGTGGTCACCCTTAATGAGATTAAATATACTTTGTATTTTCAAGCCATTTATTTGGAAGGAATTGTGATTAGATTGTCATCACATCAAGGTTATTTAACTTAATATACAGTAGAAAGAAAAAAAAAACAACAAACAACCAAGCACTTCTGAAAAAGAGGTCATCAATTGATGTTATTTAGAAAGTATATTACTCAAGTAATTTTTCTGAGATATTAAAGAGGGATTTTATTTGCAGTCCTATGCCATTCAAGTTATCCAGAGGTGCTTTGCATACTTATAGTATACACACTTAGGACAACTCATTTCCTGTTTGGAATCAGAATTCAGGTCCCACTTAAGTCAATGGGAATTTTGCCATCAACTTTAATGAAGTCAGGATTTGGTTCTTACTATATATAGCTCAGATAGCTTCAAACTACTCCAAAATACTGGCATGAATTAGCACCAACTTCTGCCCCTGTTATAGGATTGCTAATGTAATAATCAGGCTGGAGGTGTAAAAGCAGCAACAGAGAGACTACAATTGTGAAAGAGGGTCACAGTTCCACGCCATCATATAAATACTGTGCCATCCATGTTGTGGTGTTAATCTGCAGGAGTTTCCTGGTTAATCCATCTTCTCTAATTTAAGTCATTTAATGTGTAACCCGCAGGCATAGAATAATATTTTGTTGCAGATAAACATGCTGATATAATCAGCATATTTTCATGCAATTCATACATAAGAAATGTCACTGTTATATGAAAGTATAATGCACACAAAGAAACAGATTATACCTATTCCAAAGGCTTTTCTTTAAGATAACATAAAATTCTGTACCTCAACTGGTACTTCAAATAACAAAATATTTTCCTGATCCACTGCAGAAAACAATTATGCTAATTTCTACTACTCCTCCATTTCTGTAATGCTTATGACTGAGAGTTCGACATGATCATAATTTGGCTGACTGGGAGATTGTAAAAGAGGTACAAATAAAGCATTGTGCCAAACAAAAAATCCACAGCTAGTAAGCAATACAATGTTCATTAATAGCTGGTTCCTCACAAAGGACTCCCACCAGCCAGCAGAGAATCTCACACTCTCGTTTCCAAGGAGTTGTGTATGGTTGATGCAGACTTAAACCAACTTTCTCAGTTAATTCTGTTTCACATAACTCAAGCATTTCAATGGTGATTATTTGCTAGCTGATCTCCTTCAGCTTATCCTCTTAAAGGCATGGAATACTGACCAAACAAGCATTTATCATGTGTCTCAAACATTATGCAAGCAAACCTAATAGATGTTGTTGGCCTAAGCAGGAAAGCACACTGCAGTCTGCCCACATTACATTTTCACATCTGTAAATGGGACTGGACTCAGTCCTCTGGAAATTCAATAATGTCACTGTGAAAATTTCTTTGTAAGTGTCTAGTGAAAGTAGGACTTTGCATCATTAAGGAGACACAAACCTAACAATGTATTTTTTACTGTCCAGATGCCAATAATTCCAAATAAGCATCTGCTTCCAGTCTCTTCTAGTACTGTTGGCTTGAAGGCTTGTGTTTCATTTTCCATCCAGTGTTCACTGAGGAGAAGATGCGATAGAGGATGCAAAACTCAGGCTCCAAAGGGCTTCCTTTTTAGGGACCCAGAAAGGGGAAGGTACTGGTTTCTACAACGATCCTTCCTGAACTTCTGTTCATGCTATTGCACCTCTCTCCACTTCCTAGAAAAGGGCTGCTGTTACATGGCAAAGGGACATCAAAGTTGTCTCAAACACCATACAATTCTGTCATACAAGAAAAGTGGGAGAGGTAAGGATCACATCACTAATAAAGCAAGCCATAGCAATGGCGGGAAGGAGTTACAATCTGTCAGAGTGCACTTGAGTACCAAGGAACTACAAGCACTTCCAGGGAGCTAAGGCCCCTCCTTTGCCTTGCACAGACCAGGTGGGTCAATGCAGATACGAATTTGGCCAAAGAGCTTTGCATGCTACAAGCAGTGTTCAATAACTTCCATTATTTTACTTATCTTGTAATCTGCACAATCTGCAATCTCCAGTTAGCAGAAATGCTTTTCTTTAAAAAAATGCACGGTTCAGAAGTCAGTTACCTATGCCATAGAGTCATCAGGATATAAATAATGACATCAATAACTGGTTCTGTTCAAGCCTTTGGTTCTCACTATATATAGTTCTTACTATATATATATCTAAAAGCAAAACTTCTGAATCAACCACAAAGATCAGCCTATCTACACAACAAGCAGAAGACTAATGCAGTCTTTGACAGCCAGCAGTCCTCACTTTGACGTGAATGGATGCAACTGATTCTCTCTTTTAATGATCATTAACATTCACAAAAAATCTGCTAATGACTTTTCACCCTGTCCACAAAAACTAACCATCCCTCCTAATTCCCTCCTCAGTTACCCAAGCAATTAGAACCTGTCTCTACCAAAGCCAGACAAGTGGCATGTCCCCTAGCCTCCTCTCTAGTTACAAAACCTACTTAGAGATTACACCACAGCAATGAGGAATGGGAGGGGGAAACAACACACATCCATGACCACAAAAAAGTTTATTCCATCAGATGCCCAGTATTTTTGTAATTTGCACCTTATAATAATAGCTGCGTAATGAGGACAGTGGTCCTACTGTACTGTGAGTTCTCCAAGTGGTTTAAACAGATGATCAACTTTTTCCCCCTGTGTTTCCCAGCTTCCCCTGACAGGTCTCTTTTTGGTATGTAAGGTCTCTGGGACAGAGTCTTCTTTCTTTGTTCTCTGCCCCTTCACACACCTACTGGCAATTAAAGCAGTATAATTACAGGAAATCAATAGCATATTTTCCACCCTATTCTATTTAGCAGAATAGAACAGAATTCCAAACTATTGCTGGGGCAAGTCTCAAAAACTGCATATGAACTCAGGGTTGTTTAGATACTAGAAATGAACTAAAAGAGGAAGAAGGAGGGGGGAAAAAAGGATGTTGCTAGTGATGTCCTGAAACTCCCAAACTGTTTGGAAAATGTTTCAGATGATAGGTAGATAAAAACACAGATGTGAGTGCCCTGCAAAAAAAGCCTCTGCTGAAACCCTGCAAAGCCAGAAGTATTCCTCGAGAGAGCGTATAAAGCCTGTCTCATTCAGCCACACATATACCTCCAGAAACCACCGTGCTGCACGGAGTGGGAGATGTAAAGCAAGACATGGTTACAAATAGAAGTCATGGTGCAAGTAGGTGAAGTCATCAAACTTCTGATCTTCAGTCTTGTGAATTCATCACAGATTATGCTAGCCTTTTAGTCGCAATATGCAAGTATCTATACAGATCCTTAGCAGTACAAACTAATGGAAGTGGGTATGTGGGCCTGTGTTTATGATTAGAGAGATTATGTATTATTCTGTCCCTCAGCACAGCCTTGCAAATTCAGTCCTACAAATCACTGAGTTCAATGTGTGCCTCATTTTAAGTAAACTCACAATAATGTCAAGTATGTGTGATGCTCACATGTATATTGCAGGATGAAGAAAGCAAATAAGGTCAGTAGATTAGCTCTTAGATTTATTCGGTTTTGGGGTATCCGAAAACTAGATAGTTTAAAGAGAAAATAAGTAGGTTCTCAGTAGATTTGCAAGGTTCACACCTGTTATTAGAAGCAGCACTACCTTGCCCAGCAGAGAACTTCTCTGCCCTTTGAAGATTAAGTGAAAAATCTCTCACAGGCTCTGGTGTGTCTGCTCCTACACTGGGACATTAAAAACAAAGTGCAGAAATGAACTGACAGCTTTTCATTTCTTTCCCTAATTACCAATCACAGCAGCTGGTTGGTGGAAGAATAATGAGCTTCCTTCTTTTTTTCCTCATTTGAGCAAAATCCTAGGCTTATTTGATGCATATTTTTGTGCTTTTTTTCTTATGACGCTACTACTTGCTGCTGTCAAGAGCTAGTTTTGTTTTATTGTTTTAGGTAAGGACACTAAGGCAATAAACAGGAAATAATTGGATACATCTGTCCTGTATTTATTAGTTACTTTTGACATACCTAGGAATAGGCCTTATGCCCTGGACCATTAGGCCATTAGGCTGGAAGTCATACAGCATCTAGCTCTTTTGACCTGAAGACTGTATATACTGCCTAAGGAACAGGAAGCCTTTAAAGCAGCAGCAAACTCTCCCATTAGACATATCCCTGACTTACTGTCTAAGGAAAATAATTACTGTAATAATTATTACTACTGGGGCAAGACTCAAATGAATACAGCAATCTGTTCTTCACAACTAACCATCATTTACTTGGTAAAGTAGTTACAACTAATCTGCCTCTGAGCTGATAAGCTGGAGAGCCCTTGACTTGTAGGTGTTCCCAGAGAGGAATTCCACTGGCACACAAAAAATCCAAGATACCACTATGGTTTGAAATAGGAATGATAACTAGGCCCAAGATTTACGTGAGAGAAGACACCCAGGGTTCAGCCCTGCAGTCAGGCTTGTCACTAGCCTTGCCCTGCACTTAAGCAACAGGCCAAAATGATCGCAAAACACTTTGGGGTATAATTTAGCTTTAACTAGGATCCAAGTTTTATTCCTTAGCTTCAGCTCACAGTTACATTAATACTTGCCATGGGCTTTCTTCAGAAAATCAGGTATTTGACAGATTCCTAAACTCAGTAGCAACCATGTAGCTTAGTTTCTTTTCCTGCTCAATGTTGAGAAAATCATGTTTCATGTGCTCCTGACCCAAATTCAATGTAATACACGTGTTACACGTTAGAGTTTAGATAAATATTTTTAAAAATTCCTAAGGCAAAACCTTTACGCAAACTCCACTGAGGGACAGCTAGCTTTAAGTAGCCAAAAAATTTGGGCCTGTACTCAAAATACTGGACTAGGACTGCAAACCTGGAGCTGGCCCTCAGTTTTGCTATGCTCTTCGTGCATTGCCAAACACCATCTTCTGAACAAGGAAGACAACAAAAGTCTCCTTTCTCCTGGTTAGTTGGTGCATCACTAATAGTAAGTAGGTGGGAGTTATCCACGATAGCTTTGCCTTTTTGTATTTTCAGGGTACAACCAGATTTCTCTGTACAAAGCCTCAGTACATTTTTTACAAGGGTTTAATCCCCACAAGTTGTGCAGTATCAATGAAACAAACCTTAAAAATTTATATGCTTCTTGGTTTTTATAGCAGACTACAATACATTCATAAGTGGCTCAAGCCACACGTTATTGCTATATGAAGAACAAAACAGCACGGGACCAAAGATGCATCTGGTCATGCAGTAAGGCTGCAACTACCTATCACGTAAATAGATGAGAAAAGTTGCCAGTAAGTGCTGCCAACTGCTGCTCTAATAAACAATATTTCTCTCAACAGAAAGCCAGTACCATGTGCTGATTTATAGTAAATGTGCCATTCTTTCCCTGTGCTATCAGCACTGAAGACAATAACAAGTAGCTCAGAGCACAAGAATACATTTTTATAAAAACAAACCAATGGCTGTTGGCACAGCACCTTATCTGCTATATGTGAGCATAGAAGCATTTGAATTGCCCCAGTGGACACCCTAGGATCCTTTATTACATTTATGCTATTGGTTTCTTGAGCACAGCTATAAGAACGAAGACCAATAAATTGCCAGTGAATAGTGTTCAGCAATGTATTTGACATATTTGGATCTACAGACACGAAAGTCAAATCAAAGGCTGTGCGGAGGTAGCAGAGGTTACGCCTTATTGCAGAGATGAGTCGTACGTACACACTGAATCAGCCTGAACACATAACCAGTGGAAGAGTTGAGCAAATGCTCCAGTTCACAGATAAATCTGTAAAAATTCCTTATGTGTCTTCCAAATGCCTGCTGTTCAATTACCACCACTCGTAAAGGGAAAAGGAGTCTCTAGAACAGTACGATCCCTCTTCATCATTAATGGCTGATAGAGAAACATCCTGTTTTGGAGACTGCATTAGCTTACACAAGTGTGAAGCTGCAATGTTCCCATCTCCCATCATGTTCAAGATGTTTTCACAGTAGGTTATTAGCCTGGTAGCTGCACTAACACTATTTCTGCATGGTGTGCAATATGTACATTGCTCAGCCTCCCCAAAACATTCTTCGATTACTTATTTCCATATGCACAATACCACCCTGGGGCCCATCACAATTTTCCATTCACATTTTACTCAAATCTAATATGAAACACGCTCTTCATTCAGAATCGTGTGTCTACCTAACACCACAACTCCTTAACTTCGCTCCCAGCCCCCTTGGAGGCAGTGGTGCTCCATCCTGAGCCAGCTACCCAGAAGGTCTAATCAAATGGCTTTATGGAAAAGCATCACTCTTAGACCTAGTGCAATTATTTACATTTGACTAAAGCTTAACACATATTTTGCTAAAGTTAATCTTCCAAAAAGATATTTAAGCTTAGTTCAAAGGCATTTCAGGGCAGAGCACTATGGATTTATTGCAGCAGTTGTGATGTATGTCTAACCTTTTTTAATTGGCATATGTCTAGCCTCAGTTTCCATCTGCTGATTCTTACAAAAACACTATTTAGGACCCAACACTTCTTTTCCCACGAAAATACTACTTCAATGTAATTGAAACCTCTCTCAATCTCTTTAATAACCACATACACTAAAAATTGAAAAGCTCAGCCCACTTCCAGTTACACTTGCAATCTTGGCTAAGTTCCTCCTGCCCCAAATTGGGATTATACAAATACATTTTGCTTTGCTTTAATTTCCCCAAACAACAAGGTTTCAACTGGTACTCTGAAGCATCCACTGCAACCTTCCAAGAGTTACTCTTGTGATTGGAGATAAAAGGGTGCTAACTGGGGAGCGTCTGATTGACGAGATCCTGCCTAAAGCCAATAGTTACCTTCACAGATCATGACAGGGATGGCGCTGCTTGGCAGCATTTACCACTCTGGCAGACACTGGTAGAAGTTTCAGGGAAACCTTCAATTCTTTTAGCATGTTTAAAGCTGCCCAGAGACAAAGGCAGAGTGTTTTCAAAGTAACTACTGATTAGTCCACCCTTTTTCGTTGACAAACACCTGGGGTGAGTAAGAGCACATTAAACGTATTTTGAAGAGAGATATTTTGTGCTACAAATTCCCACGGAGAGAAGGGGGCAGAACACTACAGATCACCCACCAGCCAGGGCCACTTTCAGCAATGTGGCAGGTGCTGAACACAAGCGCTTGTGAGGTCAGGTCTCAAGTCCTAAGCAGCAGGTCCCAGTGGTGGGGCATGTAAACCCACTTAGGTCTTGAAGCTCTATGTTGTGGGCTTGTGCTGAATCTCTGCCCAATGGCCAGTGCTTCCATAGCTAGCAAACACTAAAAAGGAGGCTTTTAGAAAGACGAGGAAGAATAATTTTTACATATTGCATTTAAAAGGGAGTGTTCTTTAACAGAAGCTTTTTACATCACATTGTCAAGGGAGAGGTTCTGCCTTTTTAGTTAACGCTTTTATATTGCTCAAACACAAACAAGCATTTAATTACAGGACAGTTCTAAAATAACACATTAAGGAAAAACTTAGATGAAATTCAGTTCTATTCATCCAAAATAAGAAGATGCCACAACTGTCTAACAAACTACTACTTCTTCATAGTTGGAAACTTTTACCTAGTGCTTTAAGGCTTTTTAAGCAGAAAATTGACTCTACAATATGCATACATTAAAGTATAATCATGAAAATATTTGCTATACAAATGTCAATTTGTTTGAAAACACAGTTGGTTCTGTCCTTAAGTTTATATTTAATGGAAAACACATCAAAGAATGAAGTAACTAATTACAGGGACACATGTTTGTTTGGGATCTACCCAAGTAGCTTACAGATCTGGACAGAGAAACACAGGATCCTGTAAGTGAATAGTAAAACGCTGTAAATTAAGTTACTTTCCTGGTATTTTCTGTGCATTTCTTGGGTTGGTTTTTGGTTGGTGGGCTTTTTTTTTTTTTTTTTTTCTGGTTTGGGTTTTTTGTGGTTTTGGGGATTTTTTTAACTTTTGTTGCTATCCTGACCAATGCTGTCCATTATCTTACACAGCTGACTGCACAAAAGGTTTTTAAAACAGCTGCATTCTCCAGGGACAGGGAAGTTGGATCAAACTAGTGGTTTTTCTGCCCTCTTAAGCATCAATGATTAGCCAACAGTCAAGGCAGACTAATTTAACCATCTAAGTTAGCTTTCTCCACATCTGAAAAAGGAGCTGGTGATTTCAGCAGTAAGAGGTTTTGGACATTTCTAGATAACTAAGGGCTGGAGAAGAGGATATAAAGAGCCTACATAGCCCAGAAATAAGGCAGGCTGCTCAGAACTCCACCAAAACAGAAAAACAATGGCAAGCTCTTACATACTTAACCTTGTGACACAGAGAAAATGTTTCTTTAATAGCTTTCCTCCTTCTGCGGTAAAAGTTACAATCACATTGTAGAAAGGTGAATGGGTGCTACTTAAGAGCTTTATTTTTTTTAACAGTTAAAAAGAAATCTAAGTAGTAACTGATTCCTTGATAGAGCAAAACCACTCTGCTGGCAGTATTTTCTTTATACTGAAGACTACAATAACGTTACCCTTTGTTACACAGAAACTGCGGCTCTTACAACTTTCACTTGGGAAACAAAGAAAGAGAGGGGGAATAAAGACCCTAATCTTCAATTTTGTCTAGGGCTTTTGCCTTTCTTCTGAGATTATATGAGGAAAAAATACATCTGGAGTCTTCTCTTATTGAAGCTGACAACATACTTTTCAGACCTGGGCTTTTGGCACAGGCAGCTGAGGGGAAGGACTTAGGTAATCAGAGGTAATGTGGAAAGTTATCAAAAAAGGACAATAAGTTGAATATTCTTTTTAAATGGTAGAGTTTAGTAAACAAATTTGACCCTTTTTTTTTTTTTGTCTTTCTGCTGTTATGTTGAAAACAAAGCCTATCTTTTCAATGGTCGTTTTGACCAAGGCTAAAATAAAGACATACTGACTTCTGTAAACAATCCCATATAGAGAACTACTAAATTACAGCAGCATTTCTCTGACATAATGGTTGGAGGGAAAAAAAATCTGTTAACAGTTGGCAGCTAGTGTACACAGCTTCCCATTTTTCTGGAAATCCAGCCAGGTTTTCCTCCTCCCTGTGCAAGGGATTAAAGCCATTATGCTAGAAAGCGTGTATTACCAAACACTTAGGAAGAAACAAACATTCTTAGGATTTCTGTGCTAAACACAGAAGGAAAACTGAGTATTTGTTTCATGTGGGAAAAGTAGATAATCAATATGAAAGTTCAAACTTTTTTTTTGTTTAGCTAATTACCAAGCAGTTTCCCAGTGAACTTGAAAAAGGACGAGTCATTGTGTAGCGCTAAATACAATGAAATTTTGAGAAGCATCTTAAAGATTCAAACTTACAGGGTAGCTTTCAAATTCTGTATGCTTTTTCCTCTTCCCAGATCTAACTTCTGCCCTTCTTCACTCAGGAAAGAGGACTGAAAATCCCACAGTCCAATGTGCAATGTATATATTCATTCAGTTTGGCTGTTAACAGGCCCTTTGCCGAGAAGGCATAAATACAGTCTCAGGAATATTGCAGCCTGCTGTCCAGACCAGCAGAACTTTCTGGGCACATAGCATGTGAAAAATAGCATAGAAGAACTAAATTATACTTTTGAACACATAGGAAGCTATGATAGAGGATAATCCCTTTTCCATGGTCCTAGAAGACAGATTTTTCCTCCTACCATCCCTGCACTGAACATGAAAGCATCAGGGCCATTGATCTTCTCATTAGCTTGTGCTGTCAGCCCTGAATGCCGTCCAGCATCAAATTATTCTGTAACAGATCTAAATGTGCAATATATTCCAATTACAGGACTTCACTGAGCTGTTCAGCCCTTCTGAAATCACTGAGCTCTGCTGCCCTTTTCTTAAAGTCAGCCGAAAGGAGTATCATGGAGTTTATTTTCCCTTTAGCCTAGAGTGGGGCATTGGCACACAGTAGAGGCTCACAGGATATTCTGGCAATTTTGCCAACGGGTGCTTTTCAAAGGCTTCTAACAGCAAGAATGGATGACTCTCAAAGCAAAACATTTTACCATTTTCCAACACCACTGCCAAATTCTAAGTTTTGCTTCTTCCAAAACCTAGGGGTATTACTACCCCCAAAAAATTTTAATATAAAAAAAAGTTGCCAAAACATGTCCTGTCTAAACCACTTTTCTGGTAACAAAGATTCAGGCTTAAAACTTATGCAGGAGAGGAAAATTTCATGCCCAACACTTAAAGCTTGATAATGTTACAGTTTTTGAAGCTGAAAATTATTTTTCAGGAGAAATTTTTAGGCAGCCTTATAAGAAGAGCTACAAGGTCAATTTAAAACTTTTTTTATTGTTTTCGAATTCTGGCCAGGTCTGAAGTTATTTATACTCATATTGCACTCAGGATTCTCTCAGCAATACCTCAATAACATCAGAGATTTTTGCTTAAGGAAGGAGCCAGGTAAAAATGCCAAAATAATTGCATAGAAAATAATTAAACCCCACACTGCAGTCTCACACTAAGTAGTCACACTTTGCTGGTTCAATACCCTGAATCATTTTGGAATTTTATTTTTATTTATTGTGAGTGGGCTTCATTACATCTGAGTAAGATAAGCTCTTAGGGGTGGATTGTCCTGGATTTACAGTAGAACAACACAAAGACCAGCAAAGGAAAGATGTATTTTAAGACTTTTTTTTCTTGTTTTTTTTTTTGTCAATAAATTCCTTATAAAGAAGGACTACAATCAGATGCAATGTGGAACTGATGTTGGAGGTGGGATGAAAAGATTATAATTTTCTGCATCTTGTGAGATGATCAGGTCTCAAAGAAAGAATAAACTTACCAGACTTCAAAAAAGTGGCCAGAGAAGACTATCACACATGAGAAAGGCACAGAGTGGAGTCATTTCTGACACTGCATTTCTGGCAGCCTGAATTTTAAGACTCATAATAGAAAAAAGCCTTCCTTTGGAATAACAAAACCTATTTTTTTGCTGAGCATAAACCTTTGAAAAACACTAATAAAATTACCAATAAAAACAACTAAAAAGTGGGAAGTTATATCAAGAACAGGTTGTTGTGGGGAGAAAGGAAAGTGCTTCTTTGCTAGCCTGCCATGACAGAAGCGTCCCAGGAGAAAGTCAGCCTTAAATAATCCTGCTCAGAGTATGCATTTGGGAGAGGTTTGTGTGGTCACACCCTGTCTAATGGCAAAATTCTGTGCAGTGGTTTCTTAGATAAAGTATTTCTGCAGACAACTATCCATTTGAGAACACAATGG
Organism: Burhinus oedicnemus; assembly: GCA_008921705.1. Lineage (NCBI taxonomy): Eukaryota > Metazoa > Chordata > Aves > Charadriiformes > Burhinidae > Burhinus > Burhinus oedicnemus. The sequence goes on from VFFE01007820.1 coordinate 2,787,941, forward strand.
TATTTGCTTCTTGCATTTCTGAAACACTGTGTTAGACCGTCTAAAGCTTTGTATTGTGGTAACAGTGCCTGCGGAAACAACAAGGAAAATAACACTGAAGTGCTCCATTTCTGACAAGGCTGAAATTCTGAGTTTCTCTTAATAAGCACTGTTTCTTTTTCCAAACAAACCAGCAGCAACTAGGTAGGAACAAGAGAGTCACCTATGGTTTTTTTGTTGTTGTGAGGGCTAACACTGCAAACAAAGCATTCCATTCCTACAACACATTCCAAAACCACACTGACATTTTGCAGATACAATTAGGCCAATAATTAATTAATGTAGCATGATCCAGAAACAAATCTTATAAAGAGAGCAGGTTGTCAGGAGTCACCCAGATAATAAACAACCCAAAAAGCAAGAAGTGTCTGTGCCCCGGTGCAGTACAAAGATGATCCCATTCCGTCTCTGTTAAATCATGTAGCTTTTTCAAGCACGGTAAATTTGGGTTCCTTCAGCTTTGCTAACAAGATGCTAGGTCTAACAGCATTAGGGTCTTTTTCCAGTGTGAGTTCACTGATGTCTGAGCTCAAAATGCAGATTTTACCTTTGGAAGAGTTCTAGGATTTCTCTAAGCCTGATGTCCTGATTACAGAAATTGATATAAACTTATGTTTGAGACAACTACTCTGCTGTCAAAGTTCTCCCACAAAGGATTTCAAAGCTTTTTAGTCACCCTTTGTGTTTTAAAAGAAAATATTTTCTAAGTCTTCAGCTTAAAGTTTGCATCTAATAGTTCTGTGCTGTGCCTGGTTCATGCCTCTAACCCTCAGTTCAATGATCAAGACTGTCTGTCATTCATTTAACTCAAACTCGGTCTGTTCCCTCATCCCCACACTCAAACAGCAGTTCAGTGACGAATTTTCACAAGTCAAACACAGGCGATTAATAATACAGTGTAATCCCTGACAGCCTTCCTCTAGCACTCCTTGTCAAGGCCCTCTCTCAGATTATGAGGCAAGACCAGAAATTCAAGGAAGTAAGTGCTCTTCATTCTCGCGTTTCTAGCAAGGCAGTCACACCCTCGTGTTCATGCAGGTACACACCCATACATGCTATTTAAAATTAAAAGCTTTTCATTGATCCACTTCTTGGCAGAAGAGTACAAATGTTATTCACATAGCTGTATTATTGTCTGCCTTGCTCAATGAAATACCACTAGTCTTTTGAAGATTGTCATCTCATCTGCTGGCAAGCATGAATTCCCATGAAATGCAACAGGGAAAGAGTAACAAACTGCACTGAAAAGATGGAAAAAAATGAGGACCCTTCAGCAGTGGCGGCTTCCTGCATGACATGTAATTTAAGAAGCCTTGATAATAAAGAGCAACGCAACCCAAGCCAAAACGCTGGAGAACAAGTGGAACGGTGGCTACAGTGGAAAACTTAAAAATGAACAAAATCCACATTTTAGTTTTACAGCAGCATAATCTCTGCTATCTGTCCATCACTGCCCACATCCCTAAAGGAGAGACAGACCCTCTTGAAACTATTGGGATCATGTATTCCTCGCACTGAGTACGTGTCAGTGGAAGAGATGTATGGATTCACAGGATCATTCAGATTAGAAGGGACCTCAGGAGGTCATCAGTCCAACCTCCTGTTCGAAGCAGGGTTGCTATGAAATCAGACCAGGTTACTCAAGGCTTAAGCCAAATCCTTGGGCTTGGTATTGTATGTATTTCAGATCTTTTTATCTGAAGAAAATTCCTCCTCCAGAATCTGAATTTATGGAAACTGCATGAAGTGAAGCTTGAAGAAATCAACTTGTCTGTAAAGTGCCCTGGAAAATAAGAAGCTTGCTATGAAATACCAGCCTCAGGGGGTAGTTCATTACTCCAGATTTGAGGGATCATTGTGTGTGGCTGATTCTGTTTTTCCTTGCTTTTATCATTAGGACAAAGATATAAAGTAGTTTCACAGTATAGTGTGTTACGTGCATAATTAACATTCTCATTTCAGTTTACATGTTACTGTTGTCCATCCTAACCTGAGTTCCCATCACCAAAATACTGCTGCTTATGACATAAATTAGATCTCTAAGACATGAATTCTATTTCCCAAGACATATCAAACACCTATGTGATGTTATTGCTTTGTTTTCCTTTGAAACATGAGCCAGCTGTCTGATCCAATATTTCAAACCCTTAAGTTCTTAAACAGAAGCCACCAAGGTATTGAACATAAATTACTTCTACTGGAAGGAACTTCAGGAATGACTGACTGCTGAGCAGCATTTATTTCCTTTCCATGTTAACACATTTAGGTGTGCTCTCCTTCAGTTTGACACCTATTTAACATGATAAGATATGACCAAGATTGTGCAGATCAGAACAGAAGCAATGATAACATTGAGTTTCTCTGTCCATAGCAGTAGAAATCCTTGGGCTTACTGAAGAAGTTAACACAAAGTGATCATTAACACATGTATTGCTTGTAAAGTTTTTCTTTGACACATCAGTTTATTCATGAACCACAATGCTAGTATAATCAAGATATTCTGAGATATGATTTAATGTCTTCAGCACAAGTCTGCTCCCATACAAAATGTGAATGAATAAGGATACAGGATTGCAAACAGCAGCAAGCCAAGAAGAAAACATTACTAAAAGTCTCATCCTACAACTGGACCAGCACAGGCACACAGACATGCCTGAGCAGCTGTACTGGTACACAGACCATTTTGGCTGTGTAGAGGCAGATACTAGGCTGAGATCTCCGTCTTTGAAGGCTTCCTCTATTATAAAGCCTACAAAAATAGGAAAAACATCACAAGTCTTGGATTGCTTGTATGCAGAGACTTCAGCTTATCATGTTGATCAATATTGTCTCCTTACTGTGTGCGCCTTCCTTTTATGCACACAGTACAGAGATGCCAAATACGCCTTGTCTGTGTACCTTTACTAATCATAGCAGATTTTAATTTACCCAGCACTATGAAGCATTTTTTTTGGCTTCTCCCGTACAGGCAAGTTGTATTAACTGAAATGTCTTTTGCAGTTCAGACTTTCAAGCTAAGAAAACCATAACCATTGCATTAGGCAGAGAGGCATCTTTATGAAGCATCAAGAGATCTCGGAGCAGTTTGCTTCCAGGTTTTGTAGCTCAGGTTTTTCCCCTCAGAGCAATAATATTCTGAGCCTTGCATATAGAATCATGTATTATGAAAAGCAGCATCAAAAAACAAAGCTGTGGGAATTGACATCAATAGAGGAAGACAGCACAACTCTGAAAAAAGTCAATGGATTTTAGAATAATAAATTCTAATATAGGATGTCTCTTTCATCACTCAATTAGCATTTTCTACTCAGATGTGTCTCAGATTGAAGTATTTGAAATAAGTCATTCGATCCAAGTACACACCTTTAAATACAGGTATCTTTTCCAACTTCATCCACCTTCAGAAATGGATGTCATCTCAATCATACATAGCAGAGGCTAAGGTATTTAAGCACACTTCAATGAACAGTGGCACTGAGGATTTTTTTTTAATTTTAGATTCCAGTCTTAGATACTGCCACCACGTGAACATTAACAATTTATATCCAGCAGGTCAATCATGAAGGTAAAACAGGTCCACTGGCTTCCCATATTCCTCACTTGATCCCAGCCAAAGCGTGAATGTGAAAGACAAGGGTTTTGCAAGGGATGACAGCAAGTTGCACCAGAGAAAAAACACATGAAGAAAGTGGCAAATTACATATAGCTTTACACTGACTGATTTGAAGGCGCAGTTGTAGCACACTCCGAAAGCACCAGCTGTTGAGTATGAAACACTTGACACGCTGAGACATTTGGAAGCCAAACACTGAACACTGAAACTTAAGGATTTTTCATCCAAGAAAATCTGAAGCCTTAGAGAGAAGAATTAACTGGATTTGATTACTCCAACTGGCAGTATCAATATGAAGGCACTTCAGCCTTCTTATTTGGCATCTCTTTGAATCACGCAGCCTTAAAAAAGACAGTGTTGCTGGAGGTCTTTGCACAATAGTCAACTTCAAGATGCAGAGAGCCATAAGCAACCACATGCAGTCTATTGTTCCACTGTGCCATCTGGCACTGGGTTGATGTGTCTATCAGTGACTGTTCTCACACTCCTGACAAGCTACTACTCAGCTACGTAACAGATAGGTAAATTGTAGTCTGCTTTGATTTGTCAGCTGTCTATTCAAAAGTTACCATTTTTTAAAGAAAATGTTTATGTTTTTTTAAAAGAAATGTTTATTTCAAGAAGCATTTTTCAAATGTTTTAGAATTCCAATTTTTGCTGTAGTATGATCTAATGAAAAAGCATGTATGAAATATCAGTTACAGCAGTTGCTAATTAAGGACCTCACACAAATGAACTTTTACTCTGAAATCCATATGATTACATCATTTAATACACACTAACAAGGGCCTGATAGCAACATTTCTGCCTACAGGCTTGTTAGGCAAACTGTCCATGTGTCGGTTGTTCTCACAGTCTGGGCAGACTCCATCAACCATTCTGAATGTAAGCCTTCCAGAAGACAACTTCTCTTCACCCACACACAAAGGTGCAGACTTGTTGATTTCTATTTGACAACAATCAACATTACAGCTCAACCAGTCAAACTTTAAGTTAATTTTCCATCAAACCTAAGCAAATCGTAATTGTATTCATGGCTCACATCCTACAATATGGACTGAACATTCTGCTTTCCATTATGGATAACAAAACCTCCAGTGACATGAATGACAGTCTAGCAAGCAGATGACTGGCTGCACAGATGGATTAATAAACTTAAGAAATTGCTATTTGTGAACATTCACAAGAATTAGAAATTACTTGTGAGGCAAACAACAACTAAAAAGTCAAAACTAAAAGATAGTAAAGCATACTCCAATCTGTTCACAAACAGTATGCCAACAAAGAGGGGGTGGGGAAATTTTGGTGGCTTATTTTATCTTTTTACACATTCCCATGTCTCTTCTTGTGGATTAAAGGAACCAATGAACTCAGTTTATTGACATTCAACTCCCAGCATTAAAAACAAAACAAGATCACCACCCATTATAACCCCCATCATGGGAGGCTTAAGAACTCCTCTGATATCTCCTACCTATGAAACTTTCCAGCACGTTGTCTTGAATGACTGATCTTCGGTAAAATATTTAAAAATTAAGTGCAAACAAAATGGAAATCTTCAAAAAATACTCTGTAGAACAGAAGATCACAGAACATTAAGAAGCTAAAAAACAATACAAACTGCTGCTGCTCCACATTTTTCCTCTAGGAATGAGTAGTAGTCTACCCAGTCCAAATCTTTAGGAATTATTTCCACACAGGAGTGCAGTATTGATTTCTCTAAAGCACAGAGAGGGCCAGGAATGCTTTAGCATCATTTGAGAGAGAAGCCTCAAAAAAGAAGTGGCTGCTGAAGAACACTTACTTTACTTGCAAAAATCCACGAATTCTCAGAGCCACGAAGTTTGCAAGTAAGCCTTTCCCTAGCTTCTACATTCATTTTATCATATAAAATGAAAGCCATTATTTCCTTGTTGTTATCAGTAATAAATATGGCCTCACAATCCATTAAAGCTAATGAATCTGTCTTGGGTTCTTTAAGCATGCTACTATTATAAATAAATAACAGTGGCTTTAATACAGAGTTACACAAGGGCAGACTTTGACCTTTTGATATCTGTATATTTCCAATGATGTAACGTACAAAAAAAAAAAAAAGGCATTTATTCCTTTGTGTATCACACAGGGTTCTCTTCAAGCAGCAGATCAATGACCATCAAGATTTAGTCAGGAATGCTATCACAGTATTAGACAAATGGTACTGCTCATAGGAAAAATAAGTTTATTTTCTGCATGCAGTAAAGCTGCTCAGCTATGACCTTCTCTTCTTCTGCAGAGAGGATTCCTCTTAATGGCTATGAGGAAATTAAATACAATTGGCCAGACTGTAACACAGGGTTGACTGTTTTGTTGCATGAAGAATTCAGTGTAAAACCTCCCTGCCGTAAGACAGACACACTACCAAGTTTGAAGGTTGCTTTAAAACACATCAGTGCTGTCTACAAAGTAGCAGTTCATTTTGATTACTTTATCTGCAAGACCCAACATTACTTAAAAAACAAAAACAAAAAATGTAAGTTACTATCCAGTGATACTATGCCTTGCAAACAAAACCACAGCACATTCCTTATGGAACCTGTGTCATGGGTTTCCACAGTAACAACAAAAGCAAATCTATGATGAAAGCTGAATGTAAAGAATTTGGTTAATTATAAACATTATATGTTAAGACTATTTCATTTTCTCTGTGAATTTTTTGTATAGTAACAGAAATTGCTTGTTGCACCTTAACTGAAAATGTCTCATACACAAGCACTTTTTTAGTGAAAAACCGTAAGAAAACAAAGCTACTGCTATAAGACAATTCAAGAGCAAACCCAACATTGATTGTTAGTGCTACTCAAAGCTTTAATTTACCCTTTTGAAGCACACAGTAATAAAACATCTTCCATAAAATACAATAGTGAAGACGGTTTTGAATAAAGAAAAGAGAAAGGAAAGGGAAGGGAAAAGGGACAAGCTTTGTTAAGTGCATCTTTGCTTCTTACAACCACCCTCAAGAAAGCGGTCCTCTGGCCTAAAGGCAGTAACCGAACAAATTAGTCATAGAAATTGGCAGGCTGTGAAATACCTACACACATACAAAAAAACCCCAAAACAGAAGAAAAAACCCTACCAAAGGATACATGGCATATCTGTGTAATTTGCCAGAATAAGAAAGGCACTCAATAGATAAAAACACTGTGCTAAAAAGAATGAGGGGGGTTTACTTCCATTTTTTAAGAGGGAAGGGTAAACAGAATCTTTATACAATTCATACAAGAGTTAAGTAACTCTCTGGATGTAAAGTGAGCAACTAAGCTATGAATTACAGCAAGCTCATAATTAAAAAGAGCTGGAAATCCTTAACCGCTAGTCTGCACCCAGTCATTAATGCTGCCAGTTACATACTGTAGTCATTAACATACCCATAAATTGTTTACCTAGCTAATGTTGTACAGCAATTCTGTATTTAAAACGCGATTCCAATTCAATTGGATTGGAATTACCGTATGTTTTATATGTGGATGCTACAGTAATGCAAGAAGTAACAGTAAAATCTGCTCAAAAAGTAATTTAGAGAATATCTTCTTTAAGAGAATAATTATGTACCTTTTCAGTGTTCAAGGAAAACTCACAGGTTCTGTGCATCCTTCCCTAAAGAACACGGCAGCTCTTTTGTTGCATGACACCACTGAGATAGAATGAAGAAGTCTGACGGCAGTCTGGGTTCATGCCAAGTTCCATAATGAACAAATGATGACCGAGAAAAAAAAGCCTTAGATCTTGGCTCCAGCCTGACTAAGCAGAGCATTTTCTACAAATATAACAAACCTACTTCAATAGTTTGAGTGTGCCAATGTCAAGATTAATATGGTGACATGCAAGCTTTCTATTTTTACTGTAAAAAACAATGTGCTCATGTTGATGCGCAAAATCTTTTACGGTAGCTCTCTCATATACAGTTCTGTCTGCTTATAACCAATACAGAAGACTACAAGCCTATTCTCTGAATTTATACAAAATCCCATTCCCAAATTATAGCTTCTTAATTACTGAAAAATTGCATGTGTTTCTATACGGAACTGCTTACCCATCCCGTGCTTTGTTTTCTGCAGTGTCTCTAAGTCCAGAGCTTCAGATTTCCTATCTCCCATGTACTTGGAATAACATTTCATGTATTCTTTTGGTGTGCTGGAAATTCCTTTATATCGCTGAAATGTGACATAAATGGTATTTTTCTTTAGAATCAGCACAACACACTTTTCTTTCAAACCTACTTCAGAACTAAAAAATAACATGCTATTATACACTTTTAGCTAAAGACGAACCGCAAAACAATACTAGATGACTAGACTTCCATTAAGATAGAGAAAAAAAGACTGGTATCAGCCTAGGAAAGAAAGACTTGTTTTTACTTGTTTTATTCTTCCTTTCCTACCTATAGCAAAATGAAAATAGAAAAACTGAGAGGGAGAGAGATTAACTCTGTAATTGTTTCCCGTTACAGCTAGCCTGTCTTCATCACAGCCAGGATAGCTGGGACTAATCAAGGGTCTGAATGAAATAACATACGCATGCTACCATATAAAGACTTTAAAACAGAAGCCTACAGTAATTTCAGAGTACTTTTTCTTATTAGTAGATATTAGACATGTCTTTAAATGCGGTAAAAAAAGCATCCCCTATATTATGATCAGCACCACATTTCCTTCCCGATTATGATGTACAGTAAGACACAAAAAATTGGAAAAAGTTTACTTTTTTACACACACTGGGAAAAAAGAAAGGGATGGGTGCTTTTTTATGACAACGCAAATTCATAACGCACTATGATATGCTTTTTTATATACATTAAAGATCCCCATATGTAGCCTGCTCAGGTTCCTATTTCTTTTCCTCAGGTACTCAATGATCTGAAAATAAATGTTGTGCTGTAGTCCCGTTCTTCCAGAAACCTCTCAATCTCTCTTCTGTTTACAGGCTAATTACATGTGAACATCACATGCTGTAATAAACAGCAAGATGCTGCCCCAGGCCTCAGGTTTCATTTCATCCCCTTTCTCAAAAATAGACACATGGTTCCTCCTTTCCATTTCTTTACATTATTTTCAAACCACCAAACTAACACAAATTAGTTTTTAAAGCCTTATTCCCTCCTGTTCTTAATAATTCAGAGGGAACATTATCAACACCTGGTGCTTTATTGTTCCTGGGTGTTCTGGTTACCTCTTGCTTCTTCTACAAATGGCTCAGCTAGCTGGAAAATTGCTGTTTGTTCGCCTTTATCCATTCCAGCATTAAAGAGATCATTAAAATACTCCCTCCATCTTTTTGTAATTGCATTCTTTCTAACTACAATTTCCATTTTTGTCCTTTATCTGACTCATGCACAGGTCATGTCCTTGTCTCAAATGGTCTGAAGTTATCTTATTACACTGTCACTTTAACTGCACAGAGCCATTTTTGTGCCATACTATCTTTTTGCTGAATCATTTGCATTACCAGAAGACTTATGGAAGTCACAAAATCCTCGCCACATATCAATGTTCAATTGCTTTTTTATACTCCCCATTAAAAAACGTTTATTTTTTTCTTGGAGTTCTTTCTGTTGTTTCCTCCTGCTCTTTTCTTTACTCCAAATGTTTCCCAGCTGGTATAAAATTGTTGCACAATGTTCAAGCGTGTTCCCACCTGTCTCCTTGGTGTTCAGGTCTGTATTTTGTTTCTCAAGGGCAAGTGTTACACTTAGAACTTCTCTCTTCATTAAAACAACTCAGTCATTATTTTTATAAAATGGTAAGACACGTCTGAAGCCTCTGCCTTTAGCAGATTTGTTCACTGATAGCTTTGAAGTATCAGATAATTACTGGTAACTTCCATATATTCATTGTGAAGGACATAGATGTTAACTTTTGTAGATTTTTAACCATCTTTTCTAGGATGTAGAATGGCAGGTGGAACTGTATACGCCTCACAATTACCTAAAAGCAGCATTATAAAATTTACTCAGATTCTGTTGTTCACTTTAAAAGATACTGTGGAAACCCCATGTATTGTTTTCAATTTAATGCCTCGAGATTAACAAACAGGCATCCAAGGAAGTTTCTAGATTCCTCCTTCAGCAAGTTTACGTGGTAGCAGGTATTTCTAAATGCTGACACAAGGTATCCACCTCTTTTTCCAGCGCTTGTGCATTGCTTTTCCTCGCACTATTTTACATATTTTATCCATTTGTGTACAATGATGTCAGTAAGTTGTTCACTCAGGAAAACCCCAGCAGCTCTGCCGGTATTCATAGGCATCCAGAATCTCTCATAACGAAGGCACTGGATTAACTTCCACTGCGAACTGCAAAACACGATGTGCTTCATTACAGAACTTTATTGTAACATACGCAAACCCAAGATGTTTCTTCATACTTATTGAAAAGTAACGAAAATAATAATCCTGAGGCAAACAATACTGAGAATTTCAGCCCAGATTACACAATTTTAGCAAAAATAGCCTAACTTATCAATTTTTTCAGACAAATTCTCCTCAGTGCCACAGCCTTTCCCCTTCCCGCCTTGGCTCCCAGGCCCTTCCCACGCACAGCCTGAAGTGAATCCCGGTGTCTGCTACCCCTTCCTACAACCCTGACCCTTGGGAGAGCCGCCCACCCCGCCACATCATTCTGCCGAGCCCCATAACCCTCAGTCCTCCATTTCCTTCGGCCCATGGCTCCCCGCCGTCAGTACCCAGTGGGGCTCCTCAGCGGGGTGACACCGGGAGACACGGCTCCCTGCCCTGTGCGGAGCCTCCGCCACCTCTCTCCTTCTCTTTATAAACTCTGTGCACGCATTTCAGACGAGATGTACCACAAAAGCTCCCAGCCCCAGGGCGGCGGCAGAACCCGGGCAGCCCCGCTCCCGCAGGCTGAGCGCCTCAGAGGGGCCGCCCCGCCCCCTCCCTCGGTTCCGCACTTTCGTCACAGCTGCGGTGTCACGGTCCCCGCCTGGCAGGCGGCCGTTATCGCCAGCCACTGCGCTGTCCCCGCCGGGAGCGACCTTCACCGCGCCGCGTTTTCCTTCGATTTTTGCTGCCCAAACCAATGGCGAATCTGCGTGCTGCCGGAAGCCAGCCTAGCCTCCGCTCTGCCAGCGGAAGCGGAAGCGTCGCCATTTTGTTTCGGGTGATGGCGACTGTGGTGCTGTGAAGCTGGGGAGTTTAGTGCGGGCCCGGCCTGCTGGGGGACTCGCTTCTCGGACAGTCGTTGTTACTGCGAGTTTCCTCCTCCTCGTCGCATCCCCTGGTGATGTACGGAGGGGTCGGGGGTTCTCGACGGACTGCAGAAGAAGCAGGCCCGCCGCCCCTAATGTTGTTGTCAGGCGGGGGAGCGGTCCCCGGGCCCCCCGGAGGAGGTGGAGGAGGAGGTGGAGGTGGGAATAGCCGTGTGGAGCTGCTGGTGTTCGGCTATGCCTGCAAGCTGTTTCGAGATGATGAGAAGGCTCAGTACCAGGAGCAGGGGCGACACCTTATTCCTTGGATGGGAGACCCCAAGATCATGATCGATAGGTCGGTGTAACACAACTCCCCAGACTCTGCTGCGAGATCTCCTGTTATAGCCTCTTTCTGTTCCCCCCCTTATGCTGTGGGCAAGTGAGGGCGGGGGGTGAGCAAAGGGCTCACTCTGGCAGACGTGTGGGGATCTTCTTCACTGGCAGAGTTGGAGGGCAGTCCTCCTGGTAGAGTGCCTTGAGTGCTGCTTTTGTAACACTGCAGGGCCGTCCCCCCGGCAGTGGGAACTTGGGGTTCCCCGTTCTGGCAGTGTTGGGAGGTTCCCCTTCTTCTGACAGTGTGCATTGGGTCTTTCTGTTCCGCTTGGTAGGGTAGGGTTTACAGGGTGGAGTGGAGAGTGGGAATGATCTGTTCCTTTTCAATGCAAACTACAAACATCATCTTTTCTCACTCGGAAACTAAGGGAGCCTTACTGCACGGGAATACTTATTAGGCACTTTGTATGTTCTCTAAGCGAGACGGGTGCAGTGTGGGATTGGCAAGATATTTATCCACCTTAGGGGAAATGGGGTTTTCTTATTTCTTCTATGTAATCTGGCTGCAGGCTGTTGCTGGGTTACCCCAGAAGGAATTCTTGGCCTAGTTATGTTTTTCTTGTGCCATGATTCACCGTATTAGGCAGAATCGCTTTGATTTTGGGTGCTTGCTTTTCAAATATTATGTCAGAGGTGGCTTTTTTTGGTTGTTTTGCAGTAGGTGCAGGCTCATGGCCAGAGAGAGTAATAGAATCTGCTTTGATTTTTCTTCTGGTCTCTAAGTTGTTTCAGCAGTGCAGGATGGGACTTAGAAAGAAATTTATCTGGAATTAACCTTCTGAATATTTTCCTGGAGAGAGGGAAAATGGAAAGTCAGGTTGAGTATATTTGACTGGAGCACTGAAAGTACAGCTTAAGAGTTGTGGCTGACCCTGAAAACCTCAGTGGGAAAGATGGAAGGATTTTTGGTTTGAAAAGGATCACATGACATACTATAGATATTTGTTCCCTCAATTTCATCGTTGTTTTGGTGCTATACATGGTTTTTCTTGTTTTGATTTAGCAACTGTGTTTGACTTGGAAAAAAGTCAGTAAAGGAAGGTCTTTTAATTTCCTTCCATAAGACTGGAAAAAAAAGAAATGCCCTTGCACTATTTTGGAGTTTATGCCATTAATGATTTTTATGATTGAAATTAATTTGTTAAATTGGAATAAACACGAAGACATTAAAAAAACCCATAAATGTTTATAGCTATGTTTAATTTCTGACTTACATGAGAATAGAAGTGTTACGATGCACACTTCTAATCAAGATCACTGTCATGACAGATTTCATTAGTAGGTAGGGGCCATTTTTGTGGTCCTGTGCAACAGTAACTTAATTTACGGTCATTACAGAAATTGTTGGGAGCAAAAACTAAGTATGTGCATGTATGTACATATAATGCCAAGAAATCGAAATAACATGTAAGTTAAGGTAGCTTGCAATTACTAATTTTATAAACTCCTTTGGAAGCTTAGAGTCTTTTTATCTCCAGCAGCAGGAAGTCTTCATTTTCACCATTTTGAGAAAAGCACATTGCTATGAGAAGACATGGGTTGAAGTTTGCCTGTGGACAGAGCTTGATTAACCAGACCTACGTGTTTCATTAACTTTTTGCTATAAGAACATTTACTTTCTTTGTTTTTGGTCTAGCAAGTTGGCACAAGTCAAGAGTTGTGTGTGGGAAGACACCTCAGCGGAGTCGAGTTTACTGTCACTTTACTTTTTCAATCAGTTTCTCTTACTGGTGCATAAACATTATCCCAATGCAGTGCTTTTCCTGCAAATAAAATTGTTTCTGCTTAGTAGAAAGGAACTGTACGTCATTGATCTTTGCCGTTTTTACGGTGAACCTCCTTAAATTGCATGTATATGTTACTGTTCCTATGTATGTGTGTCTCTCTATCACATAACCCAGAACTTATTTCCTCAGCCAAATGGCTAGGGGCCGAGCCTAGCCATGATTTTACCTCCAATGGACGCAAGTTTCTATGGTGAAGATATCTCCTGAGAGTTCGGGACTAGCAGAAAGAAGCGAGGAAATTTCGACCGTTTGGTTCTTACGGATAGGTATTTATGTATTCGGGTTTGTGTGAATGTAAGCTATTTGACTTTCCAGAAAAACGTATTTTGCAAGTGACATTGATTGGTTGGTTGAAGCACGTACGGTAAGAGCTGTTAAGGAAATGGATCCCAATTAAACTATTAAAGGATACCTTTGCCTTTAATTGTAATAATTTATTAGTTTCTCTGAGAGGAATTTAGACTATTAAACAAATTTTCGATAGTTGGTGACAAATGATTAGCAAGATTAAACGTAACTTCTAAAAGGAAATACACTTTAACATATAAGTATTTTTTTTTTTCATTTTTAATGGGTAAGTATTTAAGTAGTCGCATAAAGCCAAGCCCTAAGTTTTTTGCATTGACCAGCGGTTTCATCTTGCAGGTACGATGGGCGTGGTCACCTACATGACCTTTCTGAATATGATGCTGAATATTCCACGTGGAACAGAGATTATCAGTTGTCTGAAGAGGAAGCTAGAATAGAAGCCCTCTGTGATGAAGAGAGGTATTTAGCCTTGCATACGGACTTGCTTGAGGAGGAGGCCAGGCAAGGTATTGCTCAAGGAAACTTCCTGAGTTTAGCACATGTTTAAATAAATAATTATGAAATTAAATTTACTCCTAATTTTATACTCTCTTTTTCTGATGTTATCTTGACAGTACCCAGTGGATTCGAAAAATGGGAGTCTTTGCGTATGTGAGAGGACTTCAGGATAGTTTAAATATAGATCCACACAGAAATTGCCCAGATTCTGAGGGCAGACTGGGATTTCAGACCCCAAAAAGCTCAAAATAAACACATTCTGCATCTTTTTTTAGTGTTGTATAAATGAATTTCTGTGCTGTTGTATGCATAATTACATTAGAATGTTTTAACCCGCAGCGTTTATCTCTTCAGGAAGAAATAAATGGTCAGCATATGTATGTGCTGCATTGTTCTTTTCGATTTTTAATGAAAGTTAAAATGATTAGGTGAAAACTTCTCATTTAAAACCTAAAGTAAGAAATATTACTTTTTTTTAATTTTATTTTTAAGAAATTAGCTTCTAAACATGTTCTAATGATGGGTAATTTCATTTTTGTTCAAGAGGAAGAATACAAAAGACTGAGTGAAGCTTTGGCAGAGGATGGTACCTATAATGCAGTGGGATTCCGTTATGGCAGTGATTATTATGACCCTTCAGAACCCACTGAGGAGGAGGAGCATCAGCCTGCAAAACAAAGAGGTAAGGGGTAAAAATAGTGAGGGTTAATTGACAGGAAGAACGTATCACCTCTGTGTCTCTTACTTGCAGCTGAAGGTTGAAAATATGTGTTTCATTATAATGCACATAAAAAAACCCTCAAAGCATTTCAGCAAAATCTTTACGGAAATGTGCTACCGAGTTTTTGCAAACTTCAGTGTTAATGTGCTTAACTGTTTTCCTGCTACAGCACAGTCAATACTGCAGTAGTCAGAGTAGGATATTTCATGCTGCTTCTTCTAGATTCTTACTCAGAAAAAACCTAGTAATTAATCACATGGCTGTCTGTTACTACTATGTTTCTTGGTCAAAAAGGAAAAGTTCATTACAAACAAACAGAATAGTAATTAACCAGAATATATGTTTTTTACGTTTAGATTTTGTCATCTTAATAATTATAAATGAGTCTCTCTTCAACATAGTGAATCCATGATCTTAAAAAAATGCAGAGATCAGGTTCTCATGTTCCTGTCTTTAATTACAATAACTTTGCATTTTTAACATGAAGTCTTAAGGAAGCTTTCAAGTGTTGCTGAGTTATGTCTTAGTAAAGTTAGGAATGTTTCATTAGCGATTGGGTTGTCTTAACTGCATATTGGTGGGTTACTGTGGTATGAGATGTGCTTTATTTAGCAAGGTGTGTGTATAATGCAGGATCATTTTAGATGCTAAAGGGTTTTTGGTGTTTTTTGCTGCTGTGTGTGGGAGGTTGTGTCAGGGCAGTGTCCATGCTGCTTGAATTCTACCAAGGGTTTCTCCTGTACTGTTTAGTACTGATCCGGAATTGCATTGTCTTTTCTGGGTTTTATTTCATTTGTTTTATTCCCGTTTGTCTAGTAGATTGCGTAACCAAATAGTTTCCAAGTTCTCTTTACATACATTTTTTGAGTTTTTCTTGTCATAGGGGTGTTTTTCATGTTGTGTGAATCTGTGTTTATATGGGGATAAGCCTACTGAAAAATTGGGGGTTATAGAGAGGAACATGTTTGTATTTTGGCTCCTCCAACTTTCTCTAGTTCTTAGAGATCAAAAAGGTGAATGCCCCCTCTCTGTTGGTCACTAAAAAAGTAATCTGGTGAACCTCACAGTCTGTCCGTATTGTAGGAGGCCTATGCAAAACTGTGAAAACATGCCATAATGTTCTATCTTTGGTCAGGTGTGTAAGGAATAAATAAAAATTCCAGTTTCATTTGGTAAGATAGGTGTTGTGAGTTCAGGTTGTATCTGGATTGCTCTACATTGTTTTTCTTTCCTAGAATGATGAGATATCTAGAATAATGTATTTCAGCCTTAATGGAGTCATATTTTTAGGAATAATGTTAAAATGTGATGACTTGGTCATTGGCCAGTCTTTCAACAAGTTAATATTTTGTTAATTAATATCTGATGCAGCATGGAAGTGTCATGCTAGGCTATTACAAAATCTTGCAGTGTAATGTGAGAATTCTCAGTACTGTTGATGAGAAGTAGAGGTCCTTATAGCAGGTCATTGGAACAGTATCTCAGTTGTGAGCTTTCTTACCAAACTCTTTGTCTTCTAGATAATTTTTAGTAATGATGGATAACAAAGGGGCATTTTCTAGTAACGCTTCATAGTACTTGAAGGAAAAAGTACTTGGGGCAAAAGTGAGATAGAAACATCAGTATTATGTTTTGCTGTAGGTGGACTGTACAGACTTTTAATAGATTGCTATATGGTAACAATTTCCAATAATACAGGACTATAAATTCTTAAAATTAATTTTTTATAAATCATACCAAAGTCAAATATTGGAAGGTGCAGGTAACAGTAATGTGCATTACAGGCTGTAGTTTGTGAACACTTGAAGTGTTAGCCAAAGCTGCTGTCAAAAGAAGCAGTCCTGTTCTGCTTTGTCTGCTGCTTCTTCCTCCTTTCCTTGATGCTAAAATTTCTGTGTGCCTTTGTGGAGTTAAACCATTTGACTTCATTTTTAATAAGACAACCCACCGGACAGCAACAAAAATTAACTCTCTTTCTTGCATGGGTAAGAGCTCGTACGCAGTAATTGCTGTGACATCTCATGCATGATTAGGCTCTTCTGCTGTCTATGTCCATAGTTCCCAGGTTTTCATGCAGTTTTTGCTATCTAATTTGCTAGGATAAAACTGGAATACATTTTCTCTTAAAGTTAGTAGAATAGGTAATACTAAAAGTTACTTTAAAAAGTAAACTTTCCACTTCAATTTTTATAAAAATTTGTAAAGCAGGGTATTTTCAGAGGAATGTTTCTGGTATACCAAATAACAGAATGTAATACAAATTAGCCTTTATAGAAGAATAACTATTTCAGATAAGTAGTTCATGTGATAAATCTGTCAAATATTTGGATATGTGAAACTTGGTGTAAAAGGAACCATACCAACTTTAGAAGATGAATGGCAACATTTATTTTAAACAGTTATTAAGGCAACTACGGCCTTATTTCTGTAGGTGATGAAAGTGGATTTTAGCCTCCCTATTGTATTCCCGTACAACTTTCATTAGAGTTAGGAAGCTGATGAAAGTACTTCGTTTGTTTGCATAGGCTGAAATTGTTGATTAACAGGGAATTGCATTCAGATAGACCAGATGTATGGGCCTCAACAGCTTTGGAGATATTGGATATCTGTATTATTTTAATCATTGTTAGGAAAGGATTCACCCAGTGCATTTAAAATGGTTCCCTTTAATTTTGCATGGGTTTTCTTGTAAAAACAAAAAGTAATGGTGATGAAAATGAATGTTTTCTATTTGATTTGACACTTGTTTGTCTTCAGCACTGTAGTCCGGGCTAAGGTTTATAGGGCTTTATTCTTCCTGATACCTCTATTAAGACATAATTTATGCAATCTTGAATAAACTACACATAACACCAGGGAGAGAAACCGTATTTAAATGTCTTCAGTGCAAATGCTGGTTGTAGTTTCATTTGAGAAATTCCTTGCTTGCATATCCTTTTTGATATAATTTATTTTAATAATTTTTTTGTTAATGTTTGGGTACTTCGACATGTTTTGTCCTATAGTATTTTATTTTGTCATTTCTTGTAGAAACAGCTCAGACAGAAAATGTAGAAGAAAATGAAGAACCTTTTGTTGCCCCTCCAGGACTGAACGTACCTTCTGATGTGGAACTGGTATGTGTGTACGTTTAACACAACCTACACTTCTGTCAGTTTTCAAGGAGTTTATGGTGCTTTACTGATTTTTTTTTTTTTTTTTTTTTTCCCCCCCTGTTAACTTTAGTGTGGTACGTTTTAAATTATTCTAAAATAGTAGCTTAATTTCAAATGTTCTTTCTTGAATTCTTGAGTTTGATCAACTCTCTTCAGTCTTTTTTTTCACACTGAAATTATTGCAGTGCTTATGCTAAATGCATTTAGTATCCCTTGTGATATTATTTTAGATAATGCAGAAAAAAGACAGTTGTTCTTGGAATGGTTACTTACTGAGATGTCAAGGTGGACATTCCAAATGTAAAAGACCATTAAATGAAAAGGTTACTTCTGTTCAAGATTTTTTTCTGGGTTCTTTTTAATTGAGTCCTAATTTGAAGAGGGTGGGAAGTGATCAAATAAAAAGGCTGTGTTTAAGACTAGCCTATTCAAGGAGAAAAGCAATACTTTATTTCTAGCAAGTTCTGAAATAACTTGAAAGTATTAGCATATAAAAGCTCTTTCCTTCAGTGATGTTACCAGAATTTGCTACATAGTAAACTGTAAACTTAATTGCAACTTGTGTGTTTTTCCTGAAGGGAGCTGAACAGTTGCCTGCTTGAGTACAGCTGTAACCCTGAGGGATTTCAATTTATTTCAAGTTTCATAAAAGATACATAAAAGAAGTCAGATAATACTCTTTCTCCTATACCATGGTCATGAAAGTGTTAATTTATATTTGGGCTGCCTTCTCAACTTGATAACATTGGCCATTAAAGATTCAAAGCAGTCTGTTAGAATAACTAATAGTGAACACAGGGTATTTGTGTAAGAGTGTTTTTCTGCTTCATTAGCTTTTAATTGAAAATTTTTATCCTGTTCTAGTTTTTATATGAAATAAGAGCTATTTAACAAATCTAATGTGCAACTTTACTTGTTCTAATTTTACTTCTTTACAATCTTACAGTACATTTCATTAGTGAAGTGCTTACAAACCTACTTTTGAGTTCAGGGAAGATTTTTACACGTTATTGCCTTTAAATTATGAGTTATACTTTAATTGTAGAATAAGAATGTTGAGTTGTCAGTGGGAAGCTGCTTATTTAGCATTTGGATGCTGATTCCAAAAAGTAACTGCTGGTGAGAGAATTTTTCCTGTTTTACATAGGTGCTTTGCTTGAATTTTGTTCTGAAACTTAAGATATATTTCACATGTAAGTTGCAGAATGCAGTGTGGGCTTTACTGAAGTAATTTCTCAGTCAGCTATTGAACTCTGGTATATTCAAATGAACAGAAAGGAAATGTGGGCATATTTGGTTTTGATTTAAAAAAAAAAACAAACCAAACCAAAATGTTTAGACAGCAGCTCTGAAAACAATGTATACTTGACCTTGGATTGGGAATTGTCAGAATTATTTTTTCTAAGCCTTCATTATTTGTTGTTGTTGTAGTCAAGTCATTCAGTTTTACTATTGCATGTATTTATTCTGTATTTTTTAATTCAATTGCCATGAAGGATAGAAGCCTGGTAAATTATTGGTGGGGTCTAAGAGGCATGTTTAAAAAATACTTCTTGCTCTACCCTATTCCCATTTAAAAAAACAGAGAAAGAGAGAAATACATTGTAAATTCCATTGCCATTATGTTGATTCACAAGTGATTGGAAAAGGTGTACAGATACATTGCTGATTGTTGGAAATGGCAGAGTGGTGTTCTTGGTCTCTCCTGAGTTTACTGCTAAATAACATTCAAGTTAAAAGACATTGCACTTGTTGATGGTCGTAATGGGGAGAGGACACCTGTAAACTTTGAATCGTTTTGGGGAGAAAACTGTAGTGCTGTAGAAATAAGATAAAATTTGAGAATCAGCTTGCTAACTTGGAGACTTCATTCACAATCTGCAAGATGTAGTTCAGTAAAGGCAGATAGAAAATAGTACCTGTAACACAGAGCAATCTCAACTGCAAATGTTAAATGAAGACTAAGTACTTAGGCACTAATGCACCAAATATCCAGAGGCTGTAGTGAGCTGTTGAATGTTGAGCATATGGCAAGTCCAACTGCAGCAGTAAAGTCATTCTGGAACTTAAAATAGAAGAGTTGTGTTGAGTGTGCAGGAGGTCTTCCGCTGCTTAAAACTGTTGATGTCAGGGTTATGGTCAAAGATTACTGTTCTTTACCACTGCATTTTAAGAAGTGCTCAAATGCTATGGAAGAGTATATTATCAGTTAAACTTATGAGGAGAGATTGAAAATTGCTTTCTTTTCTCCAGATGAGACTACTGAGAGGCAGCATAAGACTTAAAATTATTTTCCAGGCTTACTGAAGATTGGAGAATAGTTGCTTAACTTGCAGTAAGGGAGGCTCACTTATGAAAAACGTTTGATTACAATGCTAATTAAAGATTGGAACAGAATATCTGACTAGATGATAGCATTTATGTCATTGGAGTATTTTTCAGAAGGGTTTTTCCTCTCCTCTGGCAAACTTTCAGAAGTTTTAACAGTTCTCAGTTGAAATGTTTAGTGTTTTTATTAAATGTAATAGCAAACTAGGATGTCTATGATATCTGCATCTCTGTTTGCCATTTAATATTTTTCACTTTGTAAAGTATCTAAAGTTTTGTAAGTCAGTGGTGTTAGTAATCTTAGAAGTCAATTAAAGGCATATTAATATTCATAGTGCCTGTTTTCCAGAGCTCATAGTGGTATCGGTTTCAAATTCAAGACCAGGTAGTAATTTCGGATACAGTCTTTTTTGAGCTTCCTTGCTGATTTACAGTTTTGTTTATGAATCTTTTGACCCTACGTGTATTTTGTATTTCTGCGTAATAACTGCAGAAATAGGGAAACTTGATGAATGATTAAATAGTGAAACTGGCTATGCACAAAATGTTACCAGTTTGTTGAGAACTTCATGGCCTCTAATTAAAATAATCTTTGGTGGTGTTTTAAAGGGACAAGTCAAAGTTGACACAACTAATTATTTTCCATATTGAACATGTTGTTCTAGTAAAGGATCTAATCATCTGAAAATAATTTCTAAAAATGTGCTGTTTGATCACATTCAGACTTTTTTCCCTAAATAGAGCAGCACTGTCTTGTGTACTTCTAATCTTCTGAAAAAGGTTTTCTGAGATTTGCAACATACTTCTGTATCTGGACCAATAAAAAGGCAAAGCTAAAATGAGTCATTAATGTGACACTTGAATCTTTATAGGTGGAGTATGTGTTTCTACAGTTTATTAAGCACAAGACAAAACAGGATTATTTGAGTATGAAATTAAAGACAGTGAATGGTGAAGTTCATTCATTCTTTAGCTATATTCTTGTTCTTTTCACTTCTTGGGTTTGTTATGGCAGTGCTCCTTACATGGAATTTCAGGAGTGGAAATACATGGATGCTGCTTAACTTTAGTAATAAAAGAAAATTAATAAAGTGTTCAATGACTCTTTATGGGAATGTGACAGCACATAGGAATTCCAGTTCTTATGTTGGTCTTGTTCCTTCCAAGCAAATGCATAGTAACAAGCTTTTCTAGTTAGGGAACAATATTTGCACATTCAGTGATAACAGAATAAAGAACAGCTGTTGGGAAGAAGACTGTACGTGTTGAGTCTTCAGAGCACCCTGAAGTACTGTAAAGTAGGGTCACTTTAAGTTGGCACTGCTGTGTCAAAAAACACATTTGTCTCCTGTCTTGTGCCAGCAGAAGTGTATATGGTTATGGACTGTACCTGGCTTAAAATAATTTTTTTTTGCTACATCACAGTCAACCAGGATTTGTTCCCTTCTTCAGTTTGGTTTGCAATGGCAAAAATAGTTGTGCTGATAGAAGGAGAGGATCTAGCAAAAGGAAATGAATGAGCAGCGAGGGAAGATTGGATTCAGTTTTTTTTCAGGGCTGATATGCTTTCACTAGTTGAAAGTGATTATGAAACTGAGTTGCTAGGGAAAGCTGAGAAGAGGGGCAGGGAACTACTGCTCCTTTTGATTCCCTCTGGAGTTCTAACATGCTTTACAAGCTGCTTGTGAAAATACAAATATATGTTATTTTACTCCCACAGCCACCAACAGCAAAAATGCATGCCATTATAGAACGAACTGCAAACTTTGTCTGCAAGCAGGGAGCACAGTTTGAGATTATGCTAAAAGCCAAGCAAGCACGCAACTCCCAGTTTGACTTCTTACGATTTGATCACTACCTCAATCCCTACTACAAATTCATTCAGAAGGCTATGAAAGAGGGACGATACGCTGCTCCTTCTGAAAATAAAGCGGACGACAAAAAACGTAAGTTGTTGCTTGTCAAATGGATGGCTTCAGGATGTGACTCGTTGAAACATCCACTGGTCTTTTTAGGTAAAATAGCCACATCTTTTTGGTGCGTTGCAATGGCAATACTGTTATCCTGCAACTTAGATTGATGTGATGATTCAAAATTTTGCTTAAATTGGAGGAGATTCTTGAAAAATTGTTTTGGGAAACTTTCAGATACAAGAGCTGCTATGATCTTGGAGCTTTTAGAAACACTTGTATAGCTCTAGTCCAACAGAAAGTTGGTCTGTGCACGTAGGTTTTACTTTTATTGATGGCTAGCAACATCTTCTTGTATCTATGTTTTGTGAATACACGGATTTATAAAAACAGTAGTTTCTTAAGATCACATGCTTGTCCTGTACCATCTTTCTGTCCCAATACAAATCCATAGCAAACCCAAATAAAATTCAGACATTGCTTTTATTTAGATTCGAGAGTCAAATCTGAGGAAGAAGATGATGACGATGACGATGATGATGGAAATTATCTGCATCCAAGTCTCTTTGCATCTAAAAAATGCAGTAGGCTTGAAGAGCTCATGAAGGTACCTGACCCTATTGAAATTACTTTCTACCTTGTAAACATCGTATTTGTGGC
This sequence comes from Burhinus oedicnemus, assembly GCA_008921705.1. Lineage (NCBI taxonomy): Eukaryota > Metazoa > Chordata > Aves > Charadriiformes > Burhinidae > Burhinus > Burhinus oedicnemus. Next base: position 2,810,535 of record VFFE01007820.1, read on the forward strand.
ACAAAAACTGTAATATGCAGGTGTTAAGATCTTTAGTTAACAAAGATACCCCCCCCCCCAGACTGTCTTAGTAGTTGAAGTCTGCATTGGTAAACTTTCAAGTTACCTTTTCTCTAGTACACAAATCGTTATTTTTCTATTTGTAAGGAATTAAATTTCTATTTTTGATGCCCTCTGGTATTGAGGGCATCACTCAAGGATTTATCCCACAGAACCTGTACTGCAGCTGAAAAGATTAAGATATTTAATGCCTTCTGTCTATAAGCTGAGAGGGAACGTTTTCTTTTTAGATTTTGGTACATAAAATGTTGACATGAAGTAATAGTTTCAGCGAATAATATTTCAGTAGAATTAGTACTAATCACTCAATATAAATTTTGATGGATGTGTTAGTTATTTTTAGTTTCTGAGTTTGATCAGTGATGGAATAATGGGAATGACAGATGGTTGTACACATTTGAGGCTTTCAGAGGACTGACAGTGGTGCTGTCTGATATTTAGACAAGTCAGGTTCTGTGTCTTATCCCAGCCTTGATGGTAAATCAGGAAGAGTAATACCACCCACCCACCCCCTGTCCCTTTTTGTGGGTTGTTGGGTTTTTGGTTATTTTTCATGTCATGGATTTCTCTTCACATTAAAGTATTGTTTTGTTTTCCACAAATTTTCAAAAAATAAGTTGATTCTGATGTGAGAGCTACAAAAACAGTAACTTCAGTGTTTGGACAATATTATTGATGTCTATTAACTTCAGTAAATTTCCTTTCCAAATTAGGTTGATGCTATCATGCTTTAAATATGTACTGGAAATTTTAATCTTTTTTTCTATTCTCAAAATTTTTTCAGCCTTTGAAGGTAGTAGACCCTGATCATCCACTTGCAGCACTGGTGCGCAAAGCGCAATCAGATAATAACTCATCTACACCACAGTCAACAGATGGGGCAGCTGTACAGACATCACAAGCAGAATATTCTTCTGATTGTAAGTGCATTGTGATTAGGCAGCTGGTGGTATGTCTTGATGAGTTGTATGTGGATGCTGGTGGGAAGAAAAGACGTTAGCTTCATACTTGGTGATTCGTAACTTATGCTTACTCTTTTTCAATCTCCTGAATCTTTGAAGGTGCCTTCTTCCACTGAGTATCTGTTGAATTGTTAGCTGCTTAGGAAAACCAGAAATGGGGTGGAAGGGGTGGGCAGGCAGGAGGCCAAATCTCCAGTCTGTGAGTATGGTTAGCACAATACCCTTAATATTTTGGGTTTTTATAACTTCCATCAGTTTCTACTAATGAATGCCTTCACTGTTGAATATTAAACTGTCCTATAAAGTAATTAATGAGATTCCCATTAAAAAAAACTTAGTATATCAAGCAAAATGCAGATGATAAGTCTGCTTTGAACAGTTTTACTGGAGTGTCTCAAAGCTAAGGAAAATCTGCAAAGGTAAAATTGTGTAAGATCCCACTGAAGTGATAAAACGAGGTTTTAGTATAGTATTCTGTTCTAAAGTTGGAAGTAGTTTTACAGTAAATAAATAAATCTTTTATTATAGAGTCAATTCCTGTAATTTTTCGTTATTTTATCTTTTATTCTCTGCACTGGTGCAGTGTTCTATGTAGAAAATAAAATTCAGGAATAAACAAGATTCAAAGTTAAAAATTGATCTTTTAAATTAAATTTCTCATTGCAGTATCTGAGAGGGAGTAGTAGCTTTTAAGTTCCATAGCTACAAGAGGCCATTCTTAATTCTATTTTATTTTTTTCTCAAAAGAACTACAAAAGCAGTGATACATTTAAATTATAAGTGATCAGTGTGGAAAGTTGTGCTCAAATGCTTTTTTCATGCCTGAAACTGAAATACCGAGACTTTTCTTCTATCTCCAAATTATTATTAAATCCTTAATCTTAGATTTTTCTTGAACCATTTCCAATAAATGTAAATACTGTCCTATATATAACCTCTTTTAAGAATCAGCTTTGCTATGGAATTTTTAGCAATATTATCTTAACTTCTCTGGATGTGTCTGCTTTCCATTATCTTTGAAGCTGCTTAATTCAGGCCTTATATAAAGCTCCTGCAAATTTTGTAAATTCTTATACTCGGAAGGGTGAAGTCAAACGTAATTGGATTTATGTGCCTTTAATTCTTTTCAGAATTCTGAAAGTCCTTGATTCCTTACATAAAGAAATGTAACTTATCCTTTAATTTATGGGACTTACCATTTCATGCTGCTGAGATATAAGAAAATTTATCTTGCAGCCTTCACTACACTAAGGTTTCATGGTGATATAAATTTCTAGATAATGAGTAGTGTTACTTCAAAGTGGTGGTGGTGATGGAGTTCTTGTTTTTTTAGTGATGCTATTGCAAGTAAGTATCACCATAACAACTTAAGTTGATTTTGATGCATTATAGGTTCAGCACGCCCCAAATGATTACAGGCATTGTCAGAATGTATTATACGGAGAGGAATATGCATGGAAGTAATTTTTATTTAAAACTGTACCTGAAGAGAATCTTAATAAAACTGAAATAAGATTTCTGGAAACAAATCGAAAATTACTGGTTATTTCAAGAAAGACTAAAGTCAGAATAAGTATCTCCGTAGAATAATGCTCGTCAGTTTTCTGATTACTTTCGTGTCAGGCTTGAATCTGAATGTATATGATGCAAACTGGGAGATTATAATTTAGTAGCAATATAAGTGAAGTTTGCAACTGCTCTCCCTGCCTTTAAAACTTGATTCTGCTCTCCTTATAGATAACTTATTCTTTGAAGAAAGTAAATACTGCCACACAGGAATGTTTATGAAACTTTTAAGAGAATAATTCGTTATAATTTAATGCATTGATTAAACTTTGTCTCCAGAAATGTAAACTCTTACTGTAAATGCTTTGAAATATTTTACCTGAATACTTTCTGTTTATACCTCTTTCTGCAGAAAATCTTTAGATTTACAGGAAGTAAGTGCCATTTAAAAGTGTTAAGCTAATTAAAGCATTGTAAAATGTCATTAAAGAAAGAAAGCAAGCCATAAGCCTTTGCACTCACAATAAATAAATATTTAGAGTCAGAGAAGCATCTAGTGGGGAAAACTTGCTCAAATTGGTTCTTCATTGTATTGGTGTTAAATTGCAAAACCTGTCTACTTTTGGAGGTTTCAGTGAGTGTGTGTCTCTATATAGCGATACATGGTTTAATACATATGTAGTGATACTAGTGGTTTAATTTCTTGATGTTAGTTTTGAATATAAGCGCATTTCTTTCTTAAGTGTACATAGTTTAAACTGCCAGAGGTGAATTAGATTAGGAAGAGTGATTTCATATTGGGTCATTTTTTTAATAGGCTTCTCGGGTTCACTGCATTATTCCTACCTGTTGGCTTCCAGCTGACCTTCAGTATGTTCTGATTCTGTCTCTTAATCGACATAGTTCTTATCCATCCTAAGTGTGTTAATATGAGCATTCTTTTTTTTTGCTTTGGGGTTTTTTTTCATAAAAAATTAGGTACCATTTCTTAGTGTGTTGTGTGAATCTGGATTCTCAGTGTGTTTGTACTCATGCAATAATGTTGTTGTTTGGGTTTTTCTTTATTGGGTGTTTTTTCTTCTAATTAGAACATTGTTCTTAAATGTGTCTTTTTATAGCAACTGTGGCAGCCATGTATTATAGTTACTATATGCTACCTGATGGAACCTATTGCCTCGCGCCTCCACCTCCAGGAATAGATGTTGCCACCTACTACAATGCATTGCCTGCGGGAGTGACTGTATCAAGCACTACAGGGGTAACAACAGTACCTCCACCCCCTGGTACTACACCTCCACCTCCCCCAGACACAACTGACAGCAGCACTGGGTTGACTTCTACCACAACAACTACAAGGTACCACATACAGATTTGCTCGTTAGGTGGAGGGGGTCTCTTTCCTGCACTTCAGGATGAAGTATTTAGTATGGGTTCTATTATTGGTGATTCCTCAGTAACATTCACCAGTGTTTATACAGCTTTGATTACCTCCACTTTGGTCTTTGATATTGTACATGGTTATTGTTATTCAGCTACTAAGAAGTTTTTGCCTGATGGAAAAACAAGTTATTTTAACTGTGTAATGAACCCAGAGAGCAAGCTTCTATGTAGTGTTTTTTGTTAAAAAAAGAGTCTGAAAGATATTTATGTTCTATTTATAAAAACGATGTACTTTTGATGTTTTCAGCACAATTGCTCCAGTGGTTGCCATTATACCTCCACCCCCAGATATCCAACCTGTTATTGATAAGCTAGCTGAGTATGTTGCTAGGAATGGGATAAAATTTGAAACCAGTGTTCGTGCCAAGAATGATCTCAGGTAAGAGAAAATGTTATTTTAACTTCTATTGTAAAAATTGGGGTTTTCATTTTTAAATATATTGTCAGGACATGCAGGTCTCAAGAAGAGGCGTACTATCATTTTTTTTAACTGAAATTCAGGGACCTACTTAAAGGTAATGCCAAAGCATTATTGCCTAAAAACAACCAACCTAGCAAAAATGTCTCTAGAAAGCAGGCTCAGAATGTATATACTCTGGAAGTTTATGCATAAGTTACAGTTTTTTCAAACATCAAATAGCGTTCCATCTGCTAGAGGAAATTAGATGGCAAAGGATTGTTGGTATTTACTATGTTCATGTGCATTTTCACATATTCAGTTTTTTTTTAACAGATTTGAGTTCCTGCAACCGTGGCACCAGTATAATGCTTATTATGAATTTAAAAAACAGTTCTTCCTTCAAAAAGAGAGCAGTGACAGTTGTCAGGTACGTATGTGTTTGTACATACATATATTAAAAATGCCATGTAAGTGACAAAAGGACTTGCTCATCTCTTGTGCTACCATGAGACATTTTATAAAAGGAACTCTGAATTATGGAGAAATTCTTGAGTAAAGGATGTGAATGCCTTTTTTTGTTGTTGCTTTTTAGTTTTGCGTAGGATATGTGAGGTGGTATGGTATTTAGTTCTTGCTTTTTAGTATAAGCAGCCACTCAGTGTGGTTGTAATATAAAATGGCAACCTGAAAATCTTTTGGCTTTCTATACAAGGGAATAGATGCTTTGCAGAGCTTTGAGGGATTGGGGTTAGTGTTCTATTGTCAGAAAGGTTAGATATAGCTTTTTAACAACCATACCTTCTTGTATGCCTTATGGTTCTTTATAGAACAGTAGCACAGTAGCTAAACTACTTTTCTGACATGCATTTTTCTGAGGGAGGTTTTATTAAAGAGTCCTGTCATGATTGACTGAAACAATATGGGAGCTTCAAAATCTCACATCAGTTTCCTACTCGCTTTGCTTCTTCTAGCCCATGTTATTAGAAGATGATACCCAGGCTTGGCATCCTTGTTTTTAACTATTCTTATGCTAGCTAATCTCATTAGATTGTTCTCTTACTGAAAAGAAAATTGCAAATAGTATCAGAAATACATTATCTGATGTTAACTTTTCATCGGAAAGAGCTATTTTTTTTTTAGGCCCTATGTCATTTGTCATCTCAAGGCTTAGATTGGGGAGCCTTAAACTGAAGAAGGTAGGCCTGTGGGTAAAATCCTCAAAATCGCTTTGTGGAAAATGAAGACATTCAATACTAGTTGCTGTTTGAAACACTTGTGTCTAATATTTTGTTTTAATAGTGAAAAATATTTTGAAAACACTGTTTTTAAAGATAAGCCATGGTAAATATGATCTTACTCAGTTGATAAATTACATGTAAAATTGTTCTGTATCACAATGCTGACTATTATTCTAGAATTTCTTACTTGCAAACCAGTGGGTTGAATTCATAATACTTACATAATTAATAAGGACTTGCTAACATTTTTTGGGTGGGGAAATTGCACACTAACCAAAGTGTAATAATAAAGGATTCATTTTAAGTGTTCAAATGAGTACAGCTAAGAAGCAAGCAGAAACTGGTTTCTGTCCCTTGAGGTCATGTGTAGCAATGCATATTTTCCTACTGCATGGTTTTGTAGATAATGCCATTCTCTTTAATTTTTTAGAGTAATGATTTCAATATTATCTTTATGCTTTAGTAATATACATATAGTCAACTAATGCAATTGATTGTTCTTCTTTTGGCCATTAAGGTTAAAAAGAAATTGTACTACTGGCTTCAATAAATACAGGATGTATCAAATCCTTGATTTTTTTGTGTTTTTCCCCTTTGAGGATTTTCAGAAATTAGTTCTGTTGGTCAGGGAATGGCTGAAGGGAGCAATGAAAGGATCTCTTCAATACCTGGTATTTCAACATAAAGTATACTTAACAGCAACCAGTGGAAAGCAACCTATTTATTTATCGAGAGGGGCTCATTTAAATGTTAAATTACTTATTGTCATCACCTGACTCACCGTGTAAATATTTTTAATGTTCTACAATATCCATCTTAAAATTTTTATACTGTGAGTTTAGAGGTCATCTTAAATGATTTAGTCATGTAATAGTACCACCAGTACTTCTTTACTCTTTTGAAAATCTTAGCACATCTGTACTGTATCAGTTTAATGCCACAAAAAACATTGATAGGCCCAATGTTCTTTGGCAAAATGATGGAACAAATCAAACACATTAACCTGGGTTGATGCCTGTAAGACTTGATTTTGTAAAGAAGGTATCATGCAATTGTACATTAGGAAAAAATTTCCTAAGTTTTCATTCTGTCACTGTGAATTAGCTTTAATGGATTTTGTCCTGGACCCTGGAGATCAAGACCTAAAAGAATATACTTTGGAAAAAAATTATGTGCTTTTAGGGTCTAATTTTAAAAACATAATTTTTAAAACAGTTGTTGGCAAAAGTGTACCAGCTGAAGAACATTTCCTTCGCTGTAAAATAACAACACATTCTTACTGTAGGTCTGTAGTTTTTGCAGACTGTGGGTTTACGTGAAGTAGTGCATTATTTATAAGAAGCAGACTTTTGGTCATGAGTGCTTATTGATGTAAAATTAGCTGTTATGTGATTAGCTGATAATGTGATTTTTTTTTTTTAAATGGCTGGCAAAATTGCAGTTCCACAGACAGTGCATTAATTCTTTCATGAACTATCCGGTTAGTAAGCTTGCACATTTCTTTTGAAAAGGGAGTATCTTCATCTGAAGATGTTCCAGCAGATACTGCCGGTGACACGCCAAGTGAGACTCAATTTGCAGATGAACATGCACCTGAAGATGCATCTGAGCCAAGTGCTAAGGGAGTTCAAGGAACTAAAAAGGATGTTCCTCCTTCTAAAACTGTCAGTGACGGTAAATTGGTGAAAGGTATGTTAGCATGATTTGTTGGGTATGAAAATATTTGGTGGCATATAAGAAAAAAAAAAAGGGGGGGGGGGGAGAGCCAGAGGGAAAGTAGGGAAAAGAATTTCATCACATGGAAAATATTTTCCCTGGAAGCATCAAAAAAGGACTGAAAATTAGTAATTTGATTGCTTTCATATTTATTTCTTATCAGACTATCAGGTATTTGTGGTGTGACAGAATAAATCGTTTTACTTTGGTTTTGTGCAAAGTTGAAGGCTTTCATCGGTGATCCCAGTAGAATTTTATTTTTGTAATTTTCACCTTGACAGTTACAAGCTCTGTGCAAGGAAGAAGTTATTCCTTCTGAATAAAAGCAGTAGTCTTGTTTGAAACCATGCATATGGAGGAAGTATGCTAGGCTTATTATTCAGTTGCTCAGTCTTCCTGTGTTGGACGTTAGTTGTGCTGGAAAAAAAGACCCTTTTTGTGTCTAAGTGGAATGTTTTTCCTCTTGCAGTCATAGCAGCAGAGGGACAAAATGGGAGGATCTCTTGGAAGCCAGTCAAACAAAGTCAACTAATACACTGTTAGTGTCCTGAGTTGGAGAAGCGATTATTATACCTTGGAACTGATTTCCTGGCCTATCGGGAAAAAATACCTTAAAATTTCTTCTTTTCAGTAAAAACTAGAAACTTAAATCTTTTAACTAGAACTGAAAGGCACTGGAAAAAAAATAAAACAGGAAGAACACTCTTGACCTGTGCTCCTATGGATGGGTACTGCCTTCCTGCCACTTCATTGGCTTTCTTAATCGCTGATAAGTTTATCTACTCCCTGTGGTCCCTTGGAATTCTTCTGTCTTCCTGCTCCTCACTGTAATTTCTTTCCCGCTGCGGGCTGCAAGCTCCAAGCTCTGCCATGGTTGTCTGGCTGTCCATATTCTGCAATTTCTTCTCTGGGCAAGTTGAGTAGCTTCCCCAGGGAAGGAGCAAACCTCCCTGTCTTCAAAGATGCCCTATTAAGAGAATGTAATATACAACAGAAAATGATACCGTTTCTTGTTGTGTTATTAATAAATGACAAATTGGAGCCTGTGCTTCAATAATAGTAGTCTGCTGAAATTTAGATGGTAGAACGTAACCAATGAGTCATTTCATGACAGTCCTATTCCTATAAACCTAGTTTCATTTCCTCTAATATGGTGCAAATCCCGCTTTCTTGTAACCTAAATACAGTAGTTGGCTGCAAGACAGACGTAACATCCACACTAGATTTTTCTTTTGCCTCTGGGAGAGTAGAATCCCGTTTTAGGATTTGTTTTGTCATATGAAAAAGTTGGAAAATCACTATTATAATATCTCTTCTCTTGGAATCCTTTTTATTCTTTATTTCTGAGCCTATTTCTTTACCCCAGAATTACAAGGTGCAAAGCTTATATTTTATAAACTTTGGTATGTAATTTAATTATTGTATTTAAATTTCCCTAATTGAAATCTTATAGCATATATATGCAAAAGACAACCTCAGAAATACACATATTGCAGCAGACCATATGGTAGTAGGTTGCTTTGCTTAAGATGTGTGAGAAATTCCATTCTTTAGTCTAAGAAGCTGCATTTTGGATAAATGGTTTAAATATTAATCCTGTATTCTTTTCAGAAAATGTTTCTCAAAAAATTCCGTGAGGCAAAAGGATTAGTTCAGACTTAAATATAGTTATATATTAGCTATGCTTAATATTTCTTGAAGATCCGTTAATACAACCTAGCTTGAAATGATCCACAATTTCCTTTCTATTGCAGTATTCCATGTTTTTTACAGGTGTTCTTCTTCCTTTCAGTGTGCTGGTATGAGTCTGTTGTGCTGTCATTTTGTGTTGGAGTAGTAGGGGCTGCTTGAAAGGAATAGCTGACCACCAATCTTGCTGCAGCAAGACTAGCTAAGACATTTGGGGAAAAGTACTTAGCTTTTGCATTTATATCTCCTGTAATGAAACGTTGTTAACTCCCCAAAGTAATTAATTTTCATATAGATGGAAATAAGTCTTTAAATACTGTTCTGTGAGCCTACCAAATGCTATTATTGTGCAAACCATTGATTTAGTGTGAAGGAAACATAAAGGGACTGTATGATACTGTAGTGTGTCAGATAGGAGCCTGAGCACAGAGCTTTTTCATCTTAAGCCTGAAAGAGTAGATTGTTCATTTGGGAAAAGAAGTAGTACTGAAACTAAAATTTATTTGGGACAGAATATGAAATTATTTATCTCATCTCAGGAAATGTAATTCCTGAGATGGTTTAGAGTACCTTTCTTTTTCCCTGCTGCTACTGAAAGACTTTGAGATACATCTCTACAGGGCAAATGAAGTTTCCAATGTTTGTTTAAAAAAAAAAAAAAATAAAATTAAAAAAATAATCATAGAATACCAGGTTGGAAGGGACCTCAAGGATCATTTGGTCCAACCTTTCTTGGCAAAATCACAGTCTAGACAAAATGGCCCAGCACCCTGTCCAGCTGGATCTTAAAAGCATGCAATGTTGGGGAAACCACCGCTTACCTGGGGAGATTATTCCAATGGCTGATTGTTCTCATTGTGAAAAATTTTCCTCTTGTGTCCAATCGGAATCTCCCCAGGAATAACTTGTACACATTACCCCTCCTTTTTTCCATGTGACTCCTTGTAAAAAAGGGAATTTCTGTCTTCTTTGTAGCCACCCTTTAAATACTGGAACATGGGTGATAAGGTCTCCCCTAAGCCTTCTTTTCTCAACGGTGAACAAACCAATTCTCCCAGCCTTTCCTCATACAGGAGGTTTCCCAATCCTTTGATCATCTTTGTGGCCCTTCTCTGGACCCTCTCCAGCCTGGCCATGTCTTTTTTATATAGCAGGGACCAAAACTGAACACAGGATTCCAGGTGTGGCCTGACAAGCGCTGAGTAGAGTGGGATAATGACTCCTTTGTCTCTGCTGGTGATGCCCTTGTTGATGCAGCCCAGCATCCTGATGGCTTACTTTGCTGCAGCAGCACACTGTTCATTCGTACTGAGCTGCTTGTCCATCGGGACCCCCAGGTCCCTTTCCACAGAGCTGCTCCCCAGCCAGGTAGATCCCAGCTTGTGCTGCGCTCCTGGATTATGTTTTCCCAGGTGCAAGACCATATGCTTGTCCTTACTGAACTTCGTAAGGTTCTTGTTAGCCCTCTCTTCCAGCCTATCCAAGTCTTCCTGCAGGGTGGCTGTCCCTTCCCAAGTGTCCGCTTCCCCACTCAGTTCGGTGTCATCAGCAAACTTCATCAGGGTACACTGATCCCATCATTCAGATCGCTTATGAAGATATTACACAGCGTTGGGCCCAGTATCGATCCCTGGGGGACCCCACTTGTGACAGGTTGCCAGTTTGAAAAGGAGCAATTGACCGCCAGCCTCTGGGTGCAGCCGGTCAGCCAGTTCCCCACCAGCCACACAGACCACTTGGCTGGGCTGTAACGCACCCGTTTCTCTAGGAGGCTGCTGTGGGGAACCATGTCGAAAGCCTTAGAGGAATCCAGGTAGGCAATGTCTACTGCCCGTCCCTCATCAACTGAGTGGGTTGCTTTGTCATAGAAGGCGGTGAGGTTTGTCAAGCGCGATTTGCCCTTGATGGATTAATGTTGGCTTTTCACAGTCACGTGCTTCTTTTGACTTGTGATAGCCCCAGGGGGATTCGTTCCGGAGACTGAAGTAAGACTGATGGGCCTATAATTTACTGGATCCTCCTTTAAGCCCTTCTTGTAGATTGGGGCGACATTAGCCTTCTTCCAGTCTTCTGGGCCGTGCTCTGATCTCTATGACTTCTCAAAGATTATGGAGAGCAGCCTTGCAACATCAGCCAGCTCTCTTAACACCCTCAGGTGGATATTGTCAGGGCCCATCGATTTGTAGGGATCAAGCTCCTGCAATAGTTCACATGCCAACTCTTCCTTCACTGGTGGTGGGGCTGTGTTTGTATCAACCTGTTCCCAAGGCCTGGGGCCCAACAGTGCTGGTAAAGACAGAGGTGAGGAAAGTGTTGAGAACCTCTGCCTTTTCAGCGTTGTTGGTGACTAATTCACCTCTCCTGTTTAACAGTGGACCAGTATTTTCCTTCTGTTTCTGCTTGTTTATGTACCTGAAGAGCCCTTTCTTGCAGTTTTTGACATCTCTGGCCAATTTCAATTCGAGCTGCGCTTTTGCTTTTCTGACTGCATCTCTGCATGCCCTGGCAATGCCCTTGTAGTTCTCAACGGTTATTCATCTGCTTTTCCATCTCTGGTATGCTTCTCTTTTGGTTTTGAGCAGACTCGGAAGCTTGCAGTTAAGCCAAGGAGGTCTCTTGCTCTGCCTAGCTCCCTTGCTTTTAAAGCGGATGAACTATTTTTGTGCTTTCAGGAGAGCGTTCTTGAAAAACTCCCAGCACTTGCTTTATCCTCCATGGAAGCTTCCCACAGAATCCCTACCAGCTGAGCTCTAAGCAACCTGAAGTTTGCTCTTCTAAAATCTAAAACCTTTGTCTCTTGTACTAACCTTCAGTGTGCTCAGTAGTATCCCAGACTCCCCAATGTTGTCAGCTAAGGCTATTGCTGAGGTATTACAAAGCAGGTGTTCTTAGTTTGTGAGCAAGTCCAGCAGTGCCTCATTACTGGTTGGCACATCTAACGTTTGCATGAGGAAGCAGTCCTCTACGCATTCCAGGAACTTGATGGATGATATGTGAGCTGAAGATTTGTTCTTCCAGCAAATGTCTGGGTAGTTGAAGTCGCCCATAAGAAGCAAGTTCTGTTGACCCAAAGCTTGCTTAAGTGACCCAAATATTGGCCTTTTTGTCTTGGTTTGGAGGTCGGTAGCAGATGCCTACTGTAAGATCACACAAAAGATTGTGTTGTCCTCCCCGCCAAAATAATTAGCATAACGTAAGGATGATACGGTTTTCTTTCCGTGGTGTAGTCTGCATGAGAAATGGATAAAGTCAAGAAATTCAACCTGCTTTCTGCTGTACTCTAATGATGTGTAAAATCTATCCCATTCATTCACAGCATCATTTGCTCCAATAAGCTTTGCAATCAAGGCCAAAGAAAATGACCTTCTTCCTTTGGAGAAAAACCGTGTTAAATTGGATGATGACAGTGATGAGGAGGAAGAAGAGGGCAAGGAAGGCCAAGAGAATGCTAATAGTGCTGCAAACCATACTCCGGCTGTTACCACTCCTTGTACTGCTGCTGAAGAGAAAAAACCTCAACTTACACAGGAGGAGTTGGAAGCTAAACAAGGTATCCCATGTTACACTGAAAACAAAATGAAAGATTGAGTCCTTCAGGCAAACTACAAACTGTCATGTGAATAAGTATGGCATTTTAGGTATTTTGAATCTTTACTATGTCATGTTAACAGGAATCAGAATTCTTTTCCCACAGTTTCCTGCTTATTGTTAAGAATGAATTCTTCATTGGTTGCTCAGCTAAAATCAAAATTGTAAGATACTGTAGTTGAGTACTTTGCCCTAATGCATGATCTTTCTGAATTGCCTTTTTTTTCCATTACAACCTCTGAGTAAAACACTAAACTTCTAGTTTCCAGATTGCATTAGTAGAGCCCAGAAGAAGGCATGTCCGTTTCTCATTTTCTTCAGAGAACAATGAAATGTTTCAAGCTATTTTTCAGTTATATAGCACTCCCATATAAACTAATATCACCTTGTTGATGTTTTGTTATTCTTATAATGCAATGTCATTATGTCTTTGTATGGGGTTTTCCTGTTACTGTGTTTATATATGGAAGGGCAGAAGGGTATGCTGTGTGAATTTGAATGAAATGATCTTTTGAAGGGATCAAATTTTCCCCATTCCTCCCCAAGGCTGTTTCACAGCAGGGATTGTTTAATAAAGTGGAGATGCTGTCAGTGTTTAGCAGCTTAGAAACTTAATATTACTCTTACAACTTAAAAACTTAATATTACTCTTACAACTATGAGTATGCCACAGGAATTTAATTTTTCATTTTCAAAGTGCTTTTTTGTTTCTAAGTAGCAGTCCTTTCTAAACTTTATTAGCACAGAGTGTGCTATGGTGATATATCTCTAAAGCAAATATGAAATATTTTGTATGATAATAAAAATGAAGGGCAAAACATGTTTGTGAAAAGTTGTGTGTTGGAAAAACTGTGCAACTGAATAAAAAAAAACGGTCACCTTGTACATGCACAGAACACGAAAGTGGAAATGTAATACGGAAAAGGTTAGACAAAATATCCATTAGGTGCACAGTTAAATAAATTGGCTTATTCTCTTTCTGTAATCACATAACAACAACTGTTGGTTGTAACAACGGTGAAACAGTTTCTGAAAATTTCTGGAGCAGCCCTTTGTGTAGATATTTTAAGATGTATGTAAGTAGGGCTGGCAAAGTTCAGGTCTATGGAAAGAACAAAATGGAGAGTTTGCATTGCTTTAACAAGTACAAGAAAAAGCTTCTGAATTAACAATGCTACTTTTTTAGATAGCTTTTGTGAATAGAAAATGACAAGTATCCTGAATTTTCAGGACTGGATTTTCATGTAATTTTTTTTAAGCTTAAAAATTTTTACTTCACCTGTACTGTTTTTCATCAAGAAACTGATACCTATGAATTAAGATATTTGGAATTTCATAATTTCAAGCTGATATGTCCCTATTATGTCTTTGTATGAATGTATTAGAAAGGTTTGAGAATGGTTGCAGGGGCTGTTTGGTTGTTTGTGTTGGGGGAGTGTGTGTGTGTTTGTTTCAAGGAAACCTAAGTTCCCCAAGCATGACTCAGTCTAAACTTTATGCTTAATTGTCTTTCTTAGCAAAGCAGAAACTAGAGGATAGATTAGCAGCTGCAGCAAGGGAGAAGCTTGCACAGGCCTCCAAAGAGTCAAAAGAAAAGCAGCTACAAGCAGAGCGCAAAAGGAAAGCTGCACTGTTCTTGCAGACCCTGAAAAACCCTCTGGCAGAGGCAGAAACTGAGAAAATTGAAGAGAGTTCCTTCAATAACGAGGTAAGCAGGAAATAAATTTCTCTTTACCATAAAGCTAACAGAAAACTTATCTATAGAGTGTGAATCTGACAGTATGTTATGAAGTTGACTGAAGAGATAGAAGCTTTTATAAATGGGGAGAAATTTGAATTTCAAACTCTGTTAATCTTTTTCAGTTATCTTACATATGTCTGTCATTAAAGAACTGGTAGAGAAACATGATGCATAATTCAGAGGTCAGTTAGCCAGTTACAGAAAGGAAAATGAGCTTGCAAGTTAAACTCTATACGAGTGGTCCATGAATTAGAATGCTTACCTTTCAAGAGTATTTGGATATCTGTTGTGATATTTACTTATTTAACGTGTATTTTGATGTGAGTGGACGTCTTCAAGTCAGAAATGATTCACAGGCAACTGAGCTTACTTTAAGACTTATTTTACACCTCTTCTGCTGGGTTTTGTTGTCTGATTTTTATTAATTTAACTGGCATGGAACTGAGATGAATAGTTAGTGAACTGATCTGTGTGATTTAAGATTTCTAGCTGGGACATCCTTAATCAAGAAAACTAGTACATAGGTGGGAGAAAACTAGACTACATAATGGTTGCTCTTCATCATCTTTGTGTTAGTTGAGTATTTCATGTAAACTCCTTAAAAGCTTAGAATGCTAGGATGTTTCTCTTTCAGGCCCAAGTTTAGTATGGGAGTTATAAAATATTTTGTTTTATTATAAGGATATGATTTTTAAAATAAAGCTAAATTTACAGATTTACAGCACAAAATTGAAACAAGTACATGTATGCATGTTATTCACTGAGCATTGTCAATGAAGAGTCAAAACAAAAAACTCACGGTGAAATAATTGATAGGGCTAATTATTCTGCTAGCTGCCTTCCAGAGAACTGGAAGTAGGCACACTGCCTGTGCCTACTTCATCATGAAATGACGTAATCCATTGGGTTTGTTCAGCAGAATCTCTTATTTTGGAGAGTAGAAGCAAGTATCTCTCTAGCAAATCTATTTGGAGTGTTAGTATTCCTGCACTTCTTTCAAAGAATGATTTTTGATAGTTGTGTCAGAAATTCGAATCCTCTGCTTCTTTCTAGAAAACTACTAGGAAATAGTCATGTGACAGAAGCAGACTGGTTTCCATCTTTCTTCTGCCTTGTAATTCTCTTGTCCATTTGCACCCATTTTCACTGTTTGGATAGTCAACCACAATAGGTGATACTAGGATAATGTCAGTTTGAGGGCTTTCAGAAGCTCTGTTTTGAGTAGGTCATCATAATATTGCACTCTTAGGCCAAATCTAAGAGTAACGTGGATGTTGATGATGACTTAATATTAGGTTTTAGGAACACAGTAAAATTGCTAATAAGTTCCCTTGCCATTTGGCTGTTTGGACTGTTGTTTCCAAAGGAAATTAAAAGCTAAGTTCTCATAGCCGTACGTTGAGTTACTAGAATTTATCACACAGAGGAAAAAGAGGGTTTATCATGCAGAAGTAACTGCTAATCAGGTAGTTGGCATTATCTTCTGCAGTGAACAGAACTGTTACTAGTCAGCCAGTTGATGAATAGTTGTAATAAAATATCTTTTTGGGTAGAGCCTCTAGAAATCAGCTTTATAAGACTTAGAATTTCTGAGTAGGCAACATTAAAGAGGAATTTTTGGCCAAAAGAAAACCTGTATTGATCAAAGCCACACATTTGCATTTTTTCCTACTAATAAACAGAAAATGCTCTTTAAAATAGCTAAGAAATAATGTGTTTCACATAAACCCTTTCTGATTTCAATAAAATAACTACAATTTGAAAAGCCTAAATGAGGGATTTGGATTTATTATATAGGAAAATCCTTCAAGTATTGATTTGTTCATGCATCGTAGCGCTGTCCTGAAGCTTTTCTCTCCATCTGCAGGTTTTGGCAGCAGAGCTGTGTTCTCTGTTGAAGAGTCACTTTCCCATTTACGTTGTATATTTTTCCATTTCAGTTACTAATTGCTTAACTTCATCTGCAGAAGAAATTGGCTATTTTCCTACTTGGTTTCTGTTCTTTCTTTTTTCTTTTCCCCTTGTTCCAGCTATTTCACTGAGCCACTCTCTTTCTGCGAGCATAGTGCTTGTCCTAGCTTAAGAAGTGATAATTTTACTTCCAGGAGCGTCACTCATTTTTATTTGGCCTAAGCATCATTATGTGCTTAATACACATCCCAGTCCAGTGTGATCTGATGCGTGCTTGCTAAAAGATGGCGGAGTCTGTGTTTCCAGTACCTGTACAGATACCTCCAACAAGTCCAGACAATCTCTTTTCTTAATGGAAGAAAAACTGTCAAAATCCATTTTCAGCAAAGTCACCTTAGACTTATGTCTTCACTGCAATAGCTGTAAACAGCTGTGGGGAAAAAGTAGGAATGGGATTTGATGTAGACTGTGTAGTTTCCTGAAACTTAACCTAAATAAGGCCAGAAATCTATGCTTGGGGTATTGTTGCAGGATCCTTCACAAGCTAGATTGAAATTCCTGTGTTTGTCTGTGGATGCTGCAGTCAGACCTTCTGTGCGGATTGCAAAGAGAAATATTGTTGGGAAGTAGAACCTCAGTTTCCTGGTTTTGGAATTATATTGCTTCCAGAAAAGCCAGTAAATCACTCTTGGTTGCACTAATCAAGCAAAACTTCATCTCTGGATACTGGTAGAAAATTTTAGATATTGATCGTGACAGACTGGTTACAAGAATGAATGACATGGCTTTCCATCGTTCCCTTTTCCACAGAAGGAATTCCAGTACCTAACAAGTAATTCATTACCCAGTTTTTGATTTTTTTATTTTTATTTTTTTTTCCAAATAAATCATGGATTACCCCGCAAAACACTTTAAAGAGAATAGATGATTGAAAGAGACATACCTGCGATTTGGCTGATCCATATCAGCATGGAGTAGCAGATACATGAATTGAGTGTGGTCACATCCCAAAAGACATCCTGTTTGGGATTCTCATTGCTACTGCTGATAAATTCTCCCTGACTGGCACAAGTGTTCAGTACTTTTTTCCAGTCACATAGGGAAGAGCGAAGGCAAAGAAACAGTGACAATGTAGAACTGCCCAGACTTGGAGTTCTGCTCTCCTTCTCAATGAGATTTCTCAAGGACACAGATATTTCTAAGCTAAGGCTCTTTTGATATTTTTCGTTAAGAGAATGCATGAAATAGCCAGTAACTCTTCATTAACAGCTGACTCGTTTTCAAAGAGCAGGTGAATGTCCTCGCTCACATCTGAACTTACTGAAGTTCTAAGCTAACTTACTAAAAGCAAGTGAAATTTTCAACAAAGACCGCACCCTAATCCCATTTCTCAGTAAACTTACTTGCTAAAACCTTCTTTTTCCTTCTCCCACGTATGTACAGTTTCAGAGAAGGCATCTCTCTTTCTCACACAAAAAAATCCATTTAAGAATTTTAAAGCAACCAGTTTCACTGCTTCTTACCAATAGAAATGGTTTGGAGGTGCTTTCTTTATAGTTTATTTAGAATTTCAAATATATATTTAAATGTTACTGATGTGACCTTGCTTTTTGAAATAAAATTGACTTTTGTATTGGGAATCCTAGTACTGTCTTAATGAACAGTCTAAAACGCCATCATTTCATTGGAAATAATATTCCTCCTAAGTGTAGTTTCCTTATTGTTTATATAGATATATGCCTACAGATTTTCACATATAAAAGTTTATTTTGAAGCATGAATGTTTTTCAAGCTGTTGTCTTTCTGTTTGCCATATTTGAAAATGCTTCCATCTACGTTCATTCCAATATGTAATCTGCCTTTTGCTCTACTTGCCTGGTTTGCCTATTCGTAACAGCCCATTTGATTCAAGAAATTTTATTGGGAAAAGATCAGTGAAATCATATTGTGGATTTGTGAACCTCTATTGTGTATACACTGAGAATCCAGTAAGCTGCATCATGATGTCTAATTCAGCTTATAAGTAAATAGATAGCACAGGGGGTTTTTTAAGCTTTTCAGTCATGTTTTAGAAACAAAAAAGATGCATTTAAAAACATTGTTTGCAAAAGTAACAGAAAGTAACTACAGTGGCTGTAATTTTAGAACGTATATTAAAAAAGTCATATGAGAGAGAGATATGTGAAATTAGTTTTGTGGTTTGGTCAGTAGAACTAATTGGGGAGATTTCAGAAAACAAAAAAAAAAATGTCACTTAACATATTTCATCTCCCTTTTGGGGGAAGGAGCATCCATTGAGGAGTCCAGGAAACAAAAACTGATAGGCAGTGGTCATAGAGTTAATGTAGTGGAATGATTTTTGTAGCTTAAAATGTGTCTCAAAAAATGGAGTAATGACTGAGATGTATAATAAAGCATGAAGAGGTGTGGAGAATGTCCATGGGAGGTGCATAATTCCCATGAGATTGCCCTTGCCTAATAACTGTATAAAAACTAGTAATGCAATTTATATGTATACACAGCGTACATTTGTGCTGAAAACCTGCTTATCACACTGTGTAGAAATGCATTGAATGAGCAAAGCTTTTTTGACCTTTGTCAGATTTTCTTGATTCCTAGTGTTTCTTGAAAGAAATGCTGGTACTGAGTGTACATTATACCTTTGAACAAAATTGATTCCACTAACTGCATGTAAAGGACTGTCGATACCACAGAACATAGCACTTGTAAGCTTTTTTTTTTTTTGGCTTCAGCTAAATCATAAAAATAGTCAGATCTACTTTTTCCAAAGCTCAATTATTTCTTTTATATGGTTTCCTGTTTTTCCTTAAAGTGAAATCAAGCAAGAGGAACAAAAGGCTGAAAAATGAGCTTGAGCAATGAAGCAATACAGCTTTTCACAAGTGGCTCCTCACTGTCCTTGCATGCGTTACAACAGCACAGTTATGCGTAATATCTCCTTGAACCAGTACTTGGAAAACATGTAGCTGAGCTCAGTTTCCAAAACTGGTCAGCTTCCAGTAAGGTTGTAGCTAGTGAAGTCTGTACCTGGTTTTGGAATGTGGGTAAACAGTAACTGGGTGGCATCTCACTTCTTGTGTTTACATGTATAATTCACATAGACAATTTTGTAACAAGAAAATCATGCCAACTGACACATCTGTCGGGTAGTGTTTCAGTAATGAGAAGTTGCAGTCATTCTGCAATGAACAGGGATTCTCTGGCCTACGATAGCAAACAACCTGTTGTTTTAACAACTGCGATTCTTCCAGATGTGCAGAGCTGGAGTACGCCACGTTATCTGAAGTGCTGCATTGAAGTAATTTTTTATTTCTAAACAAATAAAGTAAGGTGTTTCATAATCTGAAATGCAAACCCTATTCCAAAATTATTAAAATTATTTAAATTTTAAAAATCAAGTTGACACTTATATTTATATATAAAGTAGAATAAAGGCTAGTTGTGCACATTCCTATATATATTTACCAAAACCAGAATTAAGTAGATTAGACATTGGGAGAGCTCACGTTAAGATGGTATGTTTGTTTTGTTATACTTTTTTTTTTCTTTCTTTCTTTCTTTCTTTTTTTTTTTTTTAATAAAGCAAATATGCTGGCTGTTGGCACGAGTTGAATTCTGAATACAAGTGTCAGTCACCCTTGATAGTAGGCTTTGGTACAGTACACTTGGTATAGTAGGCCTGTAACATCTTTGCACCTTTTTCAGGGGTTACAATGTTGTTTGTCTGCAAATGTGCCAGTTCAAAACTTTTGATTATCCCTAATCCTGTCCACCTGAGCAGCGTTGTTCTTAGGTGCGTCTGGGAGCAAAAGGTTGAAAAAGAAGGGAGAAGTCAGCTATGGAGCCGTGGTTCTCCATCTGTGTGCAGCTAAACCTCGCAGAACAAAATTGGCATGCTTCAGTGTCTTGCTGGTGAACACTTGCTTAATGTTTTTGTTAAGAGTGGTTAATAATGATAGCAGGTTATAGGAGTCTTGCAAAGGCAAAATCGAAGCTGCCAAATCATTGCTTCCAACAAAAAGTTTTGGTAAATATATTTGTGCAGATAACATCCCCTCCCTGCTGTCCCTGTCAAAGGAAGGCCTGCAGACCTGCTTTCTTTGTCAAAGAATTTCATCCTAAGTAACCATTAAAGTAATTTAATTGATAAAGTGTCTCCCAGAATCTACTGGTGCTGATAATACCGGACAGAAATAGGAGAAGGGGCCAGCACTGGTGGCTGGCTGGGCAAGCCACGGTGTATTTGACTTCTTCAAAGAAGTTACTTGATGTAGTGACGGGGTTTCTGCAAGTGTAATACAGTCTGTTTTTTGTCTATAGGGCAAAATTTAATTAATAGTCTGTCAGATGGATTTCTAATACAGATTATGCTGCTAATCTCTTGCATTTTATCCTATGTCAGAAGTGCTTTAGAGGTGATAGTACTTTGATATGCATGTAAAAGACAGTTGGTTATACCCAAACTGTTACCTGTATAAACCTTAGTATCTGAGTTAAACAAGGAGAGAAATCCACAATCATGATGCTGCAAAAACAGACAAGGACATGATTTGAAAGTAAGTCTGTTTTAATGGCTTGTCCCAAATGTCATCTGCCATTGTGCCGCTGAATATAAAGTTTCTATAGCACAAAGCAAAACTTAACTTCTTTTGGCTCTTTCATCTTCCCTGTTTTGAAGCCCTGTTTTATCATTTGTTTTTTTAGATGGCTTGTCCTTACTTTTGTCCTGTACGTAACAATTTATATTTTTTTTTCCTGTGGAAAGTAGTCAGTTTACGAGTGAAACAGAAGTTTGCCATGTTTAAATACGATGCTAGTGAAGTTTTAACAGTCGTAACAAGGTTATCAACAACTGTAGATAGTGTATGTTTGTCTCACTTGCTGCTGTAGTTGATCCTACTTATTTTAGCAATGGGCTGCAGATATTACTGCATGCCTCTTTGGAGTAATAACGTGTAACATAATTTTATGCTTGCATATTTTTTAATGTTAACTTGTGAGCAAAATGTAATTGTCTAATGAAAACCTTCCAGTAAGTATTTAAAGAAAAAATGCTTTAGAGCACTTCAGGGCCATTCATTTCTTACTTACCTTTTTTTTTTTTTTTTTTTTTTTTTTCCCCCCTTTCCCAGAGTCTAGGTAATTATCTTCTGTTTAGCATGGAAGGGGGGATGTTTGTTTGTAAATTTCCCTTACCTTGCTTTTTCAAAAGGACAGATAAAAACATAAAATAAAATGTCACCTACTAACGTGACATTTGGGGGGTGGATAGCTTGCTGGCATTTGGAACTTTTTTTATTTCAAGAACCCTACTACCAAAAACTACATGAGAGTTGTAATTCCTCATGCTGTAAATACTTTAATTAATATTTAATAGGGGAAAAAAATTAAGTATCAGGAACTAGCATCTTAATTAAGATAGGTGAGGGATCTAACAGTGTTCTGTGCCTTGATTTTTGTTCTTCAAAGTACTCAAGATACAAAGGCATATTGATCCATGCAACAGATTCACAGCCACTGAGTTCTTTACAGTTGGCCCTTCAAAATTGAGAATGTAAAATTCTGTCTGTTTTTGAAGAACTTACCACAGTCAGTGTACTGTTAATAGCTATATTTCAGTGCAGCAGCTAAACCCTGATTAAACTGTTGAGTCTTTGAGTATTGAGTATTTACTTTGCTCTATAGAAACTTATGCTATAGGAAATGTTTTTCTCTCTTCTACGTAATCTTTGGGCCAATTTGCTGAGGCCAGGGCTGAGAAAGTATTCTAAAAGCAGTAGCTGCTCACTTTAATGCACAGAGCAATCGTACACTTCCATTGCTGGTAGACAGTTGCTTATTGATTCTCAGTCAGAGAATGCTTCACCATAAGCTTTGGAGAACCTGTGGTAAAAAAGGTTCAGTGGTAGAAGAGAATCTAGAGCATTTCCAGATTTTAATGAAGTAAAAGAATTGTTGATTAACTCTTCACAGTTCTGACGTTCTTCACTCTTTCTAATTTTGATCTAACATAGGATTAAAATTAGTGCAAAATTCATCTGTTCAGAACAGAAGAAATATTAGCCAGCTGTAAACGTGTTAGTAACATTATTGATAATGTTCTTTACCAGTTGGTTTTGTTTGTACCAGGAACAATACCAGTGTTTTTTTCTGTTGTAATAAGCACCTTTTGGTTCACTTCTAATGTTGGCTTTGTATATTGATTAAGTAATGTAACCCCAGAATAACTAATGTGTGTTCTGGCCTTATGAATACTGCAAATATGCAAATGTCTTGTAATGAACTGAAGTGCACGTTTCTGTTCGCATATAGCTATAAATTCTTCCTCGTACAAAGCTCTTTCTTAGCCCATTCCTGCTAAACAAGAGTTGTTGAATCATCTTTGTTTTCCAAAAAGCTATCTCTGAAGCATTTTTTTATACCAAGTGTTTACTGTAGGAAGTATTATTTCAGTAGTATTTACTTCAATCATGCAAATGTGCTGAAGAACAGCTCTGCCAGTGAAATTGTCTGACACTGTGGCATTAAATAAGGGCCAAAAAAATGTGTTGTTACCCAAAATAGACAAATAAGTGAGATTCAGTGAATGCTCTCAGAATGTTCGCAGTGTGACTTCCTAGAAGAGCTCTCAAAAAATTTAAATCTCTCATCCCTTCAGGTGCACAATAAAATTCATCAGGTAACCAGCTCATTGCCATACTTTCCAAAACTCTGTTCTACTGACCTGCAGGTTTGCAGAGCCTGGTCAGTAAAACAGAGTGTTTCTGCCTTCTGGAAATGCTTAATAACCTCCCAGTATCTGTGCTTGCTTTGATTTTATTTTTTTATTTTATTTCCCCCCTTCCCCCCCTGCAGTCATGCCTCCAATTTTACTTCCTATTTCCTTAGTTTGCCTGGATCAGCTTTCACTAGTAAAAACACAAACCATAGACAACTTCTTCGTTTTGACAGATGCTAGTCAGTTTATTTTTTTCCAAATATTTTTATTCACCAGTGTCATTTATACACATAGGAATTTTCTGTGTGGCCTGGCAACTTGCTAACATTAAGTTCTTTCACTGAACTCTATGTTCTGCTCTGATGGTGTTTCAGGCCGTTTTGCTGGCTGATTTTTTTTTTTTCTTGAAGGCAACAAGGGTTGCCACTGAGGGAATTGGCACATTTGTTCACAACTGATCATGCCATTGTGACCTGACAACTATCAGCTGAGCAGTGGTGTGTTGTGTAGGTTTGGAAGGGTAGGTGACTTCTCCCTGTGTGTTAGCTGTTCTCCAGGACCTACGTACTCACCTGGGGGTAGCTAAAGTCACTTCTGTATGGCTTTCCAAACATGATTCATTAGTAGCCTGAAGCAGTGGTGTCTGAGTCTACAGCCAGCCAGCCTGCAGCTGTGCTTTTCTCAGAGATATTGGGACAGCGCTGTCACTCTCTAGTGCCAGCGTCCTGAAGGTCAAGGAGAGCCCATGCTTTCAGCATCCGATGCCTTTGGTGGATACCTAGGGGTGCTTAGCGTTGTGAGTTTCTTCATTCTGATTGCTGAGAGAATATGTGTGACCTAAAAGTAAATATGTCATTCATTTATTAACTTCCTTTTTGGCAGTGTTATGATAGCTTGTGTTTTATGCGGCCAAATGAACTTGGGCACTGAAAACCGTTGGTTTTTTCTTCCCTCTCTTATTTTCTTCTTAACTCTACTTTGCCTACAGCTATTTTGTTTCAAGCTATTAGAGGTATCTACTTCAAGGCAAACAGGTCTATTACATATTCAGTAGTGTTCAAAGCGAAGACTAAGATACTGTATGAAGAGATGAATAACATTGTCTAGGAACAAAAGTCAGCTGCTGTGGTCTCTTCGGAAACTCTGAAGTTTGGAGATGAGGTGTCTGCAATTACATATGGATTGTGAAGTTAGTGAAATTGGAAATGGGCTGCTAAACCAGTCACTCAAATGATCATGCTATAAAATGTCTGTAATCCTTGAAGCAAACTACTCTAGTACTGCTTTGTTGCTATTTTTTGTAAATATTGTGATAGTAGTTATCAGTTAAAGCTCAGAAAAGTGTCCTGGCTCTCTAACTTGAAGCAAAGCTGGATTTCTGATTATTCAAATGCGGTCAATTATTGCCTTGACATACTCACAATGGGAGATGGGCAAAAAGAAAGGAAAAGATCACCTGTTTCTAATTTGGTTATTTCAGGTTTTAATGTATTACTTTTTATTCCGATCACAGTAAGCATCCTTGTGTGAAACAGTGAAAGTGTCAGACCAGGTGGAGCAGAAATTATGACTGAGGGAAACTGATTTCTCCAGTTGCCTTGAAATGGCAGCTGGGGGAATGACAGGCTTTGAAATGAGGAGCATATCTATAGTGCCTGACTTGAATTGTTCTAAACAAGGTATTGAGCAGAATTCTCTCAGGTACAAGCTGATAATTTGAAAATTTCTTGGAGTATGGTATGTTTTGCTTAACTGACTGCAGTCAGAATTACTCACTGAGCCTGAATTGTGCATTGACCTGTTCTGTCTTTGAGATTAATAACTTTGTGATTTTCCCAACCCTTTACATGCAAAACATTTATTTTGCAAAGTACAGAAATAATTTATATCGGCACTAACTCATTTTGCTCTTTTTCTTGAGGTTGTATTCTAAACAGCACAGTTCAAGGATGAAAGTGACTTTAAAACTTAACTTTGAATGTCAGTAGTTCCTGACTGTATTTTCAGGTTTATCCCTTTTGAAATAAAAGGAATAAATAGATGAAAAGATACGATAGTACCCATTTTTTAGAACGCGTTTCTTCTGAAAACTAAAGATGAAAACTTCAGAACTATGTCCTAGTTAAGCTGACAGTCTTAGCATGCATATCCCAACTTGCCTATGTACCTTTGGGGAACTGTATAGGCCTCCATTAAATGCTATCAGATGTGTGTTTTTGACGATGTCAGCCTTACTTAAGCACACTTTACATAATACTGATGCAGCACTGTGAGGTTTTAAAGCATTCATGGGAGGTTAGGTTGTTACTGATTTAACACCTACTTTCTTAAGATGGATGTATTTCTCACGCATTTTCGTGAGTCAAAAAATGTAAGGTGATTGTTAGTTATTATTTTCCTTGCTGTTGTTATCTAGCATTTCTGCAAAAAACCTATATTGTATGTTGGCAAGTCTACCAAGCAGGGTCTCTTAAGTTTCTTTGCCAGAATGTGCACGTTACATGGCATGCACAGGAGTAGATGTAGCCCTCTGCTTAGTATAAAGGACTAGAGATGCTTATGTGTTGTCCGCACTTACAGGACTTTCACAAATTAGAAATTTGCATGCAACTTTTGAAAACTGAATGCTGTTCTTTGTTTATCTTTGATTTCAGAGTGTCAATAGTATACCATGTCCTGTGACTGCAGTCAGAACTTTACCCACCTTAGAAGTTAAACAAGCAGAAAGGCCTTCAAGCAAAAGCAAAGATCCTCCTAGGGATGAAGAAAAAGAAAAGAAAAGGAAAAAACATAAGAAAAGATCTCGGACAAGATCTCGATCACCATTCAAGTATCATTCATCATCTAAGTCCAGATCTAGATCACATTCAAAAGCAAAGCACTCACTTCCCACTGCCTATAGAACTGTCAGGCATTCAAGGTGGGTTTGGAAACCAAACATATTCTTTAGAGTTCTGTGTGGGGTAACACTTAAAACATTTTTGCACTTCTTCCATCGTATAAGTGTCTATGTACCTGTTACAAAGGGTATAGTCACCTTGAAGACAGTGAATAAATATCATCACATGTGGAAGATCTTTGAAAATAGTTTTAATGAAATAATCATTAATTTCTAATTACATAGTGCAAAATTGTACCAGTAAATGCTTTTTCACTTCAGTCTCTGAAATACCTGGCGGTAAAACGTAGGAATGTGATTGTAGCAGGAAGAGAAGTTGCTAATAAGTCTGTGGCTATTGCTGGAGTGAAATAACCAGGCGCTATTAAGATAAGAATTAGAGGTAGAGAACCAGGTGGTTGAACTGCAGAGCTCAGAAAGCAAGCAAGCAGTTGGCTAGCATGTGGAAAGATGTGATGAATGAATGGCAGGAAAGATATGACAGGAATCCAAGAAGGGTGAAAACAGAGTTGATGAGGAAGGGAGACCATAGAAGAATGTGCCCCAGTGCAGTTAACTGTATTTATGCATTAATTAGATTAAATTCACTGTATTAAATATCTAACTATAAGACGATATATATTGTGTTATATTAATACTGTTAATTATATCTAAGGCATTTGGGTCTAGGCACCTTTGAAGTTTACTGTCTGTAATACTTGTCGTATCTGAATGCCCTGCCACGTAGCAGTTGTTGTGGTCAGTTGGAAGGGCTTATTCTTGAGGTTGCATTCTCTGCGTCATGCTACAGAACAGTCTTTAAGTAACTTGTAGTTCAAAGGAATTGTGCATATAGATACTACTACAGCTATGTAGGTATGTGATGCATGCAAAATCATACATTCCTTTATCTTTGTGGCCATGCCTATTACATACGCTTCTTCCTGAAAAACAGCTTCTAGCCCTTTATGGCGGTGTGACAAAACTTCTCATCTTATATTTTCCTTGTGCATTTTTTTGTTTGTTTAACAAAATGTTTAACAACACTAATATGAGAAAGTGTTAACACGTTACAACTTGTTATTTTATACTAGATTTTTAAGGTTAAATACGGTACTTTGCTGAAGACATCTGTGCTATTCAGAGATGCAGAGAATTAAATGGACATAACTTGGGCCGAAATGTTCAGTCTGACATGCTGCTTATTTGACTGCCTTTGACAACAGGTGGTCGCGATGCTTCATGTTACGAGGCACATTCCAAAATACTGTGTGCCATTCCTTTTCTGTGCTTACCAGCATGTAAAGGGAATGATGCTGAATGAAGCTTTACTTTTTTAAGAAGTGAATGCAAGTCCTCTCAGAGTTAAGGATGTCTTGGGGAAAAGTCTCCTCAGGTGAATCGCTCATCTTTTCAACTCCCTGTCAAGCCATATCTTCACTTGAACCTCCTGTGTCACTTCATCCAAGCTATGTTACCTATATTTATACATGATTTTACTGATAGATGGTAAAAACAAGGAGAAACATCATAGTGATGCTAAAAAAAAAAAAAAGTTAAATCATCTTCTGTAGTACCTTGAAAAGGACAAAGACTCATCTGAGAAGATCCTTACCAGTACTTGGGTATGCTACTCAATAGCATAAAGATAACCTTGCATGTCACGTGAGCTTGCATCGGGCAGTAATCAGATTGATGGGAACTTGCAAATTCAGTTTGATACATACTGAGATATGTCTTCAGTGAATTCAGGGAGACAAGATAACTGGTCCCCTATACAGGCTTGAATACTTCCACCAACTGGTCTACATTTGGTTCTACTGGTGAAAAAACAAAAAACAGTCTACTGAAGCCTACCACATACATAGTGGATAGTCTCATTATGTTGTGGTTGTTTCTTTTTTTTTTTTTTTTTTTTTTTTGGTGGCCATAGTTCAGCTGGTGGAGAAATTACACAAAAGTCACCAAGAATAGTTAATCTACTGGAGCTAATCTTTGTGTGCTATCTTGAGTGTTCCTCCTAGCACAAATCAAGTAACAAACACATAAAAGCCTGAATGTCATGAATCAACAAAATACCCGATTAAATTTGGTTGGATATTTCCTAGATCAGCTGTTGAATTCTACAGCCTGAGAAGTCCAATAAGCTTGATGCTGGCTAGCTGAATTTTAAAATTGTTTCAGGACAACTGCACCACATCTTGCACTGAAAACATTTTGCACGTTGTAAAACTTGACAGAAGTTAAAGCTGAATGAGAGAAGGCTTTCCATTCAGCCTGTCTTTCTGTTTTTCGAGTACCAGTTTAAACAAAGGTCTGTGGAGGATCTCTCTCCCATTCACAAACCCATTGTTTCTGGGAACTGAAGGCATTATCATCAGTGCTGAGCGGGTGCCTGTTCCCTTTGAGCTTTTTGCAGGCCGTATGAAATGCTTTTATCAGGCAGGAGACCTGTTAGAAATCTGAATGTACCTTCCTGTCTATAGCATTTCACAAGAACATGGCTAAATCTAAGGCCCAAGAACTTCTTGGTAATTCAGCTGTAATGAATACCTTTCTCCTGCATCTGATACTTAATATAGTGACTGTGTTGGTTTACTTTAATGTAGTCCGTAAAGACAATCAAGTCTATTGCAGGATGCATCAAGTGTCCCCTGATCTGGAAGATGTTGTTCTGTTTGGCCTCAGCTGGAGTACTCTGTCCAGTTTTGTGCATCCTTTAGAAGGAATTAGACCAGTTGGAGGAAGTTTAGAGGGAATCATCAAAAATTTTCAGAATTAAAAAAAAAAAAAAAAAAGTGAGTGAGTGATTTGGAATGACTGTTTGGGAAGACTGAAGGAAGATGAAATGAGTCTTCATGTACACCAGAAAAGAGGGAGGGAATAGAACATTCTTCTTTAGTCCTTGAGATTTGGACAGTAAGTCATGGATTTAAATTGGTAACAGAGAGACTAGAAAGCTTTTCATAGTGTCTCAGTGGTAAAGGTAGTTAATACGGCTTGTGAATGCTTCACTGTGGGAAATTTCTGTATCAAGAATGAGAGTTTGGAGAATGTTGAATAGTCTTATTTCTTGAAGTCTTTTCTAGCCCTGCCTTTCTAATTAGGGTCCACATGGTCTCACATTGTACAAGAAATGGTGATGATTGAAGGTTTGCTTTACTGAAGTGTTTGCTACGCCTTAACATACTCGCTGTATATGCAAAATTAAAGCTCTTGCTCCTGAAACCAGGAAATTTGTAGAGTAATCAAGAGTGGGAGCTGATTCGTAACCCAGTCAGATACTGATGTGTTTTGTCTCTCAAATGCCTGGTCTTAGTAATTGCTAAAAAAGGCAAATGTTGTTGCCTAGCTAGAAGATACGACTTTCTTTTTTTAAATTTATTTATATATCTAGTATTGATTCAGAGAAAATTATCTCTGCGCATTGGCTTGTCTCATTCAAAACATGGCACCTTTCAAATCTCTTTGCTCTTCGGTTTTCCCAGGGCTTCACCTACAACGGTATTTTTTTTCCTAGATTCCCAGAACATCGGATCTTACAGCTTACTGCTGAATGAATAGTTACGTAAAGAGTCCTGCTCCCCAGGGATAAAGCATAAACTATTTGTAGAGGTTAATGTGTTCATCTTGTATTAAGTGGATGGCACTTAGAGATAGTCTTTATTGTGTGGACATTGATGCTAAATCATAGTGGAACATCCCTATTTCAACTAACTTTGCTTTATTTTAATGTCTCAGTCTAATGTTCTATGTTTGAGATTTTGTTGCCTTATTTTATTCTGTTCAAAATGTATATTCTAACCTACAAATCTCAATATAAAGTGATTATTGATGCTCTTTTTACCTGAAGAATGCACTGAAAAAAGCTGGAATTTTCCCTTTCTGTAATAATTATTGCTCCAGTTCCTGTTAAATAATGTAGAATAACAAACAAGATCTTTGTTTTAATAAACAAGCTTTCAGAACTTTCTTAAAGAGTAGCTTATTAGGTTTGAAGTGTCTGCACAGTGAAAATAAGTATTTTGGATTTGAAGTTATTTAAACTATTAAATTTAAATTAACTGTGGCAGCCAGAAGATGAGCTATGCTTATTTCATATTTTTTCATTAGACTATATTGCATTCAGATTATAATGACTTGTGATCCCTAAATTGTAATAATGACCGCTCAACACATGCCCTGTATTTGAGGAACAGTCTTAAAGCCTTAGACTTTGTGAGGTTTCCATATGGGCATTAGTTGAGCTTCTGTTTAAAAACACTTTGAGTAGTTACTGTTTAATGGTATAAGTTGTTTCAAAAAGTAAGATTAAGAATCACCTTTACCATATAACTTGTTGTGACAAATTAATAGGTAATGAGATGCGGGAAGTTAAACATAGAAGTTTACAGTGACTTTCTTTGCTCTTTATTCAAGTGATATTCAGTATCCTTTTCGAGCTCTTCCTTTTTGATTTGTGTATCTTTTTTTTTTTCCACTGTTTTTTTGTACTATTGCATTTTTTTATATTTTCTAATGCATCTTCAGAGAGAATTAAAATTGAAAATTTCTGTTCAAATAACATGAAGTTGATTCAAAGCATGTTTTGGATATTCATTTTTCTGGGTAGCACAACCGAACTTGTTTTACAGAAACAAGTTTCAAACATTGTAGCTATGTAAGGCACCCAGATATATTGACTTAATTGTGGCATGTGGTGTGCTGACAACAATTCTCTGTATAAATGCATGTTATTTTCTGGAACAAACTTTCTGTACCAAAATTAGTCCCATAAAGCTCCTGGTATCATACAGTTGTAATTCTAGACCAGCACAACAGATTAAAGTTAAATAAAAGTCATGGAAACAGTAAACCATGTCCAAAAGTGCTGTAAGGTATTGCAGCATGGATTGCTTTGGAGCTGTTAGTCCCAAAGAGAGAATTAGTTATTACAAGTAAGTACTTACTGTCAAAGCTGGGGCACATTTGTTAAATCTGTCTTGGAAAACAAACAGCCTTTGTACCTTTCGGTCATCTGTAGTAAATGCTTCATCAGTGTCTTTTTTTTCTAATCGTCTTCAAAGCACCATTAAAAAGTTTGATGTGAAATGTACCTGACAGTGGTGCTCTTTAAAGAAGTGTAGCTTGTCAGTCACTGGCGTTTCCAGTGTGCTGTTCTAGCTGAGAAGTGAGGTTTCACAGCTGGTTGGCAGTACGTGTAAATAATGATGATGTTCATCTGCATCTCTGTTTTCTACCAATAGATCTTTGTACTCCGTGATCTAAGGTGTGTTTGTACATGTGAGTGTGGTTTGTGTGTGTATGAG
Organism: Burhinus oedicnemus; assembly: GCA_008921705.1. Taxonomy (NCBI): domain Eukaryota; kingdom Metazoa; phylum Chordata; class Aves; order Charadriiformes; family Burhinidae; genus Burhinus; species Burhinus oedicnemus. Next base: position 2,841,712 of record VFFE01007820.1, read on the forward strand.
AGGGAAGCAGAGGCACTCCTTAACGTACCGAGTGATTTAGTGATTTGGTTAGGTGAAATTTGGATATTTGTTTTGAACTAGAGTAGAGATGGAAAGTCTAAACTTCTCTTTGATGTTGATTGTTTTTCTTTATACTGTCTAGTAATACAGTAGTACTAAGCCACAAATTTATCCAGTACTTGAGTTACAAACAGTAATTAGTAGCGTCATTCTTTATTAACAGGTTACTTTCCAGTAAGTTTGGATAGAGTACACCTCTGTGCATGTGAGACTTTTTGCCTCAATGTTAGGAATTTAAGAGACTTGGAAGTAACTGTTCTTTGCAAAAAAGGTTGTTTGGGTGTTTTTTTCTCCTTCGGAACTGATTTTCTTATTGCTGAGGCAGTGTCTGTTTACATAGTTTTAATTCCTATTTTGTAATGAGACATGCCAAGCTTCATAACCCCTTGAACTTTTGGGACCCTACTAAACACAAGTGATAATGACTTTAAAGGAATAGAGTGCCTTTTGAAATAGCAGTCTAATGAAAGTAATAATTGATGTATTGCAGAAAACTGTTAAGCTGTTTTTAATTGTTTGAAGCTAATGGCCGAAGTTCTTAACATTTGGTGGTTGGAAGAATGTTGTAGAACCACAAACGTCAGTTCATAAAAATGAAGCTAATGCCTTTTTCTTTCTGATTGGACTTTTTTTAGGCTGGTCCATATAGGCATGTTTCACTAAGGTTCAGCTTTTGGTTAAGGGACTGAGCCTTTTCAGGATTCTAGTTAATACCAAAACTAGCACATTTTATTCTGAATGTGAAGTGTGTGCCTCCGTATCACAGACTCACAGCATCCACAGGGACACTGAGCGTGGAGCCAAGTCTGAGCAGCTCATCAATGGCAGCAGCAACAGAGCGGGAAAATTATCAGGCAACTTCGACAACGAAAAGATTTGACTGCTGGAGCTCTTTTGAGGGAAATCCTGGTAAAATGTCAAGGTGTCTGACTGACCCCAAACTTTATAATCTGTTGAGTTTTTTCCTTTTTTAATCCTTCTGAATGGCCTGGTAAAGATCAGATTTCTAAGTGACAAAGCAGATAATTTGCAACACTTAACTGCCATTGTGATTACTTTTTTTTCATTTTCAGTTGATCTCTTTTGTTGTAGGTGTAAGAGAAATGGCTCAGTAGTGTGTGTGTGTGTACATATTATATATATGGTGTGAGTCTGCAGAAGATCAGTGATTTCACAAATGGCTTGTCTTTTAGTCACTGCAAGTTAGGTATTTTCAAGAACATGAATGTTTGGTATACATGGAATGACATACCTATAGTAAATAAATAAAAGCTTTAAAATAAATAAGCAAATCGAAGTAAAATTATTAGAACTATATATTTTAGTGAGAACAAAGCTAGCTGTTACTGTCAGGAATTTGGGGTGGATTTGGGGTTTCTTTTTTCTTTTTTTTTTTTTTTTTTTTCTTCCCCCCCCCAA
>VFFE01007820.1:2843210-2898479 GCA_008921705.1 Burhinus oedicnemus
ATTTTCCCCCCCTCCCCTCCATCTCTCAGGACTTTTCTCATTTCATTTATTTTGTTATTAAGAAATACTCAAGTTTTACTTGCACATCCACTTAATTCTAAATCATAGAGAAAAAGAGTTAAGCTCTTAAGTTGATCTCTGATCTTAACTGGGCATGCTTTCTTTTTTCCCCTCTTGATCTCTTTCTCACTTTGCTAGGAAAAATATGTCAAGTTGACATGCTGGTGCCAAACAATGCCGATCCTGGGTTGTTGGTCACTTGCACAGGTGAAAATGTTGGCTGCACTAGGATAACTCTGCAGCATCAGGGACAAAATTTCCTGGACTTGTCAGTGTTGGAGATGCGCTGAAAACAAAAACTTGTCTTTATCTCTGTGATGCAGCAGTTCTAAAAACATACAGCTGATTTGAGAAGACAAGGTGAGGCCTGACAATCCCAGGCTTCAAGCCAAATTGGACTTCTGCATACCAATGTTAGTAAACTCTGTTGTCACAAAAGGTGACTGGACTAAAGTAAAACCTTCTTGCCTACTAATACAGAAGTTGACATCATCACACAGTACCAAAAAATAATTGCTTTCCCCCTCACCCCTTGTTGGGAGTGAAAAGCAATGGATAATTACATCCTAAATGTCTTGGGTGGGTAAGAAGTTTTTGTGCAGCTGACAAGTCTTGGAGACTAAATACCCCATGTTGGTATAAAATAGGCATTTGAAAGGTGTTATATTTGCATTTGGTGACAGCATAATTCCACTGAAATAGAAATGCTGAAATAAGTAACAAAAAGCAAACTTTTGGATGTTTTTTTTCCTGCTCAGGTCACGATCAAGGTCACCTAGGAGAAGGGCTCACACGCCAGAAAGGCGGAGAGATGAAAGAAGTGTTCCAACAGCTTATCGCATTAGTAATAGTCCTGGAAATAGTAGGAAACGCCCACGTTCCAAGTAAGTATACCTCGTCCTGGTGAAGGTTATGTCCTGGCATTGTAGGAGTCTTTAAACATTGCCTGATTTGTTGTATACTCCCTAGGTGTGTTCTGAAGCTTTATTTTAATAGACAGATATTCTGGAGCTCTGTTTTCATAGACAAATACTTCTATGGAGGAGAAAAAAAAAAAAAAAACAAACCAAGAAGTATTCGTTCTTCTTCCCCCATTCTTGCATATGTTTGAACACTAAATGTACAACCAAATCAATGAACGTTAATACGCTACTGTCTTCTAGCTGTCAGAGTTAAGATTTTGTTTGGACTTCCATATTTCTTCTTGTTGAGTCATTTTCTCATGGTCTGCTTGTGCAAGCTATATGACTTCTGCACAGAGTGGTATTATGTTATTCCTACTAGTATTGCTTGACATCTCGTCGTATCTGCACAAATAAGGGGAAACTCCAGATTAGCAAACAGTATGCTTTAGGTTTAGCAATTATTTTACTGACAGAGTGAAATGTGAAATACGAATCAGAAGGTGCCTTTTTTGAGAGCACTGTGCGTATAGTCTTTCTGAAGCTCTTATAATCAAAAGGGCATACCAACCATTATTTCAGCTCATCAATTGCAGAAGAAAAACGTCTGCAAAGTGTGTGCCCAGAAGGCTTTGAAATGCTTTGTGTCTCTAATGTTCTGTAGCATGTTGTGTCTTCAGCACGCAAGGAAGTGAAAATTTGTCATGCATATATATGCACACCTAAAGTGTACACAAAACCCAACACATTGAAGTTCCTAAACTAAGCATACAAAATTTTTCTCTCCTCATTGGTGAAGATTTAGTGTTTAACTTGTATCTCCATATCTGTTGTGGAATAAGAAGCAAAGGCATCACTTTCAACTTCATGATTATTAAAAAATTTCTGTTGTTTCTTAAGATAACTTTCCATCTCTTGACAGCCTCTAATTAATTGATGTGTAGTATATCGAATTGAGAACTTCATCAGTATACTTCAACTGATTCAGTTTTTCAAGTTCATCAACTCGAGATAATAGAGGCTTCTGTGGAATTCAGAATGCAAATTTGGTTAAGCAGAAAAGATATGGACAATTAAAATGTTTTTCTTCCTGTAAACACACACAAGAATTTTTTCACAACCCTGTGCTATTTTTAATGCAGTGTTGGTGTGTCTGCTGCTTGACCATTCAGCATTTTAAGCTATAAATTATTTTTAGAGTTATGCCATTCCAAGTGGTAAATTATGATGACAGTTGTGAAACAAACTAGATTCCTCTTTAAACAATATTGTTTATGTAGGTGGAAATTGTAAAATTTTATTAGGCCTCAAACAGGAAAACAGAACAAGCTACTTTTTAGCAGGGCCTATTGTGACAGGACAAGGGGTAGTGGCTTTAAACTAAAAGAGGGTAGATTCAGACTAGATATAAAGAGGAGATTTTTTACACTGAGGGTGGTGAAACACTGGCCCAGCTTGCCCAGAGAGATGGTTGCTGCCCCATCCCTGGAAACATTCCAGGTCAGGTTGGATGGGGCTCTGAGCAACCTGGTCTAGTTGAAGATGTCCCTGCCCATGGCAGAGGGGTTGGACTAGATGGCCTCTAAAGGTCCTTTCCCACCCAAACTGTTCTTCTGTGATTCTATGAATGCTACACAGTAAAATGTGGCAGTAAGTGCAAAAAATGTAGACCGAAGAAAGAATATTGTATTGAGGATATTTTGCAGCTCTGATTGCAGAAAGCCTACTGTTTCAGTCCTGTTATGACTGACATGTTGAATTTTCAAGTAAAAATGTAGGTGCTATGATAGACCAGTTTTCATTTTCAGTTATGGAGTAGATTCTGCATAATGGTGTAATGGAAGCAGGGTTTGGGTTCTAGGTCTGTTAAAAGTGAATTAGTTTACTTGGGCTGTCAGTGAGTAACATATATTTTGCCTGATAGCTGAGAGCAGGTTTCACTCTTACGTGGCAGTAGTCAGCTGAGTGGGTTTTATTAGCCACGGTTACACTAAGAAGCAGGCAAGCTTTTGAATCCAGTGCTCTCAGAGGACTGAAAATTACAATTAATAAATACTGCAATGTTTTAAAATTGCTTGGGGCGTTAATCTGATATCAGTCACGATGCTGAATAGCTAGCTTTGCTTGTAAATTTTTAGGTCTATTTCCAGAAGACAATGATGTAAGAACTAGGAAGCTATGCTTTACTTTGTTGTGTTTGGGAATTACTGTCTCACTGCTGGTAGAACGAGGTGTACTTCAGAATAAATATAACAATTGGGTTTTTTTCTGCTTATCCTGTACCTCAGTTGTCATCATAGTCACTTTAAAAAGAAGCCTAATGTAAATTAGTGTTTAAATCTGACTGCAGTGAATTACTTGCCACAGCAAATATGCATAGTTCTTTTTTGCTAGCTTTTGTACCTAGAAAAATATTAAAAAAATATGCCCAGTTTTGGCAAATGGCCTGTTCTAAAAACAGAAAATTGATAGATGCATTCATTCAGCTGTTATGATGTTTGTTCATCATAATCTGAGATGAAAAACACCGAAATATTCTTCTAGCATGATGAACATTTGCTGAGATTTTCAAGAGTTAAACATGAAATGTGTTCACAGCTTGATTACATGATGAAGTTTTAAGAAATTGAGCAATTACAGTACATAATTAGCTAGTCAAGAAATAACCGACTTTGTAGCTGGTGTTTGTTGTATACTCATGAAAGTGTTAGAAGCCAGTAGAGCTGTGGGGTTTTTCTTCTGCCACTTAATGATTATCTATGCAAGAAAAGTGTAAGAAAGTTTTGCAATTTTAAGTCTTTAATGTTAAATTCTATATAAAAATCAGATCTTTGTATCATAAATTCTAAGCATCAGAGATGTACAGTATTTATGTGGGAAATTAATATGTTACAGCGTAGCTGCTTTTAAAGTACCAAATTCCTAAGAAAATCAAAATAAAGGAACCGATAATGTGATACTTAAAAGATGGCTCTAAGTTTTACAGTGTTTTAAGATGTTCTAGAAGCTTCAACAACATTCTTCTGAATAGACTTCTAGCAGTGCCGTCTAGAGAGAGATGCCTACAGTGAGGTATTGCCTAACTCTAATTAAAGCGTTACTCTAGTAATTCTAATTACAGTAATATCAATACTGGTATGTAGATCATACAGACATAAATTAATAACCATGTATAAAGGTTTTGAAAGTTCCGTCTCTCATATATTACTAATTCAATTCTCTTTGAGCTTAATATTGCATATGAGGAGGCTACCTCTCTTTTCCCCTTCTGTCAATAATGAACACATCAGATACCCGTTAGTCCTTTGTTCCAGCTCTCACAGTGACAAACGTTTGTGTATCTAATTTCCAAGTCATAAGTGGCTTGCTCTTAAAATAAGTTGCTAGGTCTAGGTTTCTTTGAGTGGCATACAAGAGCTTGTTTATAATTTTGAGCCTGCGGTTTGTTGCATTATAGATTGGATCACAAGGAAAGGGATAATTTCTTTTAAAAAGCAAACAAACGAACCATGGATTTGCCTTGTAGGATCTTTTGCCTAGCTGTGATTCCATGGTTTGTTCGTTTATGAGCTAGGAGAATTGGAAAGGACATAAACTGTTACATTTCTCATTGTATTCTAAGTGTCTGATGATGTTTGGGAAGGAACTTCTCTCTAGCAAAGTTACTCTGCAAATCTCCAGTGAAAGACTTTTCGTTGTCATCCTTCAAACTGTCAAATACTGGTCAGTAGTTCCTGTGTACCCATAAAGCAGCATTCCAAGTGAGAACCTCAGGTACTAGTAGTTGCCTAATGTCGTATGGTGAAAAGAGCTTCTGAGAAAGTGTTTTGCACAGCCGTATTGGGTTAAGACTCTAAGGCTTGCTGAATGCCTGAAAAGTATCCTGTGGAAGAGGGCTACACAAGCTTTTAGAAGCGCGAAAAGTAACTTCAGCTGAGCTAGTAGTGTAATATTTTAAATATCCTTCAGTAAAATATTTCTTCTCGCAGAAGTCCCCATGAGAAGAAGAAGAAGAGGCGGTCTAGATCACGTACCAAGTCCAAAGCTAGATCTCCTTCACCACCCCTGTCACCAGGCAAACCATCTACACACAAAAATTCTGTACATTCAACTAGTGTCTCTCCTGTGGAGAGCAGGGAATCCAGCCAGGAACGCTCCAGGTAATGTGCTCTTTTACTGTAATGCTGCAGTGCTGACAGCTGTTACTGTGAGTGTGTCTTTTGACCTAACTTGTATGGTGAGGAGCTCTGTGTGTATATAGTGTGTGCATATTAAAAGTAGAAGACACTGGGAGGACAGCACTATGTGCATCAGTCTGATGAAGACTCTGTTGCCTACTGGAGTAAACATCTCAACATACTCTTACAGTAAAACTGGTGCAGAAAATTCTGCAACCTAATTCTGAGTTAGAAATTGGAAACTCTGACTAAATGAGGTAACTCTCTGAAGCAGATTTTTAATAGAGTGGTTTGAGTTGTAATGTGTGTGCAAGATTCATAATCAAGTTATTTCTACAGAATATAGAACAGTCCTGCTAAAAATTCCTAGTCTGTTGTTCAGACTGTGCCAGTTGTATGAGTGACTCTTGTGACTGTGATTTATCATGGCTTCTAGTTGAATGAGAGAATCGTTGACTAACATATGAGAGACTTGTACAATAAACCCCAAAATCGTGACAGTGAGTGAAATGTATTTTTAAAACATTGACTATAAATTTCTAATTCTAATTTTACTTTTTTAGGGGAGTTTCTCAGGAAAAAGATGGCCAAATCTCTTCAGCAATTGTGTCTTCAGTGCAGAGTAAAATCACTCAGGTACAAATAAACAAATTCAAAGTATGTTGCCTAATTCAGTGTGTCCATCATACTGTTTTCTTCTCTCACTGCCTTGTACAATTCTGAGCTTTGCATATGATGTAGACATGTCCATTGTCATTCTTAATTGGTTTTCTCATAAGCAGACAGATTTTGTTGCTTCTGTACCTACTGTCCTTTCAAGTTTAATCAAGCCTCTAAAGATCAAGCTAAATTCATTATGCTGCAGTATATGCACCGTTAATGTATGAAAGTCCACATTATGCTACAATACCCCAGTTACCAATAGCAGGTATTACTGAGAGCCTGTCTTACCGTGTAGTGGTAAGTGCCCTTAACAAGTTTCATGGAAGAAAGAAGGAAGGAGAAATACCTTGGCAAAGGCTAAGTTTGTAGTGTTGGCAGTACAGGAAAAATATGTCCTCTTGCAGATTGAAGGGTATCCTTTGCATTAAGCAGTACCTTCAACTCGCTTATCTTACCCTTGTTGCTGTTTATGTCTCTGAATTATTGTTGTTATGATTTTCTTGATACATTCAAGTTTGCTGTGAATCATGGCATGTGAGGTATGTGCCTCCATATGCTGTTCAATAATCAAAATGCATTCAGCTTCTCTAACGCAGTTCTAAGAATACCCAACTTCTGTCAAAATAATTCCATTATTTTTTAAAAAGCTACTGCATGGTATCACTCTAAAATTTTTAATTTCACTCATCCTCTTAGAGTCTTCATGCATATTTAACTTACTTTCAATTGAATATGCCAAGTTTAGAGGAGGAAAGCTCTTAATTAGGCTTTGGAAAATTTACAATGTAAAATCAGAATTCCTTTTTATATTCTCATTTTTTTCAATGGATAGATTATTCTTTCAATAGATTAATATTGTTCAAAGATTTAGTTCTGCTAGGGAAATAGTGGTAGTTGGGAATTAATACTAGTGGACTACTACCTTACATACTATATTTGATCTGTTTTCAATGAGAAACCCAAAACAAAAATATTCAGGAAAATGGAATAGCAAGTATGGGCACCAGAGAAAGAAAACAGAGTACTAACACCATAGCACTTCTTAGGCTACCAAACAAACACATGGAAATTCCTGGTATGAGAAATGTGATACGAGCTACATCATGGTCTTCAGAGTAGAGTAAACATCCCACCCTTTAAAAACATACCCTTCAAAAAAAGGTAATAGGTTCATTAATTTCTTGGGTTAAATGTTGCTTATGGCGTAGCATTTGCTAGTTTAATATCAGTCTGCTTGCTTGAACTGCAGCAGTAAGAGGAGGAAAGATTACTATATTAAAATACGCTTCTTAGTTACTATTTGCAAAAAGTAAAAAAGAGGAATGAAACTTTTGTGAATCTGCAAGATATTTCCCAACATAGATTAGTTTAGCATCTTTTTATCTTTAAGGGCCCGAAGAAATGTAATTTACCTAACTATTAGTAAGATTATTTTACTGCCAATGTGCTGGCTGACCCTGACCAATTCAGTGTCTTTTCTCATTCAAATCCTTCCATATGTAAAGTGGAATAATGATGCTGAATTCCCCTATGAAGTGTTTTGGGAGCTTCAGATGAAAAATGCTTTAAAAGAATGAAGGATTTTAATTAATTTATATTGTATTTATGAAGAAGTGCTTTAAGTAACTTTATTACTGATACACACTTTTTATTTTGTGACCATTTTTTGCAACCCAATTATTCTATGCCATTTACATGAAATTTCATTTGCTTTTGTAATGCTGTTCCCACTGGATACTCAAACAAGACTGAGAGTTGCTATTTGGTTTCACAACAGTGTTAATGTTTCAGTCACTCTGTCATATGTGAAAATACTGCTGCTATGTAAATTTTTCCTTCAGGTTTACAAAGCAAACAAAAGAAGCTCTCTGTTACAGAGTAATTGTTAGCACTATCTTGTTGCCAGCTCTCTTTTTTTCTTTTTTCTTTTTTCTTTTTTTCTTTTTTCAACCTTCAGTGGTTAGTAGCTGTGTGTTCATTACAGTTTTTGTGAAGATACGGTCTTAGTTTCTTTCCATTTCAGTTGACGTGATTTCTGTGTTTTGTTGTATAGAAACTGTTCTAAATATTTATGCGGAGCACCTTATAACGCAGTAGTAAAAACAGACTTCAGTTGCTGTCATAGAAACTTTCTCCAAATTATTTCATTCATTTAGCCTAGGGACTCTTAATATCTGATGGTCATGAATCGAAGTATTATACGTCACTGGAGCATAAGCCAACTCTTTTGTGCAGGTTTTTGCAATCATGTGCTTTAGCTCTGTTCAAAGCCCAGACATATCTGAGTATTTTCATTTTATTTTCTACAGGATCTTATGGCCAAAGTGAGAGCAATGCTTGCAGCTTCCAAAAACATACAAACTAGTGCCTCCTGAGACCTGTTGAACTGCCCATCAAGAAATTGTGTGAAAAAGAACAATATTAAAAAAAACTGCCTCATCTCAAATGTACAGCTGAGCTTAGCTCACTTGGTTCACAATTCATCTAATATTACCAGAACTCGAGGAGCTAAAACCTATCTTTCTGTACAGAAGCGTCTCCTTGAAATTTCATTAAACTTTTTCAGCCGGAATATCTTTGGAAAGTTTTTGGTTTTTGTAAATTGATTTTTTGACTAATTCTTCAGTAACATTTTATGATCAGCGGTCTATATGTGTATATTTGTAAATACCATGTTTCTGTGAAAGAAGTATTACACAATAATAAAGAAAGAAACATCTTTCATTAGCTAAAGTTTTTGTGGAGTCCTTTATTGTTTGCGGTTGACTTGTTACAAATCACTTTTCTTTTTCTTAAGTACTTTCTGCTTTTTAAAATAACAGCTGTCTAGCCTACCTGACCACCTTAAGCTGAGAAATACTTTTTATCTTCCTTCATGCACAGAACGATCTAAGAAGGCTTATTTGCTTGGATGTTAGTAGTGGACAGTTTTTGGACAAGGGACGAGATTTTATGTCCATCATTTAGAAAGATCTCTGAGCCTCCATTTGAGGAGTTGACCCTTTGAAGTCAACAACTAATGGTCAGTAGCCCCTTTGGATTTATGTGCCTTGTTCTCTCTAGTTAGCTACAGAAAAGAAAGTACATTTTTGTGGTCATTCAACAGGCATACTTTACAGAAATCCAGCATTCTGCTCATTTAACATCTTTCATACAGTTGAGGAAGGTGCTTACTAACTTATGTTTTACTGACATATACCAGTTCACACTTTTCAGAAAGCTTGTGGCCTCAGTATAATTGCATGTTCGTTTATTATGTGTTCTTTGTTGTACACTGAGACTATTTAATTTTTCAATTGTAATATTCTTAAAATTATTACAAAAAGGCAGTGTGAATTTTTCCCCAAGACTGCTTTAACTATGAGGTTTTGTAATAGTTGGTGTGTTCAAAAAGTGCCCTTATTGGCCATAAAGAGTGGAATCAGGGCTTTTAATGACCCCTGAAAAATGTGATCTATAATCAGAAAGACTGTGGTTATAGTGACTCATGTCCTAATTTTCTCAAATTTTATAGAGAGTAGGTGGAGGTTGGAGATGGATTAGAGAAATTATTGTGGTAAAGTTTATGCTTACTCACAGACTAGTTGGTAAGTGAACTGCATACAACTGCACAGATTAATAACTCCAATGCAAAATCTTTTTGTTCAAAGGGAGGAGAAACAGCGCGTTGACGTAATTCAAGCTTTGGGTAACGTGATGGTCAAAATGGTAGTTGGAATGCCACTTGCTGGTCCTTACTTGGAATGAGAGAGCAATATTTAAACCATTGGAAACAATAATCAATCAGGTTTCTTTTCAATTTTTGGCTAGTAATAATTAGCAGAGTTTATGCTCCTACAAACAATATAAAATGCTGTGTCTGATGCAGAGAAATTTCATTGTGCACATAAATTGTGATGAAACAGAGCCATTTAAATGGTAATATAGAATCATTTTATCCACCATTTACCTAATTATTTAAAAGTTATTTGTAATGTTTTGACTAGGACAAAAATAACTTTCAACCAGTGCGAGAGAGATAACATTTTGTCTGTACGTGTAGATGAAACAGTACTAGTAGAGATGCATAAAAAAGGACATGAAGTAAATTTTGTAGGCAGCTGTTTTAGATTGTTGTGCAGTGCTAAATTTACAGCAGCTTTATTTTTCCCTCCTAAACGCAGTTAAAAGTCTCACCGTGGTTAAATAATTGGCAGCTTGGATGCCAGTTGTTTGTCATGTAATAGGAAAAAAGCCCAACTCTTTGATAAAATAGACTGGGCAGCTTGTTTTGCTGCTGCTTTGCAGATTTATTCTCTTTGGGAAGGTTTTTGCTTTAATGACTTGTTAAAATATTTTCCCTCCCTGTGAGCAAGTCTTTTTCTTTTTCCTTTTTTTTTTTTCTTTTTCCTTTTTTTTTTTTTTTTTTTCTTTTTTTTTTTTTTTTTTTTCTTATTCCCTTTTGTGGTATGAAGTGAGATGGAGCGTTAAGCTCCAGCAAAATTTAGATTAAACTGCATTTTTATACACTTTTTATTGTTTACTGAGGTTTGTTTGCACTTAGCACTCTCTCATGGGTAGTTGTATTCTACAGAATTTAAATAGTAGTAGTATTTTTATTGTGTTATTTTTTCTCTTTTTAACCAAAATGGACATTTTCACCATATTAAAGGGGCTTGAACTGTTTTGCCAGAATAATTTCTTTGTATGTATTCACATTTATAAATCAACACTGCTTTTTTGGCCTGATTTCACAGGCACTAGCTGCATTGCAACTGTGTGTTACATGGGGCTTGTGATACAACCAGTACAATTTCTGGTGTCTGGTGTATCAGGAGAATGTGTAACCAATAGCAGGAAAGTGTCTTAAGAACTTCAAACTGGAAAACTTTAAAATTTCTGTTTTCCAGGTATAGATTTTCAGTGCAACCGCTGGAAGAGACCTCTCTGTGACCCTGGCTAAGCATCTGGGACCACAAGCAGCAAGTCTGGGATTTGCCAAAAGGGGAATTGGACTGCGTCTCACACCCCACCTCCATCCATAAAAACGGTACGTACTCAGTTCCTTGCGATGTGGCCACACACCGAGGGGCCTAAAGAGGCCCTGCAGCACCTGGCTGTATTGCCAGAATCTTGTTTCTGATGGGAAATGCGTGAGGTTGCTACAATGGGGAGTTAAGAAATTGAGAGAGCTTCAGGTGGAAGAAAGTGGACTTTGAGTAGTCCCGAGAAGGCACTGTGGTAGCTCTGAGTGGTCAGCAACTAGTTTTAATTTTTCAAATTTCTCAGTTTTGTGGAAACAATATAATGTGAAATTGCTTTACTTTAAATTTGGTCAAATACAGTAATTTAAGCAACTCTTTAGCTGTAGGTACTTTGAGTTATTTCCTCTGCGTGCGTCTAACAAACCAGAAGGACTTGGAATATTAATACTAGCTTTCCAAAGCACTTTGGAAGGGCTTTTTTGTCTGTAACGTGCTAGCCAGTCTTTCCTCGTTGTCTTAGGAGTTCCAGATCATAGTTTTGGAGGTAAAAAATAATTTTAAAAAATTGTCAGTTTATATACAACAAAACTTTATTCTCTCTCTATTCATGCAGGGTAGCCTTTTCTTAAAAAAAATAAAATTTTCCGCTGGCAGACACCAGGAGCTGCTCAAGAGGTAGCAGTTTTTTCTCCATGGAGATTCAGGGTCAACTGAGATATCAAAAAAGTACTTAGAATTTTGTTACGTTTTGAACCACTAAATTATTGCAGACTTGGGTATTTGTAGGTGTTATACTTCCTCAGTGATGGATAGCTTTATGAAACAAAGCTAGTAGGACAAAGGTATTGCTACAGCAAAGGTAGTGTGTAGCTTTAAGTTCTCCACCTTTCTTTGTCAAATAGAAGTGAAACAAGTGTTAGGTGCGTGTATACATCTGTTCTCCAATCCCTGTTACCAGTTTGCTTCAGAGCGTATTTCTCAGTGCAGGCAGTCTGAAGAATGGCTTCTGCTTCACCAGCTTTGCTCCATCTGCCCATCTAGGTGTAATCTTCGTAGTTCAAGAGGTGGATTTGTAATAACTCGTATTAAAGATGCTCTAATTTGAATTAATTAGATGTGTTCAGCACCTTCTTACTTGGCTCTTCAGTCAGCTGGTGGGTAACCTGTTAATAATAACAAAAGTTAAAATCATTTGGCCATCTCAGTATATACTTTTTGGTTTTCTACAGATTGAGACCTTGCTTCCACTTGCAGGGCAGCTTCTGTCGAACTGAGTTAGTGGTTTGGCATTGAACAATTTGGCTCTGTCAAGAAGCTGACAGCCATTGAGTTGTATCTGCGGTCTCATGGCATTGATCATGATTTCACATCTATTGTCACTTGTAACTCTTTGTATCATAGCATTTTGTTTGACACCAATTATTTTTGAAGGTATACTTCATGCATTAGAGACAATCAAAACTATACTGTCTTTTTCAATGGGGCAACAAATTGTAACATTTAGAATTCATGTTTTCTTGGATTTAAGGCAATGTCTATTATCTTTTGTGAAGAAATTTTATTGGGAAATCCTATTTAATTAGATTTCTATTTAATTAAATTGCGTTTATCATCTATTCCTCTTCTCCCATCCCTACCCAGCAACTCATTACACGAAGCAAAGAAGTAAAAGACCTGTGGATTGAGGTTAGTAAAATGCTAAAGCATCTTCTTTACTAATTTTTCTTTTGCCTCATGATCTGAAAGCATGAAATAATGCATTGCACTGATCTAACATCCTTATTTTCATCTCATAAATTAACTTGGCTATAACTTTATCAAAAAATTGTTTGAAATTCTCCTAAAAGCAGCTCTTAAATTGAAAGCTCAGTGTTTGAATTTTTTTCTGTTGTGATTTGAATATGAACATGTTCTGAATATTTTCTTTTTGCTTTTAGACAGATCATTTCAGCACCAAAAGTGTAGTTCAGTTGAGTATTACATATAAAAGGAAAGGCTTTGTTGAAGCAGTTGGTTAGAAACTAATACCTGCCTGCACACTAATTAGGTTTCAGTCTTTCTGGTGGCCAGCTGATGTGGTATTGCTTTTGTTACTCTGATTGAACCATTGAAGGATCCTTGATAATTCTTGATGCAAAGCATGTCTTTGATTTTTGCCTTAATTTTCCCTGCTCTGGATTACACAGGAGGTGAATATAGGTACAGAAATACCCTACTGGATTTTGTATAATCTTAAAGCAAGTCCTGACTGTTTATAACAAATCCACTTTTACCTTCCAGTGAACTTGAAACTTCCATGGTATTAATTTAATATCTTCAATTTGAATGAAGATGATAATCTCCTGGCAACAATTAATCATGAACATGTAGTACGACAAACATTATAAAAAGCTCTGCCAGACCATTTTAAAAGCGATGGTGATAATCTGCCATTTCTGGATCACTGCCATACTCTCCTCAGGAGATGTGCTATGACTTGTTTATTCTGATAAGGACAAAATGGCTGCACATCTAGATGTGTGCTGACAAACTCATTTTTCTCTTCATACTGAGTATTAAACTGTTGATCTCTAAATAGAAGGTGTGATGACTTCTTGATGATATTTGGCAGTGTTATAAATACAGCTGCCTGGTAAGGTAAGAGAAATTCCAGTATGCAAGACTGGCGAAGGGCAGATGCCGACTTCCCCAGACAATGCGGAGTGGCAGATATGATACGTTACTTCAGTGAAACTGGTGTAATTTGGGCATCCAAGCTTTTCCTTGTCCTGTTCTTGTAAAATAAACTCTAAGAATGTATTCTTCCAGGGAGAAGTCCCATATATGCTCATATTTCCTCTATTAAAAAGTAGGCGAATGTCCTGGTTTGAGGTAAAACAGGACCAATTTTGTTCAGTAACTTTACTTTTTAGCTAGGCCTCTTCTAACTGCTGAAATTAACAGGTTTCTTGTTAAAATGCAATCCAAAGATGTTTATCTGCAACTTTATTTATTAGGATATGGTAGCCTTGGCGATTGGAGGTCTGTCTGTAAAATTATTGCTCTTGGTTGTTGTAACAGCTGTTTTTCTTCAGAAATGCCAAAGCTTGAAAAAAACCTAATCTTAAGTCTGATCAAGAAACATGTCAGAGGGTTTGGCATCACAAGGAAGGAAACAAAAGTAATCTGTAATCTCTGCTCCTCCTTTCTGAAGCTATAATAATCTAATTCATTTTCTAAGGAAAAATGGAAAGGAAAAATTCATTTTGTAAGGACTGATGAAAAGATGAGTATTTTTCCACCTTGAGTCGAGTAAGCTGAGAAGATATTGCAGCCTTAAGTTATTGAGACAATGAAAAGTACACTGTCCACAGGTCTTTGAGTGGCCTAGCTTATGCACAGTGAACATTATAAATCACCAACTGCAACCATTAGAAGATTTTATCAAAATCATAAGATGATGCCTTAAAAAAAAATGGTGGGATGGGTGAAGCCTGTGTTACAATGGCATTATTACAGTCCATTCTCAGTAAGCTGTCTGTGCTGCAAGAGAAGTTAGCTATATGACCTTGACCTCACCTAGAAACCTTCTCCCACTGAATACTCAACACAGAGTGAAAAAGCAGCTACTCCAGAGGTGTATTTCTAGCAGGAAACCTCTTATTCCCTTGGATTCTTAGGGTAAAATATGTGGGATTTAAGTGTGATGGTATAATAATGACAGACAGAGGAATAAAGGTTCTTTAGATGCCCCGATCTATTGTTTTATATTCCCAGAACAAAACATTTCATGTATTTGCATAATAAGAAGCTACCAGTTTACTCAGTTGAATCATGAATTGTGAAAGCCTTTGAGTTTGTAAGTTAATCGTTTTCTCAGAATTGCCATTGCAAAAAGAGAATAGACGATCATTATTCTTTTGTGCGGGTCCCTTATCTGTTTGGGTTCACACTGTCCCTGTGAGTTGTGCTGCAATTTATCAGTGGGAAGATATTTCCAGCTCATTTGTGTTCTCTCTGTCAGGGTCCTGAATGCAGTAATAGACCTTAATGGCCCTGACCAGCCTCGTGTGGGACCTTCACCCACAGCCTCTGACTGGAGACTCCCTTTCAGCTCAGCACCTTTGCTCCCTGCTATGCTGGCCGTAGGTACGCCTGTCTCCAGGTCCATCGCAGCCGTGCCTGACTATGGACCCTGTTGACCTGGACCCTGACCCACAGGCTGAGATCCTGGCTTGACTTCGGAGCTTTGTCACCACCCGCCTGTCTGGCAATCTGGACTCTGGGCTGATCCCAGCTGCCCTGGTTGGGCCTGCCCTGCTCGC
Source organism: Burhinus oedicnemus (assembly GCA_008921705.1). Taxonomy (NCBI): domain Eukaryota; kingdom Metazoa; phylum Chordata; class Aves; order Charadriiformes; family Burhinidae; genus Burhinus; species Burhinus oedicnemus. The sequence goes on from VFFE01007820.1 coordinate 2,858,282, forward strand.
TTGGGTACCATGGGGCTGTGATCGGGCTGGTGAGGTCCCTGCCCTGCCACCTGCATTATCACACTGAGCTCCTGGCTTCCATCCTTCAGAGAGCAGTTGGCCCTTGCTGCTCCTTGGCTCTTATTGCTCAAGTCTAACTCACCAGCTGTTGTCATTGTCCAGAAAAGTTGTGGAGTCTCCATCCCTGGAGATGGTCAAAACCTGACCGCACACAGACCTGGGCACCCTGCTTCAGCTCATCTTGCTTTGAGCCGAGGGCTTGGATGCAACGATCTCCGGAGGTCTCTGTCAGCCTCGGGTATTCTGTGGTTCGTATTTGCTGACACTCCAAGACTGCCCATCTTAATCAGGGTGGAAATGACTGGTTTTGTCTTCACTCTGCATATTCTAGGTGAAGCTGTCCCCTGGGTCTCTGAATTAGCTTTACAGAGGCGTATTAAGTCCAAAGGTGAATGCCCTCTGTCTTGCCGCATGTCGTGGTTTGTGCCGAACTGGCCACTGAGACAAAAGGACAGGTGCTCTCCCCCACCTCTCTCCAAGGAGAGGAGGGAGAGAGAGAAAGAGACAAGTTTAGAAGGAACTAAACTACTTTAATGAAATATTAATAATAAAATAATAAAAAGAAAATAATGAAATATATACAAAACTGGATCAAGCTCCCAGGATGACGGTCACATCACCAGCAGGCATGGTGAAAGTCCCAGACTGGAGTCAGTGACGGATGGGAACTGGATTCCGGATCTGGATTCAGGAACACACGGATCAGGATCAAAGGCAGCCAGAGTCCTCCTTGGATGCCGGCCATTGAAGAAAGAGAGCTGACCCTTTGATCCCTCAGCTTTTATCCTGAGGATGAGGCAGATGGGATGGAATACCCTGTTGGTCAGGTTTGGGTCACCTGTCCTGTCCACTCTTCCCCGCAGGTGTGACCCCTCTACGCTTTTCCGCTTCCAACCCTCCAGCAGGGCGAATACCAAAGTTGGCTGCCCTTGGTTGTGATAGCAATAAGGGTAAGCAAGAGCCTCTCTGCATCCTATTCCTTGGCATCGACTATAAACATCAGTCTTCTCACTTGGAGAGCGAACAGTTTCTGCACAATATGCTGTTAATTTCAGCAGTTAGAAGAGGCCTGGCTGCAAAGTAAAATTACTGAACAGAAAATTGGTTCTGTTTTACCTCAAACCAGGGCACCACAACACACAATAGAAATTGTCTCAAAGACTGAAAAAAGCCAGTATACTAAAGTAGGTTTTATTGACCTCCTTCCCCTTCACAAAAGATACATTTAAAAATATGATAATATGCTATGAATTCTGGGAAACCTCATAATGGAACATTGGCAGCTTCATGGTCCAATTAGAACATTCCCTGAGCCCACACGTCCCATTGCCAAAAACTTCCAATGATTTAAACCTTCGTACATCACGTAACAGTTTGTCTTCAGTTGCATCTTCCGTTAGTGCTTCTTGAATGGGTGTAAGCTTGTCTGATGTTTTTTAATCAGGAAATGGTAGAAATTGACAGCCTCAAGCTGTCATTGCACACAAAAACATTATGAGACATGTATCTGTTAATCCTGCAGAAGGAGTACGTTAAATTCCCGCTGTTCGTAATCTCCCGTTGGAACCAATATTGGCTAATGACTTTAATGGTATCACACTTGGCAAAAATTAAACACATCTTTCATCCTTTCCTAAAGCTATTTCTATTTTAAGGCGTTGTAGATAAGGAGACAAAGTGGACAAAGAGTGATACTATATGTTGAATTTAAGAGAATACTATAAAAATGAATGAGCTATGCTGGCAAATTTGATGGCATTTGTCCAGTGTTTCTTAACTGGCAAAGAAACATTCATTCAGTTCTGACAACCTAATGATTTTGATGACACTGCGATAGTTTTTTGAGCATGGGTACCGTAAGTGGTGTTGAAAAGCTGTTGTTCTCATACTGTGACAGTGAAAATTTGCTGGATTTTAAGGCCAGTGCAACTTTGCCAGTGAATGAAGTCTTATGTCTTAGAGGCAGAAGCAATCTGTATTTCCTTCCCAGGATAATGACTGCTTTACATGGAGCTGAGGGTAACAGGCAGTGTGCAATCAGGCTGCTTGCTTTACAGAAATGATTGAGCTACTGGCCTTCAAAGTTGTGGAACTTGCTTCCTCTTTTGACAATCCTCCAAGCGCAAAGCAGAACTTATGATTTAGGAAAGCTAGGAATATGCTTTCTGTAACATCTAAGTTAGGTAGCTTGTTTTTGCAGAGGGCAAATGGGTTGAGTGCCATTTTCTAAGTAGGGGTTTGGTTTAATTGTCTGTATCTCTATTTGAAGCAATAAGCAGTTTACTCTTCCTATAGATAAGTGGGTGACATCTCACAGAGAGACAGAAATAGAAACAGCTATTGAGGGCGTGCATGGGTGAGAGACCTCTGCTCTATGGACTGGCTCATGATGAGGCAGGGGAGTACTTCGATTCCCCAGCTGCTCAGTTTAGGGAGTCACGGTCCTGCTGCACACAGCGTGCTGAAGTTCGCACCGTCAGAGGCACTCTGAAACATCACTGAAAGTTAGGGTTTCTATCTTGCTAACTTTTCAGTATTATCTCGTGACACCACAAATGTGGTGGTCTTACTCAAGCAAGCCACAGGCAAACACAAGATACCAGCTATTCTATAAAGAAGGAGTAGTCTTTGCCCTTATGCTTTAAGAATATGCAGATACAGTAAATACTAATGTGAATCCTTAAATAATGGTTGTGTTGTGGGAAATCTCCTTCCATCAGTGGCCTGTCAGCATGGGAAGAGAGAATAGAATATATTCTAAATATCAATTAAAATAGTGAACAGAATTAAAAATGGCAAGAATAGATTCAAACAGGTGTTACAGATTGCATATGGAGACTTGTTCACGTTCAGGCAAATATGGCTTAGATCCCACAGCTGACATCATTTGGTAAGTCAGACCGTAGATAAAAATGAATGCAGCAGCTAGTCCCCACATGCTTACAAGCACTTTTTTCCCTATTGTACATGCTTTCTGCTTGGCTAGTGACTCACTTATGACTGGTCCAGCTTCATCCAGGGCCTCTTGAAAGTCCCTGTCTCATGCCAAAAGTCATGGCATTCTCTTAGGAGAGAAGTAAGCAGATGTGACCCTAAAGTAGTACCCTGTGCTGAGTTTTTGTGTTTCTAATAATGAATACCTCAAAGCTCAGTTCTAACTCTGAACTTGACAGCCCATTCAAAACTCATTTTTTCAAGGTCTCTCATCGTCCTAACACTGGAAGATTCAACACCAAAGTTTTACAGCTTTTAGCCCTTTGCTAGTAATGAGTTTTACACCTTAATAAAAGCTCCAGCAAAGTAGGATCTATCTGCAATTTCTTTAAAGTCACTGAAGAGTCACTGATTTCATTCAGGCATTGTCAGCAGTACAAAAGCAGCTTCTCAACAGTCTTCTATAAATGAACTGTTACCTCAAGAAACAGCTTCCCATTACTCGGTCTTATATAGTTACTTTTTCTATCTGTATCACATAGTTTGAGTTCAACTAAAATCTTGTTCACTCTGTTATAAAAAGCTTTCCATACCATTTCTGTTGCCTAGACAGAAATTAGCAGTGGGGAGGTTTCACCGAACCTCCCCAAAAATGCATGATGTTTGCAGAACGGACTGCTTGTAAAAAGCCTTCCAAATCCTTCTGTTGTTCCTACCACAGAGGCCAGGACTGTGAATGATCTGCCAGTAAATAAAAATGACGTGTCATTCACGCTTGCTTTTCTCCACCTTCTCAGAGGGGTATTTCAGTGTTCCGCACATAGCTGAACTCTCTGAAAAGCATTCCAGATGATCACTCATTGTGTCAAATTATGCTGCATTATGTAGATAGGTGGTTATTTGCTGGTACGCAGCTGTAATTCGAGTTACGTATGTGGGTTTATGAGGCATGGCTTCAGACAATGGCAGGAAAAGAGGGAAGTATTCCGTCTTTAGCAGCCAAAGCAGTATGAAGATTTGGTTAAGAAGTGCCAGTTGGGGATGGGGCCACGCTGCGGCAGGGCTGGGGAGGAAGGGACGCGGTGCGGTGCTGTCCCGCTGACAAGATGCATTATAGGAGATCTTGCCTTCTGCTAGCTACGCTACGTGAGCACGTCTGCTGGTTCACACTGGCACTAAGCTCTTACGTGACTGATGGGACAGATAACTTCAGGACCGTGCTGGCAACCAAAAGATTCAGGAGACTTTAATTCTTTTAAGAGAGGAGGGAGAGGTAGGAGTTAAATCTTAAAATACTTAAGCCTGGTTCGAATGTGTGACTGCAACCACAGCTATCTGGAAACCTGTTTTTATGAAGAAAATGAAACACTGTCATGGTGATATAAAAATGTTCCTTTCAAGAAAGCCAGTGGCCTGTAAATGGAGAGGAAATCAGCCCCATGAACAACAAATCAAACTGCTTGTTTTTTATTCTGCCAACTGTTGATGTCAGGAAATAACAAGGAAAAATGCTGTAAACAATGCTGTGTTGAAACACTGAATCACCGAATCTAACTTTGCTTTTAATTGGACTGTCTGGAGGATGAGCCTTTGCAGTGTCTAGAAGTACCCATGAACACTCAAAAGGGAGAAAAGGAATATATTAAAGTGGCTAATTTGTAGCATGGTGCCAATCTGCCCTTTCTGTTCTCCCTATCAACAGAAATCATAACAGGCTAATTCCTCGCTGTAAAATGTTCTTTGTTATTTGTACATGGAGGCTAATGGCATGCTGCACTGAGTGGGAAACGGGGAGAGGGGCTGGTGCTGCTGGAGAAAATAATCATCTCATTCCCTTGGAGCAGCCCTGAAAGTTGGTCAGCGAAAATGCTCATCCTCACCAAAGGGAGGGGAAAAGCCCTCTGCTGCCACAGGAAGAGCAGAGGAATTTGCCTTTTCTATTTAATATTTTAAATCATATTGCTTAGAGTTTTAGTAACAAAATTCAGTGAGAAAGAGGAGCTTTAAATTTCAGAATCTCCTGTGATCTTTATTGACCCGTGTTCATAGCAAAAATGCAGGAGCGTTATTAGGGGGGGACCGCCGGGCACTGGAGCTGGTGCTCACAACTGCAGGCTCAAGGCAGTCGCTGCCGCCCTGGGACAGGAGAGTCCTGCGAGCGCTTCCCCGTACTCCTGGTGGGGCGGTGGCTGCGTTGCTGCCTGCGGCAAGAGGTGTCCAGCTATCTGTGTCCTTCAGCCTACATCCTGCAACCCTGTTGATGAAGGAGGACCATTAAGGTGCGGGAAGTCGGTGTGTCCTTGCGGGAGCGCTGCTCCTGGCTGGAAGGTGTTTGCGTTTTGGGGCCATAGGCAACAACAGGGGTGCACTAATTCCAAGTAAAAGCACGAAGAAAGGATGTTTGGAGGTGTTCTGTCACGCCTGTGTTGGCTGCTCCAAAATTCAGAAGTATTTCAGCTTTTGACTTAAAGCAAAACAAATAAAAAGAAATAATAAAGCAATCCCTCCACAACCAAAACATAACCTGAACCCCAGCAGCACGCAGCTCTGCTGTCCCCACGTACTGCGGGTCAGAGAGCTGCGGGAAGTGCCTTTAAGAATCTTCATTGTAGCTTCAGTTTTAATTTATATTCATTACAATTTTTATCTGTGCGCAATTTAGCCTAGCATTATGAACTTTATTAGCTGCTGGCTTTAATTGTCAGGATTTGTACAAAAATGTTGCTATTTGACTAATTAAAGTCTGGCCAAGTGTACAACATCAGGCCTTGGGCTCTTCTGCTAATTGCACTGAGCTTTCTACCTGTTAATTTATTGGGATAAATATTATCAAAAGGCGTTGGTAATTAACAGCTAGTCGTGAATTGTGCCTATCACCTGTCACCATCCTCTCAGACTGCGTGTTTCCCGAGCGGGAGGCTGAAGCGTCATCCCCCATAACAGCATATTAACATGCCAAGCAGGGCATCTCAAAGCGGAAAAAATGAAGCTGAAAATGTTGACTCTCTAGAATTAAGGCAGAACCGTGGTGTGGTCAGAGCACCAAGCTGGCACTTGGTGGGAGCGTGTTCAGATCTCAGTTCTCCCAGCCATCTCCTTATGTGATCTTATATAGAACACTTTAGTTCTATGTGAGAAAAATCGAGGTAATTTTGGTTTTTTGCTTTGTTCAGTGGTGCGTAGCCCTGGGCTTAAGGGCAGTGTGTTGTTTCTGGGACCTTTGAGCATAGCTCAGAGGTGACAAGAAAGAAAAGCTTAAACTTTGTCCCCCAAGAGGGACAACAAAGTGTGATGCTGCAGTTGTAATGTATGGTTGAAGACTGCTGCTCTTGACTATGAGCCCCAAACATTTGTTGTATTGTGCAATGAGGCTAAAATCTTCCAGAGACCAGACTGTAATGCAGGTAGTAATCCTGTACGGGGGTGTCTGCAGGCCTGCTCTGCCAGCACGATGTGCTGCACACGCAGGCGTTTGGTAAGAAATGGACATCCAGTAGTGTAGAGATGGACTGAGATGTCCTAGTGCTAGAGATGCTGCATGAGACTTCTCTGACTTTTTGAACTGAATTTTCCCCTTTTTCTAGAGCTTAGAGCTTATTCGATTTTCAGCTGCATCATGGCATTAAAATTGGCTTTGGAGTTAATTTTAAATAGTTTAAATTCTTGACTATTAGAACCTTCACAGTAAATGCACATAATCTACTGTAGCAATTTTCTTTGGTTTTGCATCATAAATACCTTCATGTAGGTAAGGCAATAGTTTGTACTTTCGTTTAAGAAAACAAGCTTGGCGATGATGTATGAAGAAACTTTTCTTGCCTGGTTCCTTCTGACGTGCGCGCTTTTTCTTCTTTCCAGCAGCGAGAGCACTGAAGACTTCCTTGACTGATGGGTTCATTCAGGACATCTCGGAGGTAGGTGGGGAAGATAACTATTGACTTAACAGATGATGGTCGTTGATGTGAACCAAAAAGATGAATGCATAGCTAAAAATGACACCTCAGATCTTGAAACACGGAGTTTTCTGGGCTGTAAATAGTCTCTATTTAATACAAAAAAAGTGAAGCTGAACCTTAGTAATAATTCTTTCTTCAGCAGCAATCAGTCTGTGCTGGGATATTTTTATAATCCCATCTATTGATCTTCTGAAGAGCTGTTGTGTTTGAAATAATTATTTCAAAGAGAGATTGAAGAAAAAGCAAGATCGTCTCTGCACAAGAGTTTTTCTCATCACTTAAATATATTCATTGTAGAAGTATCTCCCTCAAAATAGGTGAAGATCATTCCCGGCATCCAGGGCTGCTTTTTTTCTGCTCCATCTGCCAGAAGTTTTGCAGCTGGCACAATTCATTAATTCTGTTCAATCTGTGTTCTCTTAAACCAGCAATGAATTTGATAATCAGTGTGCTGGGTTTCAAACATATGGTTTTCTTTTTATTCTGAGCTACTCATTGAGTATTACTGTGCAACACAACAGCATTCTCCAGCGCTTTCTCTGGAGAGGCAGAGCGGAATCGGCAGCATATGGATGGTGCGATGGGATCTCCCATCTCCTTGGTAGGAAACTGGTTAGTGCCGGTGGTGGAGCCCACTGGAATCTGGTGCTGGGTTTAGCCATTATTACTGACAATCAGCACAAAATCTTTGCTTGCCCTCCAAGCTGCAAGTCCACCAGATAAGTCAGCAGATGCAACAGTGGGCTGTTTTTGCAGACTATTGAGTCATGAGAAGCCCGTTAGCATCCAGAAAGCCAATCTTGGGTGGTACTGGCCCTAAGCGGTGATACGAGGACATGGTGGAATGCTTGAGACGCTTGTTGAGCAATGAATTTGAGTGACCCGTCTCTGTTCTTTATCAAATAGCACTCAAAAGGGACCAGTCCTATCACCCTCCTGAAGGGAAAAATCCTACATTTGCCAAGACGGCCAGGGGCATCAGAGCAGACTGGGAAAGAGACTGAGAGGAGGGAGGAATTTGTGACAGGACAGAGCTGGGAAGCCCAGGGAACACGGACTGGGGTGCAAGGATGAGGAATGGATACAGGAGCAGTGACAATGGGCAGAAACAGGGAAAACTGGGAAGTCCAAAGAGGGAAAAGTGCATGTATGAACTTGCACAGATGCAAGTGTGGATAGCTGTAAACAGGGAAATGCAGGCATTTATGAGCTTCTCCATAACACATTATACCATTGTTACAACCTTCAAAAACATACTGCCTACCTCTCCTTATTCTTCTGAAAATTATTGTTTCATGACAAAGCCCCAGTCCTACAAAAGCTCCTGATACATAATTCATGTAAGGACAGGATTCTGTGCTTTTTTTTTCTTCTCCCTTGCAGATCTTCCTGGAGTACTCCGGGGAGATCCGTTTATCAGGTGCAAAGCCAAGCTTTGTTTTTCCCTCTCCTCCTCAACAAAAAGCTATCACTAGGTGCCCGTGTTCAGAGCAGCATTATAGTCTGAACGTGTACAGGACCCCATTGTACTGCCATATTCCTGTCAGCTTTCCCGTGAGTGACAAACTGCTGCCGCTTTGATCTCTACACGTGTGTAATATTAACAGCCGATTTGTTGACCCTCGCATTTTCTTTAAATGTGTCTCGGTAGAATTGAAGCAACGCACGCAATTTTTCCAGGAGAAATAACAGACGGGTGACTTAATGGAGAAGTCCACCCACTCCTTTGACTATCCTGTACAAATATTTCTATAGCGGCTGGTGAATTCACGTACGCGAACGAACTGAGAGCAGCTTGCCAGGACGGGAGCCCGATCCTGAAATCTTCGGCAAACCGGGGCTTCCCACCGGGCAGTGTGTGCGATGGGGACTGCAAAGACCGAGCTGTCAGTGCATGGCCGTGCTTGCTGGTGCCATGTCGTCCTTCCACCCTTCTCTGCGTGGTGCTCGCTTACCCACAACACTGTGCGCTCCCCGGGGAGGCAGTTTTGAGTGTGGTCAAAGTGGAATGAAATCCTTGCCTCAGATCACTGCAGACATCTCGGTGATCCTTGCCTTACACGGAAAGCCAACAGCATGCCTCACCCACACTGCCCAGTGCAACTCTGAGCCATCCTCCATGTTGTGCCCTTCGCTGCAGCAGCCTTATATGCGCAGGGCATTTATTGCATTTATTTTCCCCGTGGCCTTTTCATGTGCCCACATTATTTCATATGCAGCACAGAAAAACAAAGAGGTTCCTTTAAATAATTACATTCTTTCCTCTGCTAAATGTAGATTAGCTTTGTCTGATGGTTATTATTAAAAATCATACTAATTTACACTGCTAATGACAGATTTACTGGGATTTGTGCAGCTCTTACTGTCAATATCGTTAAAAAAATGACTGTATGTGTGTTATTTCAGAAGCCAGCCCTACCAAGTTCAGCTCACAGCCTGTGGGTGCAGTTCTGTTGCCGTCATTGGCATTTCAGCTGCACTTCAGCAGCCGGTTAAACCCGTGTGCTGTTGGTGATGGTCTTGTTGCTACAGAGCCAGGGGAGGATTCAGGAAATCTGAATTCAGTTCTGAGGTTCCACCTCAATAGATTTCCGAAGTACCTTGGGCAAAGCCATCTCTTTCCCCAGTCCCTGTTTGCAAATAGGAACATGGGCAAGCAGGGACTCCTGTCCCATGGCCTCGGCTCAGAGGACCATGGTGGGTTGACCCCGGCCAGCAGCTAAGACTCCACCAGCCCCTTTTTTTCTTTCTGTTTTTTTTGTTTGTTCATTTGTTTTGGGGTTTTTTGTTTGGTGGGGGGGTTTGGGGGTTTTGTTTTGTTTGGCTTTTTTTTTTTTTTTTTTTTTTTGCATGCGCAAAGGTACATTGATCAATTCTTCTTTATTTAAATCCTTTCGATCAAGAGGCATTACCAACTGGGCAGGACGCAGAGTGCATCCTTTTTGTTGCTGGTTGTTGAACAACGTGTCATGTTTCCGCTTTAAAATCCCAAATAATTAGCTGAACGTACCCAAGGAAACCCTAATTTACACAAGGTTGCTGAATAATTGTTAAATTCATTTAAAATTATCTGGACTGGAGCATTTGCTGTTCTGCCTTTGCTGATACCCTCTGGAAATGGTGGGGATCTGGCTGTTTGCTGAAGACAAGGACCTCTGAGACAGGTAAAACATGACCTTTATGCTGCAGGGGCATGTCCTCTCGCCTCAACACACTGCAGAGGAGGGAAGGGAGCCGGGGGTGGAATATGGAAAGCTTTTCATCATATAATTGACTTCTTTCTCCTCCCCTCCCCCTGTGTGCTGAAACACCTGTAAAAGTGTCTTATCTTCTACTAAAAATAAATAAGAGAAGCAGTCTCTAACACCCAATTATCTCAGACGGGGAGAAACACTTGTGATTAAGGTTTTAAGGCAGCCTTCAAACAGGCGTCAGAAAATATGTCCAAACTGCACGCATCGGCAGATGTAGGGTAGAAGGGAATGTGGATAGCAGTCATTGACTGGAGAGGTGCACAGGATAATAAAAGAGGTGTTAGCAGATGGGAGATAAAAAAAAGGATGTGGGAAGAGCAAAGCCTGTGAAGTAGCTGTTAATGGATGAGGAAAAGTGGGAAACTGCTTGAACGGAGATGTTTGGAGCAGTGGTCCAAGGCCACCAGCTTTCGAGCAGGAGAACTAGCATGGCTGGCTGCGAGAGCACGTTTGCCTTCTCTTGGGGAAGGAGAACAGGAAATAGGGTGGCTAAAAAATGGTTTTATGGAGAAAATTCAGTTTTCCAAATGTGTTCCTGTTTTCCTCTAGAGCAAACCCAAAACTTTTCTTGCAGCCTCTGTGCCATGCTGTCATAGAGGCAGCCCCACACCGTGCCATCCTGGCTGCACCGAGGCCGGGCTCTCTCCTGGGAGAGAGCACTGTGCTCTGCCTGCCGGAGCCAGGGCCTGTGGTGAAACCCTGGGGCTTGAGATGCTCGGCATAATTAAATACGCATTTGATCAGGGAAAGCCTGATGGCGGTCTCAGTGGTAAAGGTGTTCATCTGACAGGCAGCAAACCTAGCCTGAGCAGAGCTGGGAACCCTAAACCTCCACCTCCTTCCTTACCGCCATCCCTCCCCACAGCAACCCCCCATGGACAGTCTGCCAAGGCAGAACAGTTTATTTTTTGTCAAAAATGTCTCAGGTAGCCCTTGCCATGCTGCAGCAGAAGTGTCTTTGGTGCGTCCACACTGCATCCTGAGATCTGAACCCAAACCTGGGTCTTCCCTTAGCTGCTCTGCACGTTGTTCAAGTCCAAAAGCACCAGGCGCTGGGGCAGAGGGGCCGAGATGGCTGTCCCCAGCCCGGGTCTGCCAGGCCTCACCCCGGAGCACCCCCAAACAGTCCGTGGCGGGGATAGTGGCTGCTGGTGCTGCCGTTTCCCTGCAGGGCTGTGCACTGAACTTGGCCAAAGCCATGGGCTCAGGCTTGCTGAGAAGCCCTCGCTGCAGCCGTCATCTCCGGAGGTAACAACATACCCTTCTGTGTGCCCGCTTTGTAACAGTCCTTTCCACAGGGTGCCCTGAAACCCCGAGTTCTGCCTAAATCCAAGAGCCAAGAACTAATTTTTATTTCCCCCCCCTCCCCCCAGAAATCCCAGTGTTGTCTCAGTGCCAGTGTGCCCTCTCCAAATAACTCCCAGCTTCTCGGAAGCTGAACAAGCGGAAAGATTAAACCGGTGCCCCTCTGGATGCTTGTTGTGACCTGACGTACCTGATACATTCCTGGCTACTGGAGGCAACCAGAGCAGCTCAGGTACCTTTTTATAACACTTGCTTTTCTTGTGAAGGAAATGACATCTGACTCTTTCTCGGTAACAAAACCCCCTCCAGAACTCAAGGGATTCACTGAAATCACTCACACGCTTTCGTCAAGCACCGAAATGCTTGGAGGGTGGGAGCCAGGTAGCAGGGTGGCCACAGTCCCCGCCGGGCTCGGAGTTGTTTCTCCCCACTAATGTCCATCGCGACACGTGCATCAAGCCCCAGAGACAGGCGCGGTGCGAGGGCAGGGAGGGAGCAAAGCTCCCGGCTCATTTTCTGCAGATATTTTGCAGCCAGAAGAGCCAAGGTTTCTTTTTGTATTATCAGATTTCAGATGTGTCGGAGAGACCTCGGCAAGGAACGGTGATGCTTGCACAGGGCTCTGCTGCTTGTGCCAGCAATCAGAGCTGAGTTAAGGGACTTGACGCAGAGAGGGGACGGGGACACTGAGTCGATGTGCAATCTAACCCAATATGTCGAAGGGCGGGGGGGACACTTTGGTGGTGCTTAATGGACTGTCCTTTAGAAATGCTGTGTTTGCCTCTGGGAATGACGCACTCACCCAGCCGAGCCGGGACTGCTTGAAGTGAATTAGGCTGTATAATTTCAGGTTGCCTTTGAGTCAAAGAAAGTTTTCGGAGATTCATTCTTTATTTATTGATGTGTTTTCTTTTGCTTCAGAGAAAGAAAAGGAAATTTCCCGCAAGATGACAAAAAAAAAAAAAGAAACCACTTTCCATCTTGCCTATAAAAAGCACCTCAGGACTTTTATGAATTCCTTGTTACCAATTGCCAGCAAAGTTAATTGGAAGACTGGTCAGAAACCCGGATTAGTATTTTTTTGCTTCACATGAATTCTTGCCTTTGCTTTGCCTAAGTGCACTCAGTGCCTGTGATATTGAAAGTGTCTATGTGCGGAATAAAAATGGACTGCTTCTGGAAAGTTAAAAAATAAAAAGCGGGGAGGGGGGCAACAAAAACCAACCCTGAATTGCTCAAAATAATTCTTGCTTTATATCTCGTTGGCTCAAGGCTGACAGTGCCTCAGAGGTACAAAAAAGACAATGCAGCCTTCCTTTCTCTAATACAGCAAATCGGAGCAGTAAGCAAAGACAAGCTTCTGTTGTGCCCTCGGCCCCGGCTGCCGGCTGGGACTGGAAGGCACCCAATGTTCTGTGCTTCCCTTTTGCCAAGGAGGGTGGCCATTCCCAGGTGCCAGGGAATGTCCCACACCAGCACCGGGAAGCCCTGATGCCTTCCAGAGCCTGCTATGACTGTTCATATCTGCATCTCCTCACAGACGTGTGGTAAATTTATTAAACACCTCTGCTGGGAGACCACTGGGGTTTTTTTTTTTGGTCTGGCTCTCGCAGCAGCGGAAGAAGCAATGATCCGTGCTGAGAACAAACAGGAGGTAACGGGTTTCAACATGCTTTACGGCACGGGAATTACAATGGCATGGCAGCTGTTATCATTCATTTGGGGGCACGGAGGCTGACGCGGTGGAAGTCAGCCACTAAGGTGAAATCTGCTCCATTATTTTCAATAAGAGATGTGCAGAGCGTAAACAGGTCGGTGTCTTCAACACGATCAGCAAAACAGTGCTGGATTAACTACTGTGTAATGCCCTGCTTTATTTACAGCAGTCCTGAATGTGCAGTTGTATAACAAATGTCCCCAGGTTTAACAAGTGTCCCCACCTGCAGCCAGGCTGGTGGCCCCGAGCCGCTGGTGGCCCCGAGCCGCTCCTGCCACAGCTCGAGGACTGCAGCTAGGGCAGTAAATCGGCCTTATTCTTCGGGCTTCTTTCTTGGCTTAGCCCACGGTTTGTGCAATTTATGTCATCCTTTGGCAAACAGCTTCCGCACCGATAAACCAGAGTAAAAATAACTCCTGTCTCCTTCCTGCTGGCTGATTAAGGTTTTTGGGGCCAGGATTCTCTTTTAACAGCTGTATCCTGTACCCGCTACTGCATGGGCCGGTCTCAGTCAAGCCTTCTCAGGGCTGTTTTCATACTGATAAATACAATCATATGCAGGTTGGCTTGGGGCTGGGTGGTACTGTTATATCCCAGTCACATTCCTGAATGGCAGCCAAGGTTCTCTGCCTGGTAAAGAAAATATATAGCGGCAAGTTTTATGGCTTACTGAGAGTACGGCAAAGGATGCAAGGTGGAAAGTCTTTCTTAGGGCACGTTCATTTTTGTGAGTGCACTGCATTTTAAATAAAAAGGTTATCCATTTTCCTTATGTGCTGGAAAGAGTAGAGGGTGTGTTTTCTAGCACGAGGGACTTTCTTTCTCATCTGCTGCTGTGAACTTCACTGACTGGGCTGACAGCTCACTGACTTGGATCTGCAGTTCAGCATCCAGACCCTGCTGATGCACCCAGCTCGCCCCGAGGTGCTCCTCGCTCGCCTCCGCAGCAGCGATGCTGGGGGCAGATCTCGGGTGGGAGCCTGGCACCCCTGCAGAAAAATGCATTTGGAGTGAGAGGGGAAAGAGCAGGAGGGCGCACGGGGGAGGCGGAGGGCTGGGTACCACAGTCCAGCGGCCGTGGGATTAACGCTCAGCTGCTTTTTGTCTTGCATGAAATACCCAAGAGATGAGTTAAAGGAACCCAGCGGTGACTGTACAAGCAAGCAGGCAGCACTGCCACAGCAAAGCGCGTTGTGTCGGTGGGCTTTGACTGAGCACGACCCGAGCCATCAGCCAGGTACCAGCAAAGGGGAAGAAATGTGGGTCTGGTTCTGCCCCTCGAGATGCTGCCCTGCGCCGATGTGCATGGGGAGAGGGAGCCGGGCAGTGGCACCGCTGCGGGACCTGGTAGGACTGGCACAGGCCGCTGGGACAGACGGCTTCACAGAGTGCGGGGACATGACTGCCCGACGGCCGAAAGCCTCGTGGCAGGGAGCGAACTGACCTGGCTCCTGCATGGTCTTGGGGAGGGCAGATGCCACCTGCCTTTGCCCACCTCGGGGCTGTCTGGGGGGCTGCTGGGCACTGTCACCCTCTCCCCCCGATCCACCCACTGATTATTATTTGGTTAGACAAAACCTTGCGGTACAATCTTCCACTTTTAAAAATTTGCTGGCTTCCTCTGCTCTTCGGCCTGGTGGGGAAGGAGAAATACCAACAGTCTACTTACCTCCCCTCTGCCACCCACGGCTCGGGCAGCTCTGCTGCAGCTCATGCTGCACGTGCTCTCGGGAAGGGAAACAGTCCAACTTCTCAGTTGCACACAGCATTGATGTCTCCTCTGTTACGGATCTGCTCCTTTACCTCTGGGCTCGTGTTTCTCAGGCAGCTTGGCCGGAGCTTGTCACACCGTGTTCGCTGAAGTGCCTTGTCTGATATTGGCACGGTTGGGTTTTGGTGTAACTTCTGCCAGGCCTTTATCGTCTGCATGCTGATTCCTGATATTCACCTCCCTTATACCCAAGCGAGGTGCAAGAGCCCCGTAATCCTTTCCTCTCACACATTAGTGTAAAGCCTCATGAATCTCTATTAAATTTGAGGGAGAACACGAAGGTAGTTTGCAGCTGCCTTGTTGATTTTATGTTTCCTCTCATTGTCGTGCCTTGCCGTGAAGCTGAGAATTAAATGGCTAATAAGGCATCTGCTCCAAGCAGGAGTCTCAAGATTGTGACAAAAACAGCTTACATCAGGGTTTGGGTTATTGTTTTTTCTTGCCATCATATAATCATGTTATTAAAATCTTTAGGGATACCTGATTAGAAGCAGTGACTGTCAAAGCCAGCTTAGCTGGCAGAGCACACGAGCAGGCAGCAGTTGAGATGCTGGGGGTTTTCTCCATGGCATCGGTGGGTGCTGCAGCTCTGCTGGCGAGGTGGCTGGAGCCATGGGGCTGGGCAGCATCAGCAGGCAGAAGACTGGAGAGATGTGGGTGCCCGGCTGGCTGCTACTCTCTGCATCACTTGTGATTGATAAGCTGAAATCCTTGAAGAAATGGACACCGAAAGGAACACGAGAGTGCTCCATTTTGGGGTGACAGCTGGAAAAGGCATTAAAACACCTCTCAGCAGCCATCCAGAAGAGCAGCACCCAAAGGAAAAGGAACCGTCTCTGGAAGTAGGAGCTAGGCAATGGCTGGGCCAAGGTCAGACTTGCTCACCATCAAACGACGAGTTAGCTAGGGGGCTGAGAAGTGACAGCAGTCCTCTGGCACACCCCACGCTTGGGTAGGAGCATCCAGCAAGGACCCTAGAGCTCTGCACACGCATGAGCCTGTCTGCTCGGGAGGAGGAGGATGGGGCTTCGTGAGCTGAGGGCAGAGAGACTCGTTGGCTAAAAGGAGATGCTGGGGTTGCTCTGAGCCCTGAGTGCCTCAGCTGCGCCTCGGGACATGAGCAGGAGCAGGACGGGTCTGTCTCGGTAGGAAAGCTCAACGGGCATCTTGGAGGACAAAAGATGGACTGTCTTATTTTGACTTTGGTGCAGATAATTGATGCTATCTTTTTGGTCATTGTTTAAAAAATGTTTAAAAATACATTGTCAGACCTGTCATTTTCGTGGTAATTTGAACTCCAAGTTCATACTAATTCAATTAATTAAAGCTAGATCTTGATGGAATGTGTCATCCATTGTGACTCTGGCCTTCATTGCTGTGATTAGCAATGCCTTGAAGATAAATTATTTTTTCAAATGCACTGGTCCTTGCTTCTGTTGTTTCCAGTTAGAAAGTGTTGCTTGTTGCAGGGATCACAAAGTCACTATGGCTGCTACAGTGATGTGCCTAGGAAAAAGCAAATATTTTTCTTATTAATGAAATTGCATCCATTTTCATTAAAATAGTGCTGTCCCACTTTGTTAGGACATTTTCATAATTTTTTTTTTCTTAATGGGAATTTTCTGGAGGCTGGTAACACGCATTTTTAAAGAGGAGGTGTAGGTACTAATGCACTGAACTGCCATTATAGGCAAAATGAAGCTCGGCTCATCGCTTCCAGAAATGAGGCCACTTTGGCTTTCCGAGTTACAAAAAACGTTGGCAGCAGAGTAATGATCATCCCGTGTGCGAAACAGAATCTGATTCTGTTCTGTAACACTTTTTACAAAAACCTTGTCTTCTGGGGACTTCTGAACTTGGATGTTCCTTGTGGTGTTCAACTATTTCTTCCTGATGTCCCAGAGCAGAGGTGCCGGTGCAGCTCCGCACTGCCGCGGAGGGCATGCAAACCAAGGTACTTCATGGTCGTTCTAGTGATTAAACCTTCATTAAAGTTCACCTTTACCATCTTCAGCCCCTAAGTTTTTCAGTACACTTCTAATTGACTTCTAAATGAAGACTAATCTCTAATAAGCAACTGTGGTTGCTCGGTCTTTGGCTGCATTGAAATCAGATTGAAGCATATGTATATTTTTATTCTTTTCCTTCCCACCTCCTCAGGCTTAACAAGCAGACTTGCCGCAAATGCTGTGCAAGCTGCTTTTGCTGGTTCCTTACTCTGGATCTCCCACAGTATTGTACATGTGAACATGTACCTGTGTTTCTCATGCTGCTCTTAACTCCACAAGATCATTGGTTCTTTGTCTCCTCTCAGCCAAGAGTCTTTGCGCCGTGGCCATGTCCCCCAAGATAGAGGTAGTACCGCAAGTCCAAGACGGATAGTTACTTCACTTCCATTTTAAACATCTAACTCTGCCTTCAACAAGATTGGTCTTCACCCCTTCCCCTTTGCTCCCATCACGTTAGTGTTAACCACCTTCCACGTCTTGTCCCTTTTGGTTTTAACATGCTCAGATTAACAATGACTATGTTCAGTGAGTAGGAAAGAATACATATATTCCACTTGACTTTGCTAGTGCTGTTCAGGTCAATGAGAAGAAATTTTTCCAGTGATAAAGGTCATTTAAAAATAAAGCTGTGGCAGCCCGTGCTGCTAGCACATGAACTGAAAGGATGAGTTCATTTTGGGAGTGTTAACTCTCCTCCCAAAATACTTTGCTATCTGTTTCTAGTCACAGCAGGTACATGTGTGGTCCCAGCAGCTCTCAAAGGGCAGGGTGATGTTGGTGACCAAGATGAAGAATGATGGAGAGGCTCAGGGCTAGTTCAGCGCTAAAGCTCAGGAGGACTCGGATTCCAGTTCTGCCACTGAACCCTGGGCTGATACCTCAGTTTGGGGGTCTTTCCCCATGATACAGCCAAACTGAGTTCTGGTCTTAGTAATGCCCTATTTCAGCACCAAGAAGAAAATACCACAAAATGAAGTATGTTAAATGGATTGTAAGTATAAAATAATAAATGGATGTGCAAACAGTCTCACTTGCCCTAAGCGCAATGTGGACAGTCCCACCCACCTCAGTAGAAGAGTGCAGACTGTGAGACTACAGCCCTGACTTGGATGGGATCTTGGAGAAAGATTAGGTTTTGCAGTGAGTCAAAGGATTAAAAATTCATCCTTAGCACAATATAAATGAGACCTATGGAGAAGAAATAGCTGTAGGGTCCTCAGGAGATGCAAAAAATCTGGCCAAGGGTTGGTGAGGTCCTAGCAGGCAGGAGTGCTGGAGAAGAGTAATATGGCTGTGTGAGAGGTCTCAGTGGAGAAAGGCAATTCTGGAAAGAAATAAGAATTTCTAGATGAGAATACAAGCAGGAACAGAGAGAGAAATCTTGCTTCAAAAAGGCAGCCATCCTGTGTTGGGGAGTGAAGAGTTAGAGGGCTTCCCCATCTTTCTTTGACGCCAGAAAATAGGCGATGCTGGTGTGGTCATGGCCAGGCAGGGGACTATAGTTTGGTGTCTGAAAGAGATGTCTCAAACGTGGGCTGGTTGCTGTTGCTCCCTTTGACCATGGATTAGACCACATGGATCACATCATTCCTTTGGTCTTCTACCTTCACCTGACTTCAAGTCCATTAACCCTGTCAGATCAAGACTCCAGCACTGATTTTGAAGTCATTTATGGAGCAGAAGCAGCTACCTTGTCTCTTAGGAGAAGCCACGGGAGCTGCCCAGAAAGCACAAGCCAGAGGTATGGCAGTGTTATTCAAGGAACACAGCTGTGGAGTTAATCTGGGAGGCTGCTGACCTTCATTCAGCTCCTGCTGAGGAGATCCATCAAACCTCCCTCAGTGAGGATCTATCAGCCCTGCTTCACAGGTGGGAAGGCAAGATGGCAGACCCCCTCACCTCTTTGCTTTGGTGATGGCCTCTCTCTTTGGGGGGGGGGGCGCTCCCTAAAGCCGAGCTTGTTTTAAAGCTCTGCCTACTTACTGCTCTGGTTGAATTTTTCAACACCAAACAGTTTTTTTTACAGCCTGTGAAACACCTGATAAGGTTTATGTCTCCTCAAGAAAGGTAACCTTCCTTTTTAACCCTTGTGGTCTGCAGGCAATGGCCCAGCCTTCCTTGCTGCTCACCTTCCTGTACATTCGCAGCCACTTCTCCTTCCTCTTCCCCTCCCCACACTTGCATTATAATTTTATGGCACAGGATGCTAAATTACACAGTAGGAAATCATGAGCTGGCTGGACCAGGGGCATCGACTCCAGGACAAAGTTCCCACAAAGGGCTGAAACTCGTGCAACGCTGCCTGCCAGCCCGCTGAGGACATCCTGATAGCGTCAGGTGAGGCGGGGAATGGAGCAGGGCATGAAATCCATGTCGGGCATGGCCAAGAGACAGCAATGAGACTGGCTCCAAGTGGGACAATATGCTCTGTGGCTGTCCACGGGGTAACTGGGAGCCTTCTGCTCAGCACCGGGGAAAACCACCCACCCAGCCCAGCTGCGTCTCTGCGATCTGCCTTCAGGTGCGCTGGGAAAGCAAGGGGAGAAGAAGGCACTATTCAACCCCCCTTCGGATTGCAGGAACAATTATAAAATGCAAATGTTAGGAGCCTGTCTCTGTGATGCCAGGCTCGGGAGAGCAGCGGAGTGCTGCAGTCTGCTGTCGTGCTCGGATACCGACCAACTCGTTTCTCCCCCTGAATTGGCAATTTCTTTGCTCAGGCTCTGCAAGGCGGCGATTGCTGGAGCTCTGGGGTGTTGTGGCAGCTGGTAAAGGTCACAACAAAACCTCTTAGCTCAGTATCTGGTGCTGACGGGGCTGTCCTGCAGCGCGGGGACCGCTTTGTCTCTCCCTGGGTGACGTCCTGGCAGTGCCCGTGAGCAGCGTTGCCTTTCGGCAGTGCAGAGGCTGAGACACTTCTTTAAGAGCTACAAAACACAGCTCTTAAAAAACACATATCCACCCCAAATCCCCACAAAGCCCATAGAGCAAGGCGTTAGGAGGACCCCCCAACACAGCCGACCTGCACAATTACACTCCGCTTTGGCCTTGCTAGCAGTGCTCAGATTTGTCACTGTTTCCCCCAGCTCGCACTAGGAGCAGAGACACCCTGGTACCCAGAGGATGCTCAGGATAACTGAGGATCCAAGAAGATACTTCAGACTGTGGCCAGCTAAGAGTGCTTGAGTGGTCACACAATTAAATGAGACTTGTGCCTTAAGTACCTGAAAGTCTTATCAAACAGAACCTGTTCATACAGGATTTGCAATTTACATTAAAGCCTCTGAATTTAGCCCTTAAACTTTCGGGTATCAGACTGATGTGCCCACTCTGAGGATGGCTCAACGACACATTATATACCAGCTTGTCTCTTGCTGCTTTACAATAGCATTCAACGGGATTTAAATTAGCTTCAGCACTCTAATCGTGTTGCTTTTATAACAGCAGCGAGATAACTCCCGGGTGTTGGTTATGTAGCCTCTGAGGGAAAGAGATTTCAGATGTGTTCAGCAGAAATGCACTGTGTGAGCCATGGTTATAATTTCATTAACAGGATGCTACTCAGCTCCTACTGGGAGTAGAAGCGACACCGTGTCACTCTCTATAGGAGATTAGCATTATAATGGGGACCAAGTGCCTTTCCTTGTGTTCGCACCAGCTCTCCAGCCGCAGGAGGATGAGCTGGTGGAAGATGTGGTTTTCAGACCTGTAGCCCAGGATTTGGCCCGCTCCTGAGGCTTCTCAGAAAAGGCTGGGTCCTGCACAGTCCCTGCGTGGGGGCTGCGGTGCTGCCATCAGCTCGGGGCTGGGAAGTTCCCTGGTGTCCTCTGCAGTGAGACCCGCCAGGCTCTGGCGCCCTGCACTCAGCGCAGGGTTGCTCCCATGCTGATGAGCCTCCGGCTGCGAGGCCAGACCCACAGCGATGGTCAGACTGGGCATGCTGGGAGTGTTTTCAGTGGGGCATCGGTGGGACGCTGCATGGGAGGTGAGGAGCCAAGTACCGACGTGATGTGCCTGCCACCCCTCGCTGCGCAGGGCCCATGAGCTTCCCTGAAACTGTCCGTCCCACGGCAGGAGTTTTCTCTGCAACGCCTGAGGCACAGCCCTTGCAGGACAGACCCTCACTGGGCACTCGACGTGCTCCGACTGGATTTGGGCTGCTTATGGAGCCAAGAAGCCTAGATTTACTGTCCAGGCTCCTTCAGCATCCTGGAAGCCTTCAGGTCCCCTCCGGCCACCTCCTCCCCAAGCACAGGGACTGGCTGCGGTATCTGGCTCTCGGGATGAGCAGGTGGGTATCCTGGAGAAAGGGAAGCGGGATGGGTATCCGTGCAGTGAAAGCTCTGGATGCTTGCCAACAGAGATGCGCAAGTATTGACATTTAACTCCCTGCCTGCTCCACAGACAGGGAAATGCTGCCCCGTCACACTGGAGCTGTACAAGGCTGACATTTCCAAGAGCCCTGGACACCTCTGGCTCAAATTACTGTGTTATCCCTGGCCATGAAGCCCATGCGGAGCACTCACAGTGTGCATCCTGTGGGAAACCCCAAACTTTGCATTAGCATCACTGCCTCTGCATACGGGAAAGACATGCAGAGCCCGTGCTCAGCCCAGCCCCTTCCCATGGCCACTGGACCAGCAGCTTCCCACAGTCCTGCCAGCACTGGTGGCCAGATCCCAGCCCTGCCACCAGCCTGGGGATGCTGAGGACGGCAATGGGAAGAACAGGTATTCACATCTTTTCTAGCAGAACTGTGCCAAAACTGTCACACACCCATCAAGGGCAACTTCCATGGGTGCGTTTAACCTACATGTCACACAAGTGATGGGCACTGACCACGCCACTGTGGTGCAGGCGGGAGACGGGAGCTTTCCTGTGACTTTGGGCAGTATCTGAGCAGTTTTGAGGTGATCAGAGTAGCCTGGTCCTGGCGCAGGCTCTGCACACATTTGCACACATGTAACCCCCGTGGGAGCAGCGGGACCCCGGGAGGGGATGGGGACACACATGGGTTGACAGCAGGCCCAGGGCACAAAACTTCCTGTACCAATTTTCCTATTGTTTTTTCAAGTGCTCCAAGTTTAAACAAAGTTTCTCTGGGATTTCTCCTGGAACTCCACTGTTTCTCCATGGCCACAGCACCATTTCAAGTCCTTTCATGTGCCGGAGACCCCAGGGCAGTTGGTTTTACTAAGCAGATTTCTCACCTTATCATTTACTCCCATGATTCATTTTTCTCAGCTCTTCTTATGCATTCCAGCTCAAAACACAAGATTTAACTAAACCTGTCAGTGCCAGGATCTGACCCAGCAGGTTCATCCCAGCCCAGGACTCTCCCTGGAGGCTGTTTCCCTGGGAAGAAGCTGGCCCCAGCCCTGCACGGGCTGCAAAACCAGGGCTGAGCTGTCCCTGGGGACAATACCTTCCAGCAGTGCCGGGCATGATGTGGTGGATGAAATGGTCCTTGCCTTTGGGATATCTGCCTTCTTTTCACAGCTACTTCTGCCACTGGCTGCTCTGCACCTGAGGGACTGGACCACATCAGGGCTGTTCGCCCCAGCTGCTGACCTCTCCAGCCTTCCCCTGCTCCAGAGGTGTTTCTTTCCTCTCCCGGTATGAAAACGTTTGGAAAGCCAAACTGTTAAAGCAGAGCTATAAAGCTTGACTGAACTCTCTTATTTCTTCAGAAAAAATAATACATTGAAATATGAACACCTCAGAGTTTCCTTGCTCCTACCCTGCCTGTGCTGGTGGAGCTGCTGTTGCCTAGAGCGGGCTGGAGCTCCCAGGCAGCACCGGCCCCAGCTCCAGCGGGACCTTCCCCATGGAAGCCCACCAGCGTGCTGGGATTTTGCTCTCCAGCCCTGGTCCCAGCAGGTCATGAATGCAGAGCTGTGGCTGAATTTCTCCATCCATAAAGCACAGCGACCATCCCTGGTCCTCCCATCCACTGCAGAGTCCTGATCTCTATGCAGGGAGGACGTGTCCCAGAAAGGATCCAGTTTTAGCCCCATGCGCACAAGTTTAGCTACTAAATACGAGGCCAGCAGGAGCCTTGCTCATATTTTTAAACAATAAAGCTATACATTTTTGGTAGAAAAGTCCAAATAGTTTAAAAACTTTTTTTTTTAAAATGTCCAGCTCAAAGCATGTTAAAAAGCAGAAGGAAAAGAAATCCATGCCCTTTTACATCTCTATAAGGTCTTCAGCAATTTTGTTTAAGTACAGCGTCAGTCTCCTAACGCTCTGCAGGTGGGGGCCTGGGCCCCGCCGTAAGATTTTTCTTAAGCCGCATCTGCGCAGGTTCGTAAGGTCTGGCATGTCTGATTGCTGCACATGGAGGAGCTGGGGCGGGGAGGCAGCTCGGGGAGGGCGATGGGGCTCAGCTGCTGCGGGGCAGAGGGAAAAGTGCCGAGAGTTCCCAGCAAACGGCTCACAGCAGGGCTGGGTGGCCCATGCTCCTCCACCGACTCTACTTGGGCACAGCAGGAGAGGGGAGGCACGGAGCAAGCGTGGCCTGGGGGTGTGGGAGAGCACGTCAGAGGGGAAATGGCACAGGTAAAACAGAACATGTGTATTGTATAATTTCTGTAGGTGCCTTAAATGTGAGGGGAGGAGGGAGGGGGAGATGGGAAAGGGGAAAAGTGATTTGGAGTGCAGTTAGTAAGGGACCAGCAAGTGGAGCGGTTCTGCTTTTTCAGGGTAGAATTCTTGTTTTTTCTAGAAGTGTGGAGTCTTCCCTTAAAGAAAACAATTGTTGCCTTAAAATAAATACGTATCTTTTTTGCAAAAAAAGTTCTTCAAGCTTCTAACTCTTTCATATAAGAGAAAACCTTTAATAACTGGTTTCTTAGCACTGCAGGTATTTTTCTTCTGTAAACTCCACACTGGGTTTCAGTGATGTGTTTCGCGTATTTGTTGCCAGTCGGTTCTTTCTGGGCTTTGGTCACTGGCTGCTGTAGCGGTGAGACCTGACCGCTGCTCCCTCCCTTGAGCGCTCCAGAGTAGTGGAGCCTCTTCCCCCTCCTGCTGCTTCCAACAAGACGGATTTTGATTGTGACCAGGGCATAAATGTGCCCTGGGCTGGGCGATGAGGCCACGGCTCTGCCCAGGCGAGGGGGTGCCTGTGAGCTGGGTGCAAAGAAGTTGTAGAAACCCACAGGTTTCATCACCTCCTTGTTCAGTTCTGATAAACTAGGAAAATCCTACCAGGGCAGCTTTTCTTCTGCTGCTGGGTGTCCGGGATCCCGCTGCCGTGGGGTTACCCTGGGCTGCGTAACACATTTCCTCCCTTAAACCACTCCGGAGCAGCCAGCGCAGTGTCCCATTTATTTACCAGCCTGGAGTAATTGCCATTTCTTTGAGTGCCGTAGGGTGGCAAAGCTCTGGCAGGCTGCTGGGAAGTCTGGGATTGGGCTGAGTGCTGTGGGCTCTGGGAGAGTCAGGCTGGAAGCTGCGGAGCAAGCAGGGAAGGCTCTTCGGGTTATTCCCCGTGTGGAGCCAAACCAGGGCTGAGCAAGGTTTTTGCCATGTTTGTGGGCAATTTATATACACAAATCTTCCATAAAGCAGTGGGGCTGTTTTCCTCCTCTCTGTTACTGGTGTCAATAAAAAGAGATTTCTCTCTGCTGCTTTTGAAAGAATTCCCAGCTCTTGTACAATGGCAACATTTTTCTCTCCCCTTGACGTCGGCTGTAAAGGTGATGGGGGCTGTGAGGAAAAGGAAGAGCCTGGGGGGAGGGGGAAACAGGAGAAAAAACAACAACAGTGGCAGTGAAGAAGCACTGCAGCTATCGGTGCAAAGCAGGACCTTGGCAGGGCTGAGCCCCCCGGGGGGGGATGCTCTGTGCCCCTGACTGGGCAGGTCCGGCCATGGTGAGGATGAGGAGGCTGATGGGGCACGGTGCCCTGACACATCCCAAAGCGGCTTTCTGGGTGAGGCGGCGGAAGGTGCTGTAAATCTGTGGCATTGTAAATCTGTGAGCAAGGAACCGCTGTTGGCTCCTGGCTCTCCTAAAGCGCACGCGGCTGACTTGGAGCCTCACTTACTGAGTTCAAACACTGCCAGGCTCGCAACAGGCACTGCGGCAAGCTACTTTGGAGAGTCTCTCCTTTTTATGGATTGCACAAGCACTGGAAGTGTATCTCCTGCTCCATCTGGCCACTGCCAGGGAAGAGGCTCCAGTTTTCCTCTGACTCCATTTCCCCTGTGCGAACAGCCCCCGCCTTGGACATGCCCATGGCTGCAAGCAAAAGCCTTCGTGTGCTCAGTCTCCCCTGCTGCTGCTCCTGCTTCTCCAGCAGCATCTGCCCGTGCTGGCATTTGTTCCTCTGGGACACTGCCGCCTCCAAATCCTGCCTCCATCCTTCCTTCCCACCCACACGGATTTCTTGGGGCCCAAGTATCCAGTGATGGAGGTGACCTGGATTTGAGAGAGTTCGGGGGGGACACACACCAGAGTTCCAGGAACTGCTGAGCATCTGACAAAGCCTAGCACAACCACAATGCACTTTTCACTTGGGCTAAGCTTGGGGAGAACTGATGTGGGGGCATCTGCCTGACTCCTAAATGATTTATAAATGCTGCAGATATGCTCAGCTGGTCTTTTTATTTGGATTTCTTTTTTGTGGCTGTCGTGGTTTAACCCCAGCCAGCAACTAGGACTACGCAGCCGCTCCCTCACTCCCCCTTCCCACCCCGGAGAAGAGGGAGAAAAGGAGTGAAAAGGGGAAAAAACCCTTGTGGGATGAGATAAAGACAGTTTAATAGAACAATAAGGGAAAAGGAAGATAACAATAATAATGGTAAAAGAATATACAAGACAGGAGTCACTCTCACCGCCTGCTGAATTGGTTGCCCAGCCCAACCCAAGCAGTGATGACAGATTCCCATCCCCTGGCCACCCTCCATTTATATACTGAGCATGACGTCTATGCCACGGAATATTCCACTGGCCATTCCACTGTTCTGTCTACACTCCTTCTCAGCTTCTGTGGGAAGCTGAAAAAAGTCCTTGAATGCTAAAACATCACCTAGCAACAACTAAAACAATATGCATTATTGACATTCCTTTCATACAAAATCCAAAATGCAGCAGCCAGTAGCAAGAACATTAACTCAATCCCAGCTGAAACCAGGACAGTGGCATAAATCTGGTACCTGAAGCCCCAGAGCTGCTTCACCACCTTGTGCTTTGGTCCACATGATGTGCCTTCCTGCCTGGAAGCAGCTGGGAAGAGCAGCAGCCCCTCTCCAGCAGCGTGGTGGGCACCCACAGGGTTGTGTTTTCTGCCTTATGCTGCCAAAGGAGCCCGCCCAGCTGGGTCTGTTGTGTGCGCCTTTTCCCTTGGTGTGATGGTTTGAGAAGAGACAATTTCTTGTGCTTGATGGGGATTCAGGTTTGGGACTAACACAAAATAACCAGGCTGCCTCCGAGCAGATCGGAGGCGTGCAGGGAGCAGTTCCCTGTCCCCAAGGCACAGGAGCTGTGGGGTGGTCTCGGGGGCATCATCTGATGAACTTCAACCCTGTGGCATTTGGGAAGGCACAAAGCCTC
This sequence comes from Burhinus oedicnemus, assembly GCA_008921705.1. Lineage (NCBI taxonomy): Eukaryota > Metazoa > Chordata > Aves > Charadriiformes > Burhinidae > Burhinus > Burhinus oedicnemus. The sequence continues at coordinate 2,884,848 of VFFE01007820.1, forward strand.
CACTCGAAGTGTATGTGAGTGACCAGCTACAACCCAGCCGCACTTCCATCGCTGGGATAGGCTGTCCCTTCCCCTTCCTCCGTGACACTGCTCATCCTGCCTTCTGGTCGCCCCTTTGGTGTGTGTTGGCTAATGGCACAATTCTAATGTTAGGGTGCAACGATGCCTCTGCTCCACTCAGTGTGGGCTCTTTCCAAGTGTTTCACCTGCTGTCCAGCTGGGAACAAGTCTGCCGAGACCCAGCCAACTCCCTGGAAGCTCATGGTCTCAGGCGGGCACCAGTTACCTGCAAATGGATGCATCCAGACACCCCACACTTGCTATGAGTGATTTAGGAGGGAAAGGGGAAATGACTCAATGGCTAACAGATGGGCAAACTGTGGGGTTTTTGGTGTTCGATATCTCAGTTTCCCAACACAGCACTACCTAAGGTGGCCAACGCTCGTGCTGGCGTTCAGCTCCTGGGACTTTGACTGTGGTGTGTGATAACTGCATCGCTCCCTGTATCACACAGCACTTCACGTCAGATGCTCCTCTAAAGCAACCTCAGGGCTCCAGCAAGCCTCCTGCTTGTTCTTTTGATGCACGTTGGAAATATTCTTGCTTTTTAGGTGACTGCAGTCAGTCATTTGAGTTTATAGCCCATTTGGGAAGGTGAATGCCTTCTCCCAGCTCTCCTCTTCAACCTCTCTTCAGTCTCTCTGCTGGAGCAGCAGCTCTCTTTCTACTGCCCACTGCTGCTAAAACTATATACCTTTTACTGCAACCTTTTGAAATACATGTTTCTATTTTAACTGTTAAATCTTTGTGGCTGTCCTTTGAGCATCAGAATGAAGGAAAACTGCTTTGTTTTGGCAAGACTATTTAAAAGGGAGGGGGACACACAAGCAATTATCTTAATTTCTCTGGTTATCGTGGTCAGTGGGTTGTTTGGAGGTTTTTTGCTAGTTTCTACAAATAAAACAGTTTCTCTGTCAAATTCCCTGTTGATACAATGCTGTGCCTTTCTCCCTCTCAGGGACTGCTTGCCTCTCTTGGCACCAAAGGGGTCTTCTCTATGTTTAAAGGTTTTTGCAGCCACCCCTGTGATGCTCTTCTCTTGAAGTAAGTATCAGAGAAGAACAGACAGGCAGGACATGGCTAAGTTTGAAAATAGTTTTATGTGTGCTGAAGTGTCTGTCCTTAGGCATGTTTCTGGAGCAGGAGGTGTGATGGTGTGATAAATTTCAATTAAACCTCTGCAGGTCTCTTATTTTGAAATAGAGGTTGGTTTTTTTGAAGGCTAAGGAAATTTTTTTTTTTTTCTATGGGAAAAACTTGTCAGAGAGATATAAAACCTTTCCCACATCTAGTATCTGTGTGCAGAGCAAAGAACGTGAACTATAGATGTCAGGAGATCTGCTTATTTAATCAAGAACTCTTATCCTCCCACGGTACCTAAGCTGTTCCTGATCCCACAAAAAATATATAAAGTGCAACATCACAAGTGCTAGCAAACACTGATTTGCATTAATCTTATTCTGATTTCTGCTTCTTAGGTATTTTCCCTCCTCTTTTCCCTCCTCCTTTCCCGAAGTTCAGCACAGCATCATCTAGACTTTTGGCTGTGGTCTTGGTGAAACATATGCCTTTTTGGAGACACCTGTGTCCCATGCGCCAGCAAACCTCATGGGAAGGGGCCTCTCAGGGGTAACCTTGGCTGATTGCCACCGTGTTGCATATGTCAGGCTTCCTTCAGCAGCACTTTTTGGGTTTTTTTTTCTTTCTTTCTTCTTTTTATTTTTCTCCTGTTTCTGTTGCCACCCATCTCTACCTGTTCCTTCACTCCAGCTGCCCTTGGTGCAAGAGAGCCAAGTGGGCTCCTGGCTGGTGACTTCTGCTGCCAGGCAGGGTCATGGCCTGCCATGGGTTGGCTCATCTGCCCCGTTGCCCTGAGCCAGTGTCCCCCAGGGGCAAGGCTGGGCACGTCCCTGCCCTGGTCCCACCCTGCTGCCCTCTGAGAATCCTTTCAGGAGGAACAAGACAAAGTCCTGGCGCGGCCGTTGTCTGAGAGACTACAAAGTGCCGCTAATTGAAGGGGCCACAAATGCATGCAAACTCCTGTGCTGAACTAGCGTTCTCGCACAAATTAAATTACAAGTAGGAATAAACCTAATTGTAGCAGACAGCAATTAGTATGGCTTTACCGTCAGGAGACAGCCAGCTCATGCTGGGCAGGGGAAAGTTGCTTCTGTCCCCCAGGAGGGGACTTGTGTGCACTGAGCTCCTGGGGGACGGCTCTGGCGGGATGAGGGGGCGTTCGGGACTGTGTGCCTTGCTCTGAGGCAGGAGGTGGGTATTTAAGGTGCTCGGATGCAGCACACCCACCGCAGAGCCCCCCACCCGTGTCCGTCCACACTCCTGACTGCTGCCACACACGGGGCACAGCAGAGTGGGGCACGATCAGCCACTGGTGCGGATCAGGGCCAGGGTATTTCTTGGAGGTCAGTGGATCTGGGACCCCCAGACCTTTGTTGTAGCAGCCTAATTTCTTTCCACAGGCACATTACCACGTTAACTGAACATCTCGTGCTCTGTCCTGTGTCTTCTGCAGGAAGCCCCCGAGAAACATGCTGCTGCTGTCAGACCTGGGTGAGCAGGGGCTGCTGGTTGTGCCCAGCCCCACACGGCATCGCCAGGCCAAAGCATCACCGGCTTGCCCACCTTCTCCATACTGCTCCCAAGCAATGTAGCTGCCCATTCTCAGGATGAAATGAGGACAATAATGAGCGGAGCTGGACGGTATTGAGCCTGCTGTCCACTGACAGCTGTCTTCTGACGGTTCAGATGCGATGAGTTCAGGTCTGAATCGCTCAGCACTGAGGCTTTAGAAACCCCAAACTCAATTGACTGAGGATTTGCAAGAGCTAGACCCTAGTCTCCTCATTCAAGCTTTAATAACGTAGGGAATTAGTGGTAAAGTATTGGATGATTTAAAAACAATAAAATATTTCTCTAGTGAAGCTTAAAAAAAAAAAAGGCATTTGATTGTGCTTTGATTAAGCATGGAGAGAGGCTGTATATAAAACATCCCTTTGGACATCTTGCTGCTATAACCACCATAATAAAAGTTTGGTTTATGTAACAGCTTGCAATCTATGTAATGCACTTTAGTCTGCAGTGTGGACATAGAGCTGAGCTGTGCTGTGATTGCCAGGAGCTGTGGTAATCTGTTATTCTGAGGACACAAGGGGTAAATAAGAGCTTTTCTGTAAAGCAGGGAGACTTTTCAGTAAGACCTTTAATAGAGCAGTGAAATTTTTTGCCATATATACCTGGGCATCATTGCAAACAGGAAGATTTACTGGTAGCTTCAAGCCAGAAGGTCCATGAGCAATTTATTTCCAAAGCACTGTGCTACTGCATACGTTTGTTCTTGGTAAAGGAAAACTATTCGGGGGTTTTTCCTTTTATTTTTTTTTTTCCTCAGGTCTGATGCTGTTGTCTCTGCTGCAGCTTCAGCTTCTAATGCAGCATGACATAACTAGCTGCTTAGGATCCAGGGAGCAGAAAGGAGTCATTAAAGTTGAATCCTGAGAAATAATTAAGTTCCCACAGTTGCTCCACAAATTACACTACTGTTTATTTCACATGCCTCTGACATACAGAGGCATAATCCTGCCAGGCTGAATGGGGCTTTTGTTCTTCACCCTTCATCAGTCCAGGGGAGAGTAGAGCAAGAGAAGGATGCTCCTCCTGGGTCGGTGCCTTGTGTTTCCAGTAGTGAAGCCTTCCTCTTCCAACAGAAGCCACTTAATTTGACCCTGGTGGAAACTTTTCCACAGGCAATAGCCCAAAAACACAAAAAATGAGTTTTGCCACCAGAAACAGGTTTCATACTAAGGATTAGCCTTATTTAACTGGCACGCTCCCTGCAGGCTTCAAGCAGGGAGAACTGGTCAAGCGGGTTAAACTTTCCTTGGTCGTAGTTTTGCTGAGAAGGTCTAGAGCAGGCTGTGGAGAAAGAAGCCTTGCAAGTATTGATTTGTCTGGATTTGACGCGCTGGAATAACTTTGCTTGAGAGAGGTGGGGTTTTCCCATTAGGGCACTAAGAGGGAAGCTGTGCAGCACTGGCGGCTGTCCTTAGGTTGTGCTTAGCTCTGCTAAGGGCCACCTTGGCTTTGTGGGCAGTGTATTTCCAAGATGAATTGTTTATAGCAAGAAAAAGCCCTGCATTTGCAACACTGGCTCCAAAATATCCTTGGGTTTTGCTGACATTTCAAAACGGGTTTCATGGTTGCCAGCTGGACTTTATAACCAACCGGGCCAGGGAAAACTTCTGGACATGCAATTTGGTAAGTGTTCAGCTCTTGAATGCAAACATGTGGCTCAAACACATCTTAAAGGTTCTTTGCTTAACAAAGAAAAAGTTGAATTTGAATATTCAGGCTCCTCAGTCCCATTACAAAGGGTAAGTAGCTGGAACTGCATCTATATGAATGCAACAATGGCCTTGGGCTAACGGTTGATTTTCCTCAGCTCTTGAACCTCATGAAGTTCTTAAGGGCAAGAAGATCCAGATCAGATGAGGAACAGAAATAAAATATAAAACAAGATTAGGAAGACCCTCAGGAGACTGTTCTCCATCCTTCTGCAGCAAGGTGGCCAGCCACGGCAGAGCTGACCCTGAGAGCCTCTTGGTCTGATGGTGGGGATCCTGCAGCTTTCCCAGGCAATGGGGTTAAACACTTCACTGTGCTTAGAGCTTTCCATAATGTCTGTCCGGCATCTTCTGTTTTAATCCCCTTTCTGCTTGTCCCACCCTCGCGAACTGTTTCTTTCCTGCCTCTTCTTTTCTGGTAACATTTTCCCTTGAAAAGATGGGTATGGTCAGTCTTAGGTCCTTTCCCATAAAACGTCTGAATGGTTTCTGTTGCTCTCTGTTGAACACCACTCTCGGGAAGTGAGGTTCCTGGAACTAGAAGGTGAAGGACACCAGGATTTATCCAGAGTTCACACCCAGGACTCCCAGCACCTTAAATAACTGCTCCAAGAGGAGCAGCCAGGCAGAGAGGAGAAGAGCGAGCTCAGTGAGGAGCAGGGAACAGCGCTGCAGTCAAACCCCATTTCTTAGGGTCTTCAGAGGAGGGAAGGGGAAGGAACTGGCAGGAGGTATAAGAAGGGTTGGGCAGAAGAAGCAGCTTGGGCTAAACCAGGAAGAGGAACAGCGTAGAGAGCAGAGCGAGGACCCGAGAGCAGGGCCAGCATCCCCGATGCAGCACATGCTGTTTGCGGGCAGGGGGTCTGCAGCCCAGCATGGGGCTGAGGTCTGGTGACTCCTTGCCCATGACTTCCTGATGGAAAGCATTGCTTTAGAAGCTTTCCTGACCTTGCCGGCAAAATCCCCCAGACGTATGAGCCAGGTCTCTGGAAAGGTTGCCAATCAATGTGTCATACGCTGAAAGAATATATATGGCGAGATTTAATTGATGAGATGTTCTGCCATTGCTAAAGCGCCTATCTGCCTCTGTAGGGTACGCTGTACGTGTGCACATAACGGATTGCTGGCTTTTGATGTATGCCACATAATTTGCTGTCTTCCTGACTGACAGAAAGCACAAACACTTATTAAAGCATTATAAAATCAGGTCAAAAGTTTCATGATTTTTCTAAGCCAAAGGACAGTCTGTTGTGTTTAAATAGTGTTAAAATTAGTACTTTTTTCCACTGGAAAACTCCATCAAATGCTAGTTTTTAGCTTTTAATGGTCTTTTTGTTTTTTGTTGGGGCTTTTTTTTTTGAGTAAAGTGACTATGTTCTACTTCTCGTTAATTAACCTCTAGACTTTTCTTCATTGCTTAAACAAGCCAGTGCATGAAAGGATGTTGATGTTATTAAAAAGTGATGGGAATGCTGCTAGTGAAGAGACAATGACACTTTAGTTTGCTTTAACATGGCAGCCTGGCCCATCCTGCTACCTGCCTCATTATTACAAGATCTTGATTGAGGCTTTGCTGTATTGCGGAAGCTTGCAGCAAAGCTGAGCCTAGAGAACACGTGCTTCTTGTACGGTTTTATAATTCATGGGTATTAATGCCTTAAACACTGTTCTGTGAGAAGCATACGACGCAGCGGGGAGGCAGAAGTGGCCGGCATTGTGCGGTACGGTGTGTGCTTGCGGCTGCTTGGTGGCAGTGTGGCTGTGAGCTGAGGAATTAGATGTTGTAGCCATCACAGGTGTTACTGTAGTGCCAAGGGACTCCAGTGGGAGATTAAGACGACCTCATGTTAGATGCCTTACAAGCTTGGAAAAAAGAGCCCTCTTACCCGGGAAAAGACACAACACAAGGCACGACTGCAAGCAAAGGAGATGAAGGAAACTACAAAATAATATTGCTCAACTTCTTGGAGCAGAATTGTGTTGGAAAAAATTCACTGGGGGGGAGTGTGTCCTGATCTTATATGGTGTATTCATAGGCAAAGGGAGGACAGCACAGCTGACTTGCGTTTGCTTAGAAGGAAAAAAACCCCATGGAGAAGGGGCAGCATGGAAGAAAGCGTGAGCATGATTGTTTGAGAGCCTAGCAAAGGAAGACAGAGGCTGGTTTCGTGGCCGGCTGGAGGAGGGAACTGATTTCTTGGTGCTAAATGAGTAATAAAAGACAAAGCAGGGTTGTCTGCGAAAGCCTTTGAAATAAAGACAAGCAGTTATGTTTGATCTGATATGGAGAATTCGGCAGAGAGCCGCTCGGAGAGGAGCACAGAGAGATGGTCAAAGCGATAGGCTTGGAAAAAGACCTCTGAAAGAGCATTTGATAGAGGTACCTGTAGGAGCATGATTGGCAGGGGGAGATAAAAGGGCTTTAGAGCAGAGGAGAAGTGAGCTGGGGAGAGCTGCAGCTGTGTGGGAAGCCAGGGAAGGCTGCATTTTTCAGGTGTTACGTGGGAGAAATCTGCAAGACTTCGACCTTAGGGTGGGTTAGAGAGGTCTAAGCCGTGTTGTTAGTGGGCTTAAGAGGGATGAGCTCCTAGGGGAGGTGGTTAGTGCTGTCTTGGCCTGTTGAGCTGGAGCTGGCAGACGCACGTCCATGAGATGCTGGAGATCCTTTGCGCCAGTGTGTGATTATGCAGAGAACGACTCCTGTGGTCAAAAGCACTGCAAGCATCTCTGCAGCATCCCTCCGCTCTGGAGCCCTGGCCTGCAGGAGAATACTGGTTTCCCCACTCCAAACTTTGCCTTCCCTCCTTTCATATAAGCTATTGAAGAAATGTCAGTAGGTTGGTTTTTCAATCGAAGAACAAGGAAGAAAAAAAAGCTGTATACTCTCAAGCCATCTGTAAACGCCCTGTTCTGCTTCATTTTTACTCATGGAAAAGAAAAATTTCTGAATTTCCCATGAGTAGTACTTAACATATATGCAACTATATGTCTACTGGTCTTGGAAAAACAACTGATTTTATTTTGTTATCACTGGTCACCCATCACTCCTAAAAGCAGGCAAGCAAATAAGTAGCTTCTGGGTGATATTAATTGCAAGCAAGCAGATTAGATTCCAGTAACTGATTTTCCTATGGCTAGCAAAGCTTCTAGGAGAACAGCAGGGTAATATCACAAATGTCCTCATTCTCACACTTCACAGCATAAACTGATTCACCACGTGGGCTCAGCAAGAAGCCCGTGCTGCGTGGCTGCCCCTTGGGAACGCCGTGTGTACCGTCGGAGCGGCTGCTCCCGGAGAGGGGGCACCGCATCAGCCCGGGCCCCCGCTCCGCTGCGGCGCTGCAGTTGCCGTCTCCCTGGTTGATAGGGTAGAAAATTATCATTTCTCAACTTGCCAAAAACATGAGCATCTGCAGTGATATAAGAGGGCAGAGGAAGTTGTGGAGTATCTACTGATAAGAATTGCTGCATATTTAACGCAAAGGATATTTTCAGTATAGCTGTGTAATTGGGAAATTAAATCGTCTGAATGTTGTCATACATGCTAATTATACCAAAGACACCGAGAGGAAAAATCTTGCACGTAGCATATATAGTTAGAAGATAATGACATTTTAAATTCATACTCACCATCTTGGTGCACAAAGGTGAAAATATTTTAAGTACGTGCATTTTGGTTGGAATGCATGTGGAAAGAAAACAAATACAGTGTACTTGTTTACGGTTTTCTTCCGAAGACTGACAATATCAGGCAGATCAGGGAAATGCAAACTTGTAAATCAGCTTTACTGGCATTTCTTGTTTTACATAAAAGTTGTGTACTAAAAAAGGCTATAGGTATCGCAATAAACAGCTATCTGCTGCGTCTGTCAATTCGCTTGTTCTTACTTACGGGTGATTGCAGTTATCTGTATTTTGTGGTTGTGCAAAGCAAATATTTTGGCTACAATGTATTGAAATGTTGTTTTAACTGAGTCACTCATTTGCAACAAATGAAGCATAAAGAATGCATTTTGGAAGCTACACTTAACAGAATTAAAATCATCACGCCCTTCCTTCCTTAAATAAGTTCTATTCAGCAACTCACCTGTGTAATGAATGGCATGAAAAATCTCTCTACCCCCGTATTGCTCTTACGGCACGAGCATGGAGTTACAGCTATGTCATCGAGGTGTTTTTTTATTGACTGAAAAGGAAAGAGAGAAAAAATACTCACAGTTCGGTTTGTTCTAACTAGGTTCTTCATACAGCCTAACTCTGCTCTCCGTAGCCGTGAGGAGCTGGTGGCACCCATACGATCGGCCTCGTTATATTGTGCACAGCTTCCACCTTCCCAGGAAGAGATGTACTTTTATTACATTCATTTGCTTAGAGTGATGTCAGTGTGATTACTCATACGCTTAAAGTTGAATATATATGCTACAACAGTCTGGGGGTTTAGATCTTCTCTGAGAATTCTTTGGGCCTTGACGATCAAGCAGAGTTTTGTTGGAGGAGGAATTCTCATGCAAGAAAATTAAACTATTAAACAATCTCTCCCCACTGTTTGTACATGACATGGTTGTAGACTTTTTTGGTGTCGTAATTTGTGACCTAGCTTTTGATTAACAAGTAGAAGTCTGCCATCTTGTCTTTTAGAATTGCTTGCTAAAAATGTGTATAAATACATCAGGAATTACTTTGAATAGCTTTAGGGTACGGACAAAGCATCTGCTTGTCCAGCATAAATAATTATTGACATTGCAGGTTCTTGTGGTGCAAGACTGGCTCTGAGGTGCTGTCACAACACAGACACTAATAACTAATACCTGGGCAGACGGTGACACAACACCAGTATCGGCAACGGCGGAAGTCAGAGGCTGGAAAATTCAGGAGGATTTGGCCACCTAAAATCTTTTAGGTTTTTGTGGGGTTGGTTGGTTGTTTTCTTTGAAAATCTCAGCCAGATCTGCAGAACTGTTGAACTCCTGCCCCACACGTGGCTCTGCTCCGGTCCCAGTTGGAAGAAGGGACACGGATCACAGCCCTGGACCTGAGCCCACACCGAAGCAGTTGGGGTGTGAGTGGAGATGCTGAGCCATGAGCCAAAGTATTTCACTGAGCAGGACCAAGGATGCTGCCCCATCCCACCCAGCTGCCACTAGCTAAAACTGTACCCCCTGAAGCTGAGTGCCTGGGGTGCTGTGTCCGCATGGGAGAGCAATGGGTGCTCTCCTCGCCCCCGGGGACACCTCTCCTTTTGCCGCACGGAGCGGGGGGGCAAGGCAACACTTGTGCATTCGACGTTGCAAATATAGCTGTCCTGACCGCCCAGGAATTTAAAGTTCCCCTGTGCAGGTGAGCAGCCCTGCATCCAAGAAAGCAGAGAGTCCATCCCGCCCTCACTCACTGAGCTCAGTGTTAAAATCCCCTCTCCTGGGGTCCTGTTCCCGTCTGCCGCAGAGCAACTGGTGCTAAAGGAGATTCAAAATCTCAAATTGGGCAGTGCTGCTCGCGAGTCCTCACTCTTGGCTACCCTAACTTTAGAGTCCTCCCCAACAAGGGCTGTTACCAGGAACAGATAAAAGGCACTGGTTCCTTTTTTGTTTTTTTGGTTTTTTTTTTTTCTTTCTTTTTTTTTTTTTTTTTTTGACATTACTTGGGGCCATCTGACCATCTGCTCCACCAAGAGCTGATCCACCCCAGACAGGGTGAAACTCATTCCTGGTGTGCTGGAGGCAGGAGGCTGTGCAAAGGAGAGCTGGTGGGAAGCTGGGCTTCCGTGCAGTGCTCCTCAGCGGGAGGATGGAGCTGGCAGCTTGGGCTAAATCTGCTGCAGCGAAACATTCTGCAAACACCCAAAACTCTGCGATCACAGCCCGTGCCTGTATGTAATACGTGTACGTGAGAAACAACTGTGGAAAAAGTATTCTTTTGCAATAGGCAAGTTGGAATAGATTCTAAATTTAGTGGAAATGGGTACATTCTTACATTTAGTGCCACAGGAAAGAATTAAAGGATTGAAAAAGGATTAAACTATATTTGAAATGGAGCAGCATCTTCCCTTTGCCCTGCTGTCAATCTGCTTAGGACACCCAGTCTGATGGAAACCATGAAGATTTTGTCCCTGATGTGCCGCTGTGAGAAAGGATGACCCGGGAGGTGAAGACAAAATGGTAGGATGTGCCCTCAAATCTTGACCCCTTGAAGTTAAGAGCAAAATTCTTCCAGATGGAGTGGGCTCAGCCTTTATCTTTGGTCCAACAGCTCACGGGTTGCCCCCAATGAACCTTTATCCTTCGTTGCCCTCATCTGCAAAATGGGATTAAAGGTTGGGATGGAGTATGCAGCATCTTCCAGAAACATGAGGAAGGTAGCCGAGGTAGCCTTGCTGCTACAGGACGATGCAGCCAGGGCAGGAGAGGTGGCACTGTGGATATGGCACAAGCTCGAGCCCTAGAGCTGCAGGCTGCCCAGCATGGGGACCAAGCCAATGGGCAAACCACGCCGTGTAGAGGGACAGAGTTTGTTTGTGCTGAGCAGTTGTAAGAGAGCCCCAAACCCCTAGAAACTACTTCCAAGTGCTGGAGTATTTGTCAGTCATAACCCCAAACCCAGTTTATGGCCTTTAATGAGGTCAGTGAACTTGTGCTGGCAGTTTCTGCCGTGGGGAGTCCGTCACCGCAAAAGCCGCTCACCCTGAGGGCTGCGGGCTTGTCCTAAACTCTGGGATTTTGAGTCACTGCTGCACACTCCTCCCAGCCCTGGGTGGCTGTGCTGCCTCTGCTTTCCTCCCAGGGACCGCTTTGATCTGCCCACAGTCATGTCAACTGCCAAGAGAAATGACCCCTAATAAGAAGAGATTCTGGAGCTGCGTAGCAGGAAATTACTACCTGTGATGTTGCTAAGCAATGTCAGGCTGGCCTGACTGCATGGGATAACGCTTCTTTGCTGGAAAACCCGGGAAAGGGTGAGGGGTGTTGGATGGCTGCTGCTTTCTGCTCAGAGCAGTGGATTCTGGAATAGAGCAAATAATAACCCCCATCTCATCGGAGCTGGTGTGACAGTTATCGGAGGTGGGAAGGAGATCTCCCCTGAGAGAAGCAGCAGCTGCGGGATGGGCAGGACGCGATGGGGGCAGCGGGAGATGAACAGAGGAGTGAATCCTGTGAAGGAGAGAGGGATGCACAGAGAGGGGGAACCACCCCCCGGGAGATGGGGGCTCTGTGGCAAGGCAGCTGTGGGCATCTTTCCAAAGTGAAATTAAATGGTGAGCTGGAGCTGCCAGCCCCATCGCTCAGCACCTGGGCACAGGGAGCTCCTGTCCTTCGGAATCCCCCTCCCCGCACCTATGGAACCAGGCTGGGTTTGGCTGGGCTTTTTAAGAAGTTGAGCTTTGCTTTAGTGAGGAGCAAAGCCCTTGAGCTACAGCAGTAGCTCTATTTAGCGAGGCTCTGAGCCCTGTAATCCAGGGGTTTTCCCTCTAATTTCTCTGGTGCTGGAGCAGTAATTTCAGCCCAGCTCACGGGGACACAGGGTAGCACGAACTCGCCCACGGGAAGCGAGGTCTCCCTGTCAATTCTCTTTAAACAGTTTCTTCTGGACAAAGATTTCTTCTCTCTTCCTCCACTGCTTTGCTCTGGTCCTGTTTGATATTAGATATCTCCAGAAGCAGCTACAGTTCGTTGCTGAATTAATCTGTTTGTGCAGAAGGTGTCATATCAATGTCCATTACAATTTTTCCCCAGTAGCATCTAGAAGCAATTTTTAATCTCTACCAATTCTTCATTATTTCCATTCCTTATTTTTCTTTATGGTTTTTTTAAAAAAGAGTACATTTACAGTTCGCATTTTAAAACAACTTTAAAGGTAATTTCCAAAGCTGTTGAGTGTATTAATGTGCTAATAGGAAATGGGGAACATGGATGCTAAGCACGAAGTACCTTTTCATCCCGAACTGGCAGGAGCTGGGGATGTCCGGGTGTCCCCTGCCATCTGGCCTGTCAGAGCATGTGGCAGATTCACAGCTCTCATGGGAGGGCACACTGCAGAGGCCACAGGATCCCATTATGCTGTTTATGGGGACACGCCAGACACTTGTCTCGCTGAGCCTGGACATCAGTCGGAGATGGACCAACCACCCCCGAGTCTTTTCCACAGCAGCTTAAAAAACTCGGAGGACGGGGCTGGTACTTAAAGAAACGTTGATGCTTAGAAAGAAGCGTGTGGGAAACCTGAGGCGTTTCAGCCAGGCGCAGATACAAAGCGGAGAGGGGCCACAACCTGCTCGGGGACTGAGCCCTCTCCTGCCGGCCGCGGGGAGCGGTGCCGGTGCTCGGCGCTGCGCAGCCCCGCGGCCAGTCCGCGCTGTGCCGCCCCCTCCTCGCCGGAGCCCTGACACCGCCTCCATCATTAGCATCCCTTCCTCCTCCTCCTCCTCACTCCTCCTCCTCCTCCTCTCCTTCGCCGCTGCTGGCCGGAGCGCTCCGCCGGCCGGGCGCAGAAGGGTGTATGGCAGGAGCGGCGGAGCTTCGGCGGCCCCGGGTAGCAGCAGCCACCGACCGGCGCTCTGCTCCGCGCCAGCGCCCGAAGCGACTTTCTGGCTCCGCGGGGTGCGGGAGCGGGGCGATGTGACCGCGCACCCCCCGCCCCGAGCCGCCCCGGCTGGCGGAGCCACCCCGGCGGAGCGGAGCGGAGCGGAGCCTCCCCGGCGGAGCAGCGCGGACGCGGAGCGGAGCGCCCCCCCCACCTACTCCCCGCCTCTCTCCCCGGCGGCGCCCGCAGCCCGGGGCGGGAGCGCGGATGCGGCGCGGAGCTCGGCGGCCCGGCGGAGCCCAGAGCGGGGCCGGGGCCGGGCCCTGCCGGGGCGGGCGGCGGGAGGCGCGGGGCGCGGGGGGATGCTGAGCCCCGTCGCCCGGCACCGCGCCCGCCGCCGGGAGATGCTCCTCGTGGTTGCCCTGTGGCTGCTGTGGCAAGAAGCACCCGCGGCGCCCACCCCCGCGACGGACGACATCACCCGAGGAGTTGTAAGTTATCTGCGACCCCCCCACCCGCTCCTCTCCGCTCCCACTCACCCGGCCCCCACCTCTCTGCTCCCCCCTTCCCACCCGCATCTCCGGGCATCGCCGGCCCCCGCGGCGCTGGGCGAGCTCCGGCGGCTGGAAACGGCCCCCCGCTGCTCGATACCCCCCTTGGCGGCCGGTGCCCTCCAGCTTGCACCGCCTGCTCGGGG
>VFFE01007820.1:2898499-2938107 GCA_008921705.1 Burhinus oedicnemus
CCACTGGAGGGTCCGTCTCCCCCCACTGCACGGAGCCAGTGCCCCCCCCTCCCTTGCACCCGCTGTACGGTGCATCCCCTTGCAACCACTGCACGCACTCAGCGCATGGTGCCACCCCACTTGCACCCGCTACGCTATGACCCCCTGCACCCCGTTGCAGTGGCCCAACTTTCCCCCAGCCCAGCATCCGCGTGGAGTGATGGCCCCACCAGCGTTCACACACGGATGGTGATTTCTCAGGCGCTGAGAAAGGGCTGGCCTCTCTCAAGGGCTGTCCGCCTGCAGTGGAGCCGCACAAACTCCTGCCAGCAAGCGGGGTAAAATGGCACGTTTGGAGTCAGAGCGATCCCTGGGGATTGGGACACGCTCGGGGATGCATTAGGGGCTGCTCTGTGCCAGCAGCAGGCGGAAGGTTGACTTCATTGCGGTGGTCTGCACAGCGTGGGCATCCTTGTGGTCCTGTGTCTCCGCTGGCAGGTCCCTGTACGGTTTGCAGGGAGATTATAGGTTTTAGCAGGCAGTGAGGTCTTAGGTCATGTCCCTGCCAGGTCACAGTGCCAGCAGGTCCGTACAGCTCCACGCCGTCTCCTCTGAAAGGGGAGAGATGGAGGCTTTTCTCCTGGAGGAGGAAAAGTTTCTTGTAGCTGATGCCAGCCGTAGCTCAGAGAGCAGAAGCCCCACGACTGCATCAAACTTGGGTATTGGAAAGCTGGCTGTGGCAAGGCATGGACCAGCAGTCCTGGGACTGGACCCGCCAGTTTGGAGAAATTCCCTGAAATTCAGCGAATTTCAAAACACCGCCGGTGCGCTGCTCTGAAGGAGGGAGGGTGGATTTGCAGCATGGCTGGCTTATCTAACGAGCGGGGCTCACACGGAGCAGTGCGCCAGGACGCTGCTGCCGCCGAGGGTCGGCCACCAAGCGGGTGCTCTGGCTGGCAGGCTCCTGCTCAAACACCTGCCGGGAAGGACAAAACATATCGTTCCCCATCGCTTCCTAGCAGAATAGAAAATGTGGGGAAAATAAGGTACATCTGCATCATTACGGTGCATTTGCTTTCCTCTATAACCGAACGTTAAAGCTGGAATTAATATTTCATGCAAACAGCACATGAATTGGTGTATTCTGCCCTAATCAATTTGACTCAAACTTCATCTTTGACCTGCTTTTGCCCTTGCTACTGTACATGCTGCACTCAGCTTTTACAGGTTAAATGTTAATACTCGAAGGGGCTTATTAGTTATCGCTGACAGCTTTCAGGCATTAAGATGTCTTTTTTTTGTCCTGGACTGGATTTGAGCGGCAGCTCAAAGCCGTGCTGAAGAGCTGTGGCAGTCTCACAAAGCAAAAGGTGCCGGGGATGGTGATAACCGTGCCGAAGTGAACTGCAGGACGAGGGGATTACAGAGCCCGACGTTAAGAGGCTATTTAGGCTGGGGGGGGACAGAGTAGATGATGTCAGATGGGTGTCTCAGTGATTTCTCGCTGGGGCAAATCCATCTCTGGCTGGAGACGGCGCTGGTGGGGTTACAAAAGGGTCGGTTGTAAAGCAGGTTTGTGCTTATGCCCTCTAATGAGCAGCAGGGAGCACAAAATGCCAGGTAGTTTCAGAGGTGTTTGTCAGGAAAGCACCACTGTGTCAGAAGTGAGAGCTTTAAGAATTATTTGACATCCACTTTATGAAGCAACTAAGGAATTAGAGATCTGTGATGCATTTCAACCAAATATTTGAAAACTAGGAAGCATGAAACCATGGCAATAGAAAGCTCCGCTAACCTTTGAAAATTATATCCAGCGATTCTCTGCAGTAAATAGAGCACAATGTCAACAGAGCTTTTAGATCCCAAATACCCTCCCTTGCAGCCGAGAGGCTTTTGGTGCCGAGCAGGACTGCATCGCTGAGCTGCGTCCTCCGCTCCGGTCCTGCCATAGCTTTGTTTTAAATGAAACAGGGACGCTGGGCCAAATTAAAGTTCAGCAAAATGAAAGAGGGCTATAATTCAAAGGCAGTTCTTGGTAGAGTGCTGCCCAAAGCAATATAATATTGAATGATTCTCCAGATTTCATTACTAGTGGAATATCCTGCCCAGTTTATAAATCTAGCTTGATTATTAATGTTTTTATTGTTCTCCATTAGCTGCTCTAACAAAGAGAGCATAAAATAGCAGATGGAAAGGAGCTTGACTTGAGTGTTTGCCTTGAATCTTAGGACGTTGCTTTTGAGATTTACTACTTTGCATTTTGCCCTGCTGCCTTTACAGTAGAGCCCCCAACCCCTCCTCACCGCAGCGCCCAGCGTTCGCAAATCGCATCTTTTTATGGCTGTTGGGCTTGAGCGTCTCAGGGGCGCGAGCAGCAAAAACTTTATATATGTTAGTAGTAACCGAGTAATAAGAGCTCTCGCTTCACTGGGCTTTGAACCAGGTCTGAAGGGAGGTCTACCTTCAAGTTTTATTTTTCAGAAGAGCCGGCGCTGTGGAGCCTGTACACCAAAGGTGTTGACCTGGAGACCCACTGGTTTGTGAAGGAGCTGGCTGGTTAACGGGCATCAATACTGATCCCGATACCAATACAGAATAGATGAGGATTATACTCAGCCCATTCTGTCCGTAGGAAGCCGTGCACTCCCAGCAGGGGACAGCCAATGTTGGACACTGCGAGCGCTGCGGCTTGGGGAGGAAGGGAAGGGCTCAGGGCTCCGGCACCAGGGCAAGGCGTTCTCAGGATGGCAGCCATCGAGGGAGACAGAGAACTTCCTAGCAAACTTTCTCATTTCTATTGAATGTGATGTTCATGGTATGAAATAATCCCATTGGCCAGCTTGGGTCAAGTGCCCGGGTCTCGCTCCTCCTCATCCCTGCACCTGGTGAGCTCAAAAACACTGAGACGTTGAAACCCATGTACCAGAGCTGGCTATAAAGTAAATGTTTTCACAAATTCAGACACTAGAGTCTTTGAAAAATGTAGTTTTCCCAAGCATTAGAAGAGACCAAAGTAAAATTACTGAAAGAGAAATTAATCCTGTGTTGCTCAAACCAGGACACTGAGCAAGCTTGGCCCCGTGGGAGACGCTTTGCCCTGGTGCTGGGGTTGCAGGATGGAAGCTGGTGGTGGGATGAATGGTGGTTGTGGCGGCATCACCAAGACCATCCCTTTTGGACATGGGCTCTGGCATCAGTGGCCAAGGGACTTAGGGGTGCCGGGAAAGTTTTAGTTTGGTTGCAAGAGCGTGGGTGCAAGAAGGACTAGCGTGAGCTGCTTTTTCTGGCCTGCGTGGTCAGGGGTGACAGGGAAGGTCTGTGTGTGCCCCCCAGGCGTTTCTCCAGCTGGGGCTTGCTGGGCATTCCTGGGGGCTTGCGTATGAACGATGCCTCCCTCGGTCTCCTGCTCACAAAGCCCGTCTGTGTTGTTCCCAGAGAAGTTGCTCCCAGGGGATGGAGGCATTTGCATTCATGGAGACCACGACCCGCATCCCCCTCTGCCGCCGTCCCAAGCGGCTCTTTGTTCAGGGCAGGGCCCTCGCCTTTGTGGCAGCTTCTCATTTGAATGACAAGGATGCGCTTGTGGGGAGAGCTGGGGTGGCACAGAGCCCTGCAACGCTGTGGGGTGGGCTAGGGGGGACAGACAGAGGTTCCTCTGTGTCCCCACATCAGGGAGCGGAGGGGCAGGATTCCTACAAATCTGTGCCCCGCGTCTCCCAGGTGCCGAACTTCACAGCAGAAGCTGGCCCACGCCTGGGGAACGGGCTCCTTGCTGTGCCCGGGGTGCTCTCCCTGCCTGCAGGAGGGTGGGAGCATCCCACTGCGGTCCCTGCCACACGCTCACGTGCGGCTGCACCTGCCTGTCCCGTCGTGGTCCTGCCTGCCCCGGGGTCACCCAGGAACTCTCCTAAATTGCTGCATTTAAGCACCTGGGGCCAGGCACAGTGTCCCTGAGACATAGGTTTCCTCCTGGTTCAAGCCTTGTATGGAAATAGGCTGTTCCCTCCGGCAGGAGAAACTACCAGACTCATAACCTTCTGTTTCTGCTAATGGGGAAATTAAAAATTGATAATCCCAGCTGGAGCTTCATTCAGCCTTCTAAAATGGTGAGTCTTTCAGGACAAAATGCTCAATAGCTTCCCTAAACAATAATGCATTCAGGCCAGCGGTGTTGGAGAGAAGAGCTTTGCTTAGCTCCTCTGCCATTAAAGCACCTCATTCCCTTCCCGGACAGAGCAGTGGCTATCCTAGGTCCATGAATTCCCTCCAAGAAAGTTAAGCTACCATGTTTAAAAAAAAAAAAAGGTGCTGCAGGTTACATTTTAAGGTACCTCTTGAAGCCAAAGTACAATGCAAACTAAATTGGCTTGACAAAAGGCTGGCTGGAAGCTTTCAAATAGACAGGCTCCTGTGAAAGCATTTAATCTGGTATTAAAGCCCTGGCTGGTTTGAAGCACTATTTCCCTTTCAGATTTGAGCACCCCAGACCTCCAGATACAGTAATGCAATTCCCTCCTGCGCTTGGCTGCTATTGTGGGCCCAGCCGTGTGAATTACCCAGGGTAGTTAAGCTAAATTACCCGCTTTAATGAGACTCTGCCTTCAGGAAGGGTTCAGAGCAGGTGGGTGAAACCCTGCTGTCACTGGGGACTTCCCCATGGTTGGTGCTGGGGACGGAGCGGGTGAGATCCCACCTCGGCCTTGTTCTTCAGCCTTGGGTGCTGTAGCGAAGCGTGGAGAGGGTGGAAGAAGCTCCTGGCTGGCAGGACACCCCAGCCAGACCCCGGCATCCCTGGTGGCAGCGGGTAGTGGAGCCGTACCTCTGCACCCTCCTATTGCCCCTAAAAACTCCTGGGGCTCTCGCGCGGGAGGTTGCTGTCCGTATGTGCCTACCTGACTCAGCCTGCAGTGTTTCCGTTATTCTCCCTCATTAAATTAAACTTGCAAAGAGGCAATGTGAAACGCAGCGCGTTGCCATCCCCTGCCTGCCACGGGACGGGGCTCTCCTGGGTTGGCGTCTGGGTGTGACTTACCAGCGGGACCGCACGCGTCAGCCCCGCCGAGGACACAGGGGTGACACGAGTCATCACGAAAACAGGGGGCTTAGATGTCTCCGACACCCTGCTTTGTCCCCGCAGGTTCATTAGTGCCAGCGGCGGCTCGCTCTGACTCATCGCCGGGGCCACGCACTAATTTCTCATTATTTACTCATTGGCAAAAGTGCTGCAGGAACGGGCTGTGCAGCTTGGGGAAAGGTCACGCTGCCGCTGAGGGAACCTTTATTTCTGGATGCTGCGGGAGCAGGCGTGTACCCAGTGTGGGTCTCGGGTCCTAGCTGGCCTCACGGAGGTGACAACATGGGAGGGAAAAGCCCTCGCATCTTGGGTGCGGACCACCGGCTGATGGTAAACCGGGGCCACCGCGCCACCACTCTTTAAAGTGTCTTGTTCAGAGCAGAGCTGCACTTGAAAGCCAAGGATTTGGTTTCAAAATAACCCGAGATCTGACAGCAACAGTTCTCAAAATGCTTTCTTTAATCAAAATCACTTTAAATGGGTAGATTTGGGAGTTTCGGAAGCTCTTGCTGCTGCGCGTGTGTAGCTGCGTGTGTCTTCTTTGTCCCAGATTTTTATGAGGATTGTCTCTGATTTCTGGGTCAGAGAATTAAGAGATTTGATGTTATATTTAAAAAACCCACACCAAACCACATATGCAAAGTTAAATCCAGCGCAAAACAAAGCAGACGTGCGGGGGCGAGGGGAAGAAGCTGCTGAAGGACCGGAGAATTTCAGATAAGCGTAATGAGAAACTGCCTTTGACAACAGGTTTGTTCAGAGGAAAGTCCTGCCGTGACTGATGTGGAGCACACGCCGATGTTCACTGAGGAGCGTGGTCTTCAGATGGGACTCTGGCAGCTTGATTAGCCTTGATGATTTAATAGAAAAGAACCCGATTAAATCTGAGGAATTTCCTGCATCAGAATAAACCGTGTGCACAGAAAATTGAATCTGGAGATGATCTACAGCTCCTGGTGAGAACAGTCTGAATACAGTGATTTGGGAAGTGGCAATATATTCAGAATCTCTTTTATGTTATTTTTTCAAGAGGGAGTTTCTGCCTGTTGACTGTCAGTGGTCAGGCGGCGCTCTTCATGCCGGCTGACATATTATTTCATCCTGACAATATTGATCTTTTAGGTGAACAAAAGCAATTTTACCTGTGTCACAGGGTCCTTGCTTGAAGGTGATGGACATGTTTGAACTATATCATCTTGTCATTTAACAAACCCCAACCGGCACCTCCTGTGGTTCAGCTCCCAGCTCCTGAAGAACACCCAACAGCCCAGGCGCTGCCGTTACATCCTGGGTTTGCTCTGCAATTCCAGTGTGTCCTACACGGCCTGCTACACACATCCCTCTTTAAGGATGCAGGGCAAGAGGCCTCCACATCCAAAGTACAAGTGGGAGATAAGAGGTCTGGACTGCTTCATCCACAGGTCTGTCTTCATTTGCGGAGGTTGCATGTCCTACACCATGGTGGAGGCATTTAATCCCATACAGCTTCCCCAGGGCCTCCATCCCAAACCACCCAGTTCTCTGAATTTTTCCACTTCCCACCAAATGCTCCTTGCTGGAGATGGCAGATTACCAAGAGATCAAAAGGAAACTTCACAGGCTGTTGCCAGCCTTTGGAGGTCTCACTGTCCAAGGCTTTTTTGAGGGTGAGGAAGCTGATCCGAGAGCGGTGTTGGGACCAAGTGAGCAGCTGGAGGGGACCTGAGTGGGGTGAAAAGTTAGAAAAGACCAGTGTGTGAGGAAGAAGTTCTCATGGGATCCTTTCTGAGACAAAAGCCTGGAAACACTCGTCTGACAAAGCATGCACTTGATTGGCAGCTGTAGGCTTTCCAAAATACTGCGAGTTATAGGCTATACTGCTTGTTCTCAGGCTTTGACTGGCTACATATCAGTCAACCCTTCATGAAGATTTGCTTTTCTCAGTGAGATGTTGTCACATGCAGAAACACTACAGCTGACATTGTGGCTGCAGTACATCTCAGGAGGTGGATTTTCATGTTTCCCTCGAAGTCAAAGCTGTGACTCCTGGTGCTGGGTGGCTCTGCTGGGTTCCTCCACAGCCACCCTGGATAATTTTATTACCAAAAATTTGGAGGTCTGCTAGGCCGAAGGGTGTAACACAAGAAAATGCTCCTTTTGTCCTCCTGTAGCTCCTGGGAAGTTTGGTTATAGGATCGCAAGGAAAGCATGAGGACCAAAAAGATACCATGACTATTAGAGACAATCCCACCACGGCTCCAGATCTAATTAGCTCTAAGGTCTGGAGTTGATGAACTCAGCCTTTGGGAAAGGGTGTCAGGTCTCATTTATCACTGAGCAAGAGAGAAATGGAACAGTCTCTCCTGTTTTTCTTGAGCCCACCATGTGGGATCTCCTCCAGAGATATTACATCCACTCAACACTAGTTATATCCTAGCTGGTGCTTGGCCAAGGCTGCGCCTTTGTCAAGGCACGTGTTGGGGAGCATGGGGAGCTCCCACCAGCCCGTAGGCTTGTTCCCACCTTGTTACTTGTGTTTACTTTGTCATTGCTGTTCCTTCTTCATGCTCATAGTGTCCCTCCGGCACGTCTGCAGACAGAAGGGCAGCCAGTGATACTGCGCAAGAAGCATCTTTGCTCCTTTGATAAATTCTTTGCATTAAATTGGCTTTTATTTTTCTTGTTTGTTCTCCATTTTGTTGCTGCTCGGCAAATTCCCTGTTGCTCTGTACCAAGCCATGCTGTCTCTACCTTTGCATCCTTCATGTCAGAGTTGCATTTTTGTTCAAAAGCGAGAGGAAACTGGGTTCACAAAGGGAAATCCCTTACAGATGCACTTGTGGAATGGCAACGTGTTTTATATAAAAGGTGCAACTAAAGAGAGGTTTGGGACTTTTGCCACGTTTTGTTTATGCTGCAGAAATGTATCCTCCAGGTCTGATCAATGAGACTCCAAAATGAGGAATAATCTTGCATGGTCTCAGCCGGCACTGAAGTGTACAGCAATCCAGTTCTTCCTCCCGGGCTGGACGCATGTCATATTTCATGACAGAATGACAGCCCTGTCAGACAATCTGTTGCTGTTTTGGCATTTCTAATACACCTCGTGCTTTGGTACGCACTCACTCCATGTCCAGCAAGGTCAAGATAATCTAGAGGATATCAGCTGTCACACTCCAGGGACCCAGACGGGTGGTGAAAGGGGAAACAGTGATTTGAGTAGTCTTCTACAAGCTCACCTGGGTTAAAAGACTCACCTAAGAAGACACTAAACCGCTCTTTCTCTGCCTATAACCAAGAGCACCAAGTGCCTGATCTATCAGGCTCTGGGGCACCAGATGTAGTTGTTGGCCGAGCAACTGTATGGCTCGCTGGAAGGTAACCAGCGCCCTGAGCACCAGGGCTCTAACAGTCAAAGGCTACCCTCCGTGAAGGGTACCTAGTCCAGCCTGGAGTTGGGTGGCTTTTGTGGGGTCCTCGGTTTTGACTATCGTGGCAGGTCCCTGGGGTACAGCTCAAGGGGCTCCACCTGAGAGGCAGTTGCTGGATCAGCGCTTGGCAGCATTATGTATTTTGGCTCTTAAGAGCTGCTTTGTTCTCCATCAATCCGTGGCAGTGCAGAGGGTTGTGTAGTGGAGGAAGCAGCACTTGATGTATTTGCTCAGAGTTGCAGTATGCGCTCGAATGCTGCCGCACGGGCGCCGGTGGCAGTTTGTGTGTGGTCTGGCTGCACCTCGGCAAGGTCCTGGCAGTGCTGAGTCCTGTCGCCACTTGTGACGCTGCTGGGAGCCAGAGGCATTGGGCATCTATGGGACCTGGGCCCGCAGCTCTCCCAGGTGATGCCCTGGAATGACTTCTGCCTTGTGGACACTTGCAGGTCTGCGGGCCGACCCCCCGACTGGGGTAGGTGTGTGCCCCGGGGGTCTGCTCTGCAGAGCCCACCTGCTGAGCTGGGCCAGCTCTTTTCATCCACACTTCTGGTACTGGGGGGATTTACTTTCCCTGGTCTATCTCTTTCCAGCTAGGTCTTTCCCTGGATTAGGGTTTGTCTCGAGCCCAGCAGCACCCTACGGACAAAGCCGTTTTCCCAGTGGAGCAGCTCCTGAAGGTTCCTGCTCCCTGCCTGAGCTGCACCCGGGGGTGCAGAGGTCGGAGGAGATGAGATGGGTGATGGTGGGTGCCCCTCTGCACCTACTGGAGAAAGCCCACTCCCCTCCCTGCAGCCCCTTGGTGTTAGCAGAGCTAGTCCAGAAAATCGCCTTTTTTGAGCTTAAAGGGGTTTCTTTCTGGGATAGCAAATGTCTTGGTGAGCCAGGACTCCAGAAGCGAGATCTCCCCACTCCCAGCCTGTGCAGGGGCTCTCCTGGAAGATGGACATCAACCGCTTCTCTTCTGGCCCTGAGTGGGTGGTGGGAAGGGGCCGGGCGCTGCTCGGGGACACCCGGTTGTCCCCATCGGTGTCGTGCCGGTGCCCTCTTGTGGAAACTGGGAAAATATCCGAGGAAATACGTTGGTGCTGGGCTGGATGCGGAGGGTGGAAACCCACCTGTGGGAGCAGGGTGGAGTGCTGGGTTCTCCCCCCGCGCCCCCCCCCCGATTCCGCACCGTGCCCAGCTCTCCAGACTGCTCCCCGAGTGCCTTTTTTATTGCTTTATTAATAGAGGGTGAGGGAAATTGTATTAATTTGCTTAGCCTGGGAGGCAGGGGCTCCCAGCGTTCAAATCCTGCCCCTTGGTGCAGACCTTTGGTCACTAAACCCCTGCGTGGCGACAGCAGTCCACACTTTAAGTGGAAAAAGTTTGCAAAATGCCTTCTGTGCCTCCTTGCTCTTATTCTGCAGTAATTGCCTTTTACCTCGCAGCAAATACCTTTATCAACAGTTGCACAAACTTTGACTTTCTTCTTGAAATCACAGAATCATAGAATAGTTTGGGTGGGAAAGGACCTTTAGAGGCCATCTAGTCCAACCCCTCTGCCATGAGCAGGGACATCTTCAACTAGACCAGGTTGCTCAGAGCCCCGTCCAACCTGACCTGGAATGTTTCCAGGGATGGGACATCAACCGCCTCTCCGGGCAACCTGGGCCAGTGTTTCACTACCCTTATTGTAAAAAATTTCTTCCTTATATCTAGTCTGAATCTACCCTCTTTTAGTTTAAAGCCATTACCCATTGTCTTATCGCAACGGGCCCTGCGAAAAAGTGTGCCCCCATCTTTCCTGTAGGCCCCCTTTAAGTACTGGAAGGCCACAACAGAATCTCCCCAGAACCTTGTCTTCTCCAGGCTGAACAACCGTAGTGCTGAGCCCGCTGGGTATTTCGCGTAGCCGCAGCACAGGCTCAGACCCACCACTTCGGCACCTCCTGAAAATGTCAGCGGGTGAATGTGCCCATGGGACCGCAGTGCCAATGCGCTGGCTCTCTCCTTCGCAGTCCAGCACCACCCCTCTGTCGCCCTCGGGCAGCTCCAGCTGCAAAGGGGGATGATTAACAGCTGCCCCAGAGCAAACCTGCCAGTGCCCAGCATCTTCTGACCCCACCAACCACCTCCCTTCCAGGCCCCTTTGTAATAGCTGGTGGAAATCGTGCTATGCTGTGTAGGAAATGCCAGCCCAGCACCGTCGGTCTGTTTTCCATCCTCTGTTCTGGTTTCCCAGGCCTGCAGGATCCTGGTGAGCCATGTGCCCATTTCCCACCTCTGCCGTGGAAACAGCTCAGGCAGTGGATCTAGTCCTGCTGCTCGGGAAACCCCAGTCCCACAGCTTCCCCGAGTTAAAGTTCTTATCTTCTCTACGTTTCCCTCCTACTTCATTTATTAATAGCCTCTTCCTGAAAAAACAGCCTCTGTTTTAAATTTCTAAAGAGTGTTAACTATTAAAACCAACTGTCTCCTCCTGCATTTCCCAGGCGCTTGGCAGCTCCTCTTCGGTCCAGGCTTTCCTGGAAAGCAGTATCTACCAAAGCCCAGCCATGTTGGCAGAGCTCATTGGTGCCCGCCCGAGGCAGGGGCTGTGCATCATCAGAGGTGGAAGGGAGCCGGAGTTGTGGGAGCTTTGTATTGCATGAATCTGGAGTCCTTGGAGTGGCTCGCTGTCCCTCCTGCATCGCGCCTGTCTGTGCGATCACAAATACTCATTTTTGCTTGTCTGTTCAGAGGAATCGGTTCTCCAGGCAAGGACATCTGCTTTTTTTGTAGCTCTGGGATCATCTCTCAGCCTCTACATTATCAAGACCCATACCGTGTCTGAACCCTGACAGTCCTGAATTCATTTCCTTTTGGTGAGGGACAATATTGTATTTCAGATGTTGTGTACAGGGAATTCAGTCTTGGGAGCCAGACTTGTTCAGAGCCAGGTTTGAACAGGGACGAGGAGCTGAGCCCTTCCTCGCATGCTCAGAGAGGCTCGGCTCTTATTCAGAGCCAAGAGATACAACTGCAGAAATTTAATTAACATTGCAAAACCTTTTAAAGCAGACTTTCTGGCAAAATTGCAAGCTCTGTGGGTAGGATGCCTGAGCAGCCTCCACAGGGATCTGTCACTAAATAACAAATGCTTCTTTGCCCGGACGGTTGTGAGGACAACGGAGGAAATCGATACGGCACGCTCTGCTCCGCTGGGGTAGCCTTGAACCCTAAAGAGAAAACTAATTGGGAGCCAGCTCCCAGCACATCACCTCGGGATGCTCCAAAGAGCTGGAAGTTGCTGGGTAGCAGCTGGGAGCGGGGTGATGTGCCGGCTTGGACCACCTGGGGAAGGGCGCAGGGTCTGGCCATCATCTGTGGGTGATGAACCGGGGCTGGTGTGGAGCCCTGAGCAGGGGCTGGTGCAGAGGAGGTCACCTCTGTTTGCAAAGTGGCTGTATATTGTTTATAGCAAAAAAAAAAGTGACCACCTGCAGCCATGACTGAGTCTGGAGAAATAACAATAAAGGCAGCGGCAGGCGGCGTAAAATATGCACCCAGCTGGTTCCTTCACAAGGGTGAGAGAGGCAGAGGGAATTGCTCTGTTGAGATAATCCAAATACCCCCATCTTGCAAGGGCTTACAGGTGTCCGTCCGCACCGTCCTGGAGGAGGAGCTTGTTCCTGGGGGGGCCCACACGCCATGGGAGCAACATTGTTTTCTGCTGTGATCATATCATCAAAGTCCAGACGGGACCTGCTCAAGCCATCTGAAAAGGAGGTGACCAGAACCGGCCCTTCTTTGGGGACTGTGCAGAAATAAGGGCGTTAGACTGAGGGATCACTGCTGGTTCCCAGCGGGCCTTACCTTCAAGGGGCATAAGGGCCTATTAGCCAGAAAAAAAGGCGATTCTGCTCCACATTAAGAAGTGTAAAGGAAATTAGTTGTTTTCACGGCATCAAAACAGCTGAAGGAAGCTGGTGGACTCCGGTCTCCCCGGGCCTGACTTGCTGGCACACGGTGGGGCGGGAGGTAACCTCGGCAAGAGCAGCGACCGAAGCAGCTGCAAACAAATCCTTTAAGGACTCTCCTGACATAAATAAACATGGAAAATAAATGATGTCCCCGGCACTCTGCCCTCGACTGATGGGAAACAAGCTGCATTAACATAGTAGTTCAATAACCTGGAAGAGCTTCAGAAGAGACCTTCTCGCCAGCCCCGGGCGAAGGGGGAGCGCTGCCTGCGAGCGTGCAAAACAAGATTAGGAAATGTGTCAGAGCACAAAACGGTGGGGTGAGAAAGTACTTGAAAACTGAATTGTGAGTGATGATGGTTTTCCTACGAGGAAGAGCAGAAAGGAGAGGAGGTGTCTGTAGCTGGTGGTGGATGTGGAAGGTGAGGGCAAAGGTGCCAGGTTTGTGCCCTGGACTTTGGAGCTGTGACCGGGGAAAGTCACCTGGGTTTTCTGTCCGTCACACGAGTATTAATGGTGCTTTCTGCAGGGGAATATGCTGAGAGTTAAGATGAGGGCACATAGTCTCCTGGGGGACCTAGTGATGTAAATGCCATCCCCAAAGGTGCAGAAGGAGGTGCCCAGGCAGAGGGGGCTGCCGGGGGGGCTGCTCCCGCCATTGTGGGCGGCTGCCCCGGCTCTTTGTGGCACAGAAAACCTTGAACTTCACCCCCAGCCCACCCTGCTCCTTCCTGCTTCCCACCACATCAGCCCATCTCCTGCTTCATCCTTTAATTAGACAGGACGGGGCGTTACCCCGGTATTCAGTGCTCCCTGAAAGCTTCTCTCTCACGGCAGCCTCCGGATGGATCAGAGGGGTTACCGCTTCTTTTGTGCAGACTGTTGCATTTCTCCGGCTTCTCTAGAAAATTCCCTTTGTTCATTAAAGGACCTGTCTGTTAGGGCCCAGATGGCTGCTTTTCTCTCGGCTTTAGACATCGCCTGCTTAATTTCCCTGGTGCCCTGCCAGCTCTGTGCTGGGGGGGGTCGGGGGAAGGAGGCCGGGCAGTGGCAGCACCATGCCGAGAGGTTCTTGAGCAGCTTCCCCAGCACCATCCCTGCCCACAGGGACAGCTCTGGGCAGGATCGAGAGGACCAAAACCCTTCCCACCCACTCAGGGTCTCCCGGTGATCCTATTTCTACCCGCTGCCCTACCAAAACAGCACCCGTGGGTGCTCAGTCCTGGTGCTCACATCTCTGACAGCCTTTTCCTATTTTCAGCCTTGTGCTAGTGTTGTTTCCTTGTGTTTTGAATTTAACTCAACATTAACTCTTGATTTTGGTGCGCTGTGCTTGTGATGCCTGTGACCCATGCCTGTGGCAGGCGTTGGGTGCCCAAGACACCCCTGGGCACCACTGCTTGTGTGCGCCAGCAAAGGGCCGGGCACCCTAAAACCCCCACACTGTCGGAGTCCAGGACAAGAAAACCAGACATGGCTGAAAGCGATGCAAGCGTTTGAGGCAGGGGGGGAGTGCTGCGACCCTGGCTGGGTTTGGGGGGACAGGGGGAGGCTTTGTGGGAACGTGCCCTGCTCTGCTGTGGATTCAAGAGCAAGAAAGCCAGGCTGAGAACTTCCTTGGTGCTGAAGGGAAGGTGTGTTACGATCAGGCAATGCCTAAGTATTTTTTATAGAGTGACTTTTAACATGCAGCAGCTCCATTCCAGAGAAAATGTTGTTTGGGAGGAGGGCTGCCGTGTGAAAGCAGCACTCCATCAAGGTGGCTGACAGCAGTGCCCTGCCGTGGAGGCAACGCCGTGTGGCTTTGCTCAGTCGTGCATTTTGCAGCCCTGTCTACTCTCCTCCTAAAGTCGCTTTTGCAGGAGAGCTTCCTCCAGGAAGGCAAACCTGCAAAAGTTGGTTTGGTGACTCAGCTGACGCGCGCCTGTGTTGATGTCTTAATGGCAAGAGGCGGCTCAGAACCCATTAAAAGAAATCACATCTTCTCTTCATCGCAATTCTCTATTCCCTTGCTGCAGACAGCATCGCAGCTAAGTGGCATCTTTGCTGAGGGGGTGGTGGCAGCTTTTATGGAATCAACCTCTTGCTCATTTTCACTGCCTTATCCACATGGCAGGGCTGTGTTTTCAGGTGCGCGTCACTGTTTTATGTAGGAGGACAAGTTTGGACCTGAGATGGGTGAGGGATGCGTGCACTGCAAATGCATCCGGGGGTCCGATGTGCTGCCGAGGTACCGGACACCATCTCCCACTGGAGGAGGAGGTTCAGCAGGGGCCTGGTGCTCCCGAACCCCTCCGGTCCCCCTGCCGCTGCAGCTGCCCTTCTTGGGGGTCCCCTTCACGTTTCAGATGTAATGCAGAAAATGCATCTTATCCTGAACGCATCTTGACGTGGTCACGCTAAATTTAAAGCTTACCTTGGCAGGGCAGCCCCATGCACGAGGTTGCTCATTCATTTTGTGTCTCAGCATCCCTTGATCACACCTGGGTTTGCATTAACTTCCTTCATCTCTCGCTTTGCCCTTTTTGGCTGGTCCACATATATGTGCCATTCTTCCCAAGAGAGGAGAGGAGGCCTCACTGACTTCCCCTAAAGGACCCTTGACATTAACATTTCATTTCCAGGTGATGGGTGCACTTAATTTAATTCCTTTCCCCTTATTCCAAGGCAACTGCAGAGGAAAAGCCTCTTGTGGGAACGCTTGGCCGCAGCATGGGCCAGGCTCTGCACGCTGCCGGGCCATCTCCCCACGGCCAGACCTGCTAATTCAGGAGCTCAGGGGGCTGCCGGTCTTATGGCAGCACTGGAAAATAATTGCTGCCGTGGTTGAGGTACAGTGGGATGTTATTTGCAATGTATTAAATTATGTTAAGTGCCTAAGTATATGCTCTTATTGAAGTATTTGTATAAATCCGTCTGCGTGCTCTGGTGTTAGCTCTCATCTGTCCCCATCCCGCCTTCCCGCACGCGAAGGGAGAAGTGTGGCTTTCACCTGACAGCTTCTCAGTTTTCGTTTTTGCTGAGCACACCTTCACCCTGGTAAAACCAAACGCTGCGGGCTGGCCTGGCGGTGCCCATGCAGCGAGGCAGCCGGCAGCTCTGCGCTGCCGGAGCTCGGCAGCTGGGCAGGTTTGCTGGTAGGCAAAATTCAACCACTGCACAAACTAAATCTGCTTTCCTTCCTTCAAACGTGAGGCTGGTGACGGTTGGCTTGCTCCTGCTCTGCCGCATGTAGGAGGCAGAGTGCCTTTCCCGGAGGATGCTCGTTCTCGATACAGTTCAGCACAACGCTCCCAAAGCCGTCCAAAAGGATGGGTCGTAGGGTTTAATGGGGTTTGCATCAACCTTTCATGGATTTTAAGAAAGTCCTTTACCTACTCAGGTCTTTGGCTTCCCACCCATTGCGATAGGCTTGCAGTAATCTTCCACCTCTAGCAAAAGGCTTTGAAGTCTTCTGAGTTCATAGAAAAATGAGCACTGGTGGTTACGGCAAAAGGGATGCCAGAAGGCAGGCAGGTTTTCCTGGCACGGCTCGGTTTGCTGTGCCCATCAGCAAGGCAGGGGCAGAGCCGGGGGCGCCCGGACCAGCCACCAAGTCTGTGCTGGGCAAACCTGGCTGTTGCCACCTGAAATGGGGAGCCGACCTCAGCTGTGGAAGCAAAAGCACTGTCAGGTCTGTATTAACCAGCCGTCACCAGCGATGTGACGTTCCCGATAGGTGAGCGGCAAAACGGCTAATGACTTCTGCCATTTGACAAATGTTTCCTGACACTGCCGGGGAGGTCATCGTTATTTCCCCCAGAGCCATTTGTCTTCTCATCCCTGGCGTGTTTGCATGCAAGCCGCATCCTGCCTTCCCTGGCTTTGCACAGCAGCCGGCGTCTGGGAGATGCTGCCTGTGCCGGGGGCGAGGGAGGACTGAATTCAGCTCTGTGCACCCCGTGTTCGGCACTGTTTAAAATCCCCTCTGAGTGCAGGCAGCTGCGAGGAAGTGTCCGTGGGAGTGATGCTGTTGCCTGCACCCTCAAAAACAGCCCACTGTCTTGGAGAAGAGCCCAGGGGATGGTGGGACACAAGAGGGAACCCCCCTTGGTGAGTGCCTGGCTGCCTTTCTGCCATCGCTGGAAACCTCCACCCTATTTTCCGAGTTGCTCCATGGGTCCAACATCCTGGGTAATGCATTGGGCAGCTCCCGTAGGTGATGCAGCCGTTGTTCAAGCCTTCTCCATGCTGTCAGGGGGCCATGCTCCCGCTCCTGCACGTGCTTCCTCTGCTCACGGCAGCCGCTGCCATGCTGAATAATTTACAAAAATAGCTGCCTGGCTTTGAGGAGCTGCTGCTGCCCGCCACGCTGTGCCTGCGCCAGGCTGGCTGGTACGGCTCCTGTGGGACAGGGCACATGCTGGGAAGCAGCGAGCCAGCAGCCCGGGCAGGTCAGCACAGGGAAATCACAGTCACCCTGTGCCTGGGGGACAAGCCAGGGCTGGGACCTGCTGCTGCTCCTGGGGGCAGCTGAGGTGGCCAGGTTAGAGCCAGCACTGCTGGTGTTCTGCCAGCGTGAGCCCAGGGCTTGGCTGCCTGGCACGGGTCCCCCATCCTGAGCTAAACCTCAGGTTGGAGTAAAGCATCCAGAGCTGCTGCACGATGGCACGTGGAAGCAGAAATATCTTTCCGAACACTCCTGGTGGCCCTCACCGGCGAGCTGCTGCCCATCTGCCCGTACACGGAGCCTGAGGAAGGGTGGCAGCTGAAGAAATTTGCACAGATGCAAAAATCCAGGTCCAGCAAGCAACTCCCTCGCCAACACCAGCACAACACGACTTTGATCTGCTGATGTCCCCTGGGCTGAGCCAGTGACCCGCACTGAAGGAGCGTTTGGTGTGCAATGCCGATGCCATGTCCACCGGTCCCTGCACAGGGCACCGCGCTTCGTGTCCGACATGTCTTTAGCAAAAGATGGAAACCATAGCGAGCTCCAGGCAGTTTTGCCTGGGAATCGATATTTTTGGCCTCGTTCTTGGTTAAAACACTAACTTCAGCCACTTAAGACAAAAGAAAAACAAGGCAGTAAACAAAAGTCTCCGAGAGACCGAATAGCAAGACCTCACAAACAAGATCAAGTAAGCCAGAGGAGTCTGGAATTTTAATGCTAGAGGAAATGCCTTTTCCTGGGTTTATTTCCCCCCATGAAAGGGTCCAGCCAGCGCCGGGGGCTCCTTTCCTGGGGAGGGGGGTACCCGTGCAGAGGGCAGCAGGGAAAGGTAGGAGGTAGCCAAAGCATTCGGGAAGAGCTCCCCAGGAAAGGCTGGATCCGGCCCCACTGCAGAAGAGGCAGCACTGGGTGGGTGCAGAGCCTGAAGGCATCGTTCCCGCTTTCCCTGAGCTTCACCACCGAAGGAGCAGAGCATGGTGATGCCAAAAAGGCGAGTCAAGGTGGAATTCTCGCAAGACAGAGACACTCTGCTAGGGAGAGCATCGCCGCTTGGGAAGCCGGTGTGTGTTGGAAACCATTCCCTTTATTATTATTTTTTTCTCTCCTTGCTGTGCCGTGAGATGGTTGGGCTTTTTCCAAATTGCTCCCATGCGATGGGTGGAGAGCTGGGGGGGGGCTGTGTTTCACATTTCATAATCTGTGTGACTTGATCAATTCAGCCGTATGTTAAAACCTCATGAAATTGGCCAATTTTGCTGAGGTTTAAAATAGATTATATCCATCTCCTAGCGTCAGTTTTGCAAATAACCACTTGGCAGCTTCTTAAAATGTTAAAGATAGGGGATAGGCTGCACACTGCCAGGGAGAAGACATATTTAAAAGAGATAATATGTCTTCTGTGTGAGCCCAAATGAGGAAATAGATGTTTGTGAAGCTCTTTAAAGCATGGTTATGTCAAGAGCGAGAAGATCACATTTGTTTTGCATTTGTATGCAAGGTGAAGAAAGGACAAGCAATTTTTTCTCTCCTCCTCTGAACTCTTACAATCTTCTACCATAGAAATTGGTGATAATTGCTGCAAAATGACCCAGCTGGGTCAAGGTGTCATTTTGAACCTTGAGTATCTTTCACTCAGCGAGAAATTCAAATGATTTGACTTTGACACCCTGGCAACCCATCCCTGCAACAAATAGAAATATGGAGAGCGGATGCCAGCCGCAAAGCAGCATCGATCCGGGCTGTGTGCGGCCCTGGGAAAGGCCAGCCGCTGCCTTTCCTGACACCCAAGAGCCTTTTCCATCGATTCATCTCTGTTTTGGGTAATTGGCTTTTGCACATCAGACTGGGAAGTGCTTTAGAAGCTGCTTTTTTTTTTTTCTTTTTTTTCCCCTTCTTTCTGGAAGATTTTCTTAGTTTTCAACAAAGAAAGGATAAGTTTTGAGTTATGGGGTGAGGATGAACTTGGAAGAGCAGGGCGAGGGTCCTCAGGATGCACTCGTACACGGGAGCGGTGGTGACTCTGCCACCAGATCCAGCCACAGCCGTGGGGTTGGTGCAACATGCTGCGGAATGGGACGAGTTTTCCTCTTCTGCGTATGCGGTCCCTCCTGCAGGAGCACGGATACCCACTCTTGTAGGACGTAACCTCGTGTCCCTGTTCAGGAATACTGCTCTGCCGACCGCCTCCACTCACCCACCTCCCCAGGACAGAGGAAACTCCTGTTTAATTACTGCAGCTTTGATTTTGACAGCACAAATTTCCCTTGCTGCCTTCTGAACCTTCAAGGTTTCCTGCCAGCAAAGATAAAGCCCCTTTGCAAAGGCTGTTTGCTCCCGGGAGGTTCCCGGCGCTCCCATGCCAGATGAAAGCATGGGGAGGAGCGGAGGGTGACGCGTGATGCAGCAGCGGAACCTTCATCTGACGATCTCCGAGGGCTTCAAAAATGGGAGTTAATCCAGCCTGCAGCAGCACCTTGCAGTCGTGCATAAACAGGGCTGGAGGGATGGGGGCCATGGTTTGGGGTGTGCTTGGCGAGTGGCCAACCTTTGGTTTTTGGGAATGGGGGCGGGAAGGAGCCGGCAGGACGAGGCAGAGCCTGCCCAGCCCTGCCCACAGCAGCTCGAACCAGATGCCTCTGGCAGGAGCCTGCCTGCATGAGGCTGGATGCAGGCAGTGCCGGAAGCACAGAGCATCCCCCTTACCGACGTTAGCAAATGCTCCGGGTTTGCCTGTGGGAGGGAGTTGGAGCAAGCTCATCATCCAGGTGGTCACTCAGATGAAGAGCTGCCCGCCCTTCATTTGACATCATCAGCTGCAAATGTTTTGCCACTGTGTTGTTGCACCAATTTAGACTGTTGTCGGCACTCAAAATCACTACCAGTTTAATGCCAGCTGTGTTTTCGTTAGCATGACTGGCAAAATCTGCCATTACCTTGGAATATGTCTTAATTTCCCATCTTACTGTAGAGCAGAAGGCTTGCGCAGTGCCCAGGCTGCCTTCCACATGGCACATGCAGAATTGGAGAACCCGGAGCGTAATCCCGTGGCAGGCGGATGCACCGGCCTCCCCACCGGCCTCCCCTTTGCAGGGCAACGGAGTTGTCTCCTTAGCAGTGACTCTTACATCTCCCACTTGCTTGAGCTGAAGACGTAACACTGGTGCCCCATGGGAAGGGCTGGTGGATGTGGGGGCTCGGAGGAGCTCCCTGCATCTCTCCCCTTCCACCAAGTAATGTAAAAATAATCCGGTTGAGGAGATCTTGCCTCAGTGGTGGGGAAGCAAAAGCGTACTCTGTGAGGGCAAGCAGGCTGATCCAATTTGATAGCTTAAAAGCACTGATTTGGCAATCAGTAAAATATGCACATGTGTACTCTCTTCAGTAACGATTAATTTATTCACATGCTTAAAACTTAAGCACCTGCTAATTTCCTAGTGACCTTATTGGGTCTTAGACACAAATGCTCACCTTAGCATGAGAGAGAGAGAGAAAGAAAGAAAGAAAGAAAGAAAGAAAGAAAGAAAACACATACATACATGCATGCATGCTCTTATCTCCAGGTATCTCTTGTTTGACCTATATATTTTTAATACAACTTCACTGGAGGAATAGATGTGATGAAGAAATGTAAGGTAAAAGCCTAGCCCTGTGGATGCCTGTGGTGAAAGTCATCTTAGTTCCACGGGGATTGAGATTGCATGGGTGGATTTGTCTTTAATTTCATTTTATTGGAAGGAAAAAGGGAGGCAGGTACATGAAAAATTAAGGTGTTGTGCTGCATATCTTGTGTAATTAGAAAAGCTGACAAACATCATTAGAGAAATCTATTTATCAAGCAGATGCTGATTGTGGACTAGGATAACTAGTGGTGTTCCCTCCTGGTACAGCTGGCAGGTGAGGGTCTTGCTTCAGCTCTCCTGGGTTTATTTTGCAGGGATGCTGGTGCTCAGCAGCTGCTATTGGTGCTCGAGACCTTCTTCATTGCTCCACATGGTTTGACTTGCTGTAATGACTCTTCTCCATCCTAAACACAGTGCCAAAAGATATTGGTAGTGGAATGTTCTTGCCCAGCCCAATCTGTGTAGGGTCTGGCTATGGGTCTCCAGGGCAGAGAGGACCTTGCAGCTGAAGGTTTTCCTTCCTTCTCTCTGTGCAGCTCTCAGGCTGGTGTTGTAAAGCCACTGGCAGGCTCTCCTGCCTTGGTACATGCCAGAGACCTCTCTTGTATATTGATGATCACCAAGAGATGCTCTTCTCACGCAAGCTCCTCAGCTACAGCTTCTAAATGAGCATGTGTGGCTTGGGGAGCCGTATATCGCTACCTTCTGGGTGCGCTGGTAGGACATTAAAGTGTCAGATGCTGAGCGAGTTGCCAGTAGCCTTGTTCCAGGATTGCTGCTTTTGGAGGAATTGGTGCCTCGTTGTGTATTAAATTATTTATAAGCAGTTTCATTGGTGGCTGGATTTGAGAGTTAAAATGTATATGTGAAATAAAGGTTTTCAATAATGAAATAAGGTAACAAAAAGATAAAGCCATTATACACATAATTAAAATGATGCACAACTGTGTGTTCTTTATGTGGCTGCTTCAGCATCTCAACTAGCTGAGCAATCAGCCCCTGAAGCCTCTCCCAGGCCGAGTTTGCCTCCTGATCATGCTAAAGATGCTGTAGAGCTGCCGGGAGCAGTCCCCTGGGGACAGTGGTCCCCCCTTCTCCCCTGATTTTTGGGCTTGGGGAGTGGGACATCCTATGACAAGGCAGAAAGTTTCATACGTATGAGAAGCAGTAAATATTTCCTCCTTGTCTATTAACTAATCTATTTCTTGGCACAGTATAGAGACAAGGCATGGTACTGCAGTGTGCCAGACTGGGAATGCTTCCCTTAGGATAAGCAGCTCTCCCTGCAGGCACATAGGGTGGCCAGGGATGGAGGTGGCTGTTGGGCAAAGCTGAACCAAAACCTCCTTAAACGCTGTCCTGGAGCATCCTCCACCCATGATGGAAAATGCAACGTTCTGCTACCCTCTGAGGGGTGCTGGCTGTGGGCTCACAGCCCCACAGGTGTCCTGCTTGGGCAGAGAGCCCCAGGGACCTGCTCGGTCCCTCTGACCAAGGGGACGGGAAGGGCAGCATCTGAGGATGCTACTTTGGTTTTCCCAGGGGTGTCCTGGAGACTGCCGGTCAAGAAAATCACAAAACTAGCTTGAATAACACTGTACTGAGCCAGCTCTTTAATTAAAAAAGTGCTTTTCACCACTTCTCTAGCTAGTCCCAGCTGGAGCCTGCGCTGTGGTAAGTGCGCAAATAAAAAGAAATATAATCTCCTGCAAACTTTCTGTTTTCCCTTGAAGCCCAAAACCCCCGCAGCAGCCAGATCCCGCGCCAGGCTGCGCTTCCAGTTTCCAGTACCGTAAGCAACACGAGAGACATCACTTCTGAGCCCTCCAAGTTCAGGGAGACTAATTTAAGCTTCTTTAACCTTTCCTTACAAGATCTGTCTCAAAATGAGCCTTGCTGTAAAGTCCACCCTTATGTAACATTAAAATGCACTTACATGTTTGGGCTCCGGGGGAGGCTCCCGTCCCCGGCTGCTCCCCGCTTACCCACCGCCTCTTCTTCCCCCCAGCTTCATCTGCCCAAGCAGCAGGGGAATTTTTGGCTTTGCTTCCGCTGTCCTTGTGTCCCTGGTGTTGGGATGGCTAGGAGCTGCTGGGATGTGCCCGGATCCTGCCTGCACTGGCCAGGGGGATGTTCAGCCCTGCTTGGTGGGGCTGTGGGCACAGAGCCGGCGGAGCCCCCCCAGCAGCAAAGGGAGGCAGGAGCAGCCCGCTGAGATGATTTCTCTTGCTCTCCAGGTCAAGTACACCTTAAATTTACTCTGCTTATAGTCGTTCAGCTAAAGCTTTCCTACTCAAAGTGCTTGCTTGCTTCCTCCTAATAGTTTTGGTTTGTGATGTGGTGGTGGATTTATTGTTGGGAATGCCATCATGCCAGGTTGCTCGAGGTGGCAGGGTTCCTCCCCAGAGCTTTGGGCGCAGGCAGGACGCTGGGTGGGGCGGGTGCCAAGGCAGGGGAGTGGGGAGCCATGTGCCTCTTCATTAGTACCAACCCCCCGGGGGGGAATCGTGATGGTTTTGTGGGCAGCATCACTCTGGACTGCTTGGCCAGACAGGTAGGGATGCTGATGCTGCACGCGGGGCTTTGCTGGGGGGGAATAATGTCAGGAGCATGGCGTGCCGTGGGGAAGCTGCCCGCTTCTTGCAGTGTGCCTGCTGCCTGCTTGCCGAAGGCTTGTGGGGTCTGGGGGCAGCAGGAGGTAGGTGAAGGGCCGTGCTTATGCAGCCAGGGCAGCATCCATGGGGATGAGGCTTCTCCCAGCACCGGTTCCTTCTTGAACCTGCCTTCGCTTTAGAAATCCCTGTAATGCAGCTCACTGCTGCAATTTTCTGTTTAGCCACATCTTCATCAGGGTCTGGCTTATTTCTGCTCTTGGCTGACACTTGCCTTCTCTTACCAAGCAGTCTGTGATGTTCTTTATCAGGGCATGCAATGCTTTCTTCTTGCATTTCCTAACCCAGCTCCCATGCTGCTTTTCCACGTGCCAGGCTTTCGGGGGTGTCCTGGTGGAGCCTGTCCACCCCGGTGCCCCACGGAGCGGGTCCCCAAGCCATCTTATCTGTCGCTCATGCCCTACAAGCTGGGATGCTGCTTTAGTGCTCTTTGTAGTACAACAGGACGGTGTACAGTATACTCACTTAAACACAGAGCGAACAAAAAAGTCCATTAAAGTGGGCCCTGCTGAGCTGGTGGGCTGGGGTTACTATGGGTGTCCGCCCGCTGCTGCCTCTGCGGTCGCGGCTTTTAGTCAGATTAAATTGTGTCAGAGCAATGTGAATAGCTTTTCTTTTGTCCCTCCCTCTCCCGGCATCTGTCAGAGGACACCTTTTGCCGACATGTTTATACTCCCACCCGGTGCAAACTGTGGCCGTGGTTGAGACTGGGTCTGGCTGGGGCGATGGCTAATGGGGAGGAAAGCGACTCCTTGGACCTCCTCACCTGGGTGATCAGGTGCGGGGGAGAAATCCTGGCTCCTTTTGAGCTGTGGGAGTCTTGCCCCGGTTTCAGAGGAGCTGAGATTTCACCCTTTCTGCGCCTGCCCTGTTCCTCCCAAAACCTGCCAGCCCATGAAGTGGTAAACCGGGAGCAAAATGCAGTAAGATTTTTGCAGCAGTGGAAGTGTTGGATTCTATTCAGTGCTGGCCCTCTAGAGAAATGCACTTTATAGCCATGGAATCGAGAGAAGAATACACTCTTCTAAGTTTTGCCATCCTTCTTGTGACAAGGACTTGGTTTTTGGCTGCCCCTCTGCAGGGATGGGTGGGGAGGAGCTCCATCCCTGCCAGGTGCGGTGCTCCTTCTCACCCATCCAGCGAGCTCAATTAATCTGATATATTTTGGCTCCTGTTTGATTCTTTATCCTCTCCACTGTATTAATTAGCAATTTTTTTTTTTTTTTTCCTGAGTTGGCCACAGAGAAACTGTCTCCTGCGTGCTTTCACATCGTGTTTTCACCCTGCTTTCCTCCAGAACTCTGGCGTAAGCTCCATGCCCGTGACTTTCTCTATTTATTTGGGTGGTTTGGGCAGAAAAACCTGTCTTTCCATCCAGCGCGCGGCTGGGCTCGTACATCTGATGTATCAGCCCGGTGGTCAAGAGGAGGGTTGGCTTGGCAGTGAAGGACACCGGGTCAGGCCGGGCAGGGTCTCGGTGCATTGATGTCGCACCCGCAGGAGCACAGGTCTCCATCTCCGAGCCCGTCCTGTGAAGGGCAAATGTGCTCTTGGCTCCCGCCAGCCGTGTCTCTAACAGTGTCTGAAATGCTGCTTCTGAAAGGAAAAAAATCCTTCCTGGCTGTTGCCAGTCAGTAATTAAGGTCTGATATATATGAACTGATTTGATTTCTCTTTTTTTCTCCCCATGCCATTATCTGGCTTTGTATAGCTTGAGATATTCCTGATGGTCATAAAATTATCTTGGCCTTTTTAAAAGTCAATACTTGCTGCTTAGTAAAACCATGAGCCTACGGGCTGGAAAAGATTCAAGTCTTACTAGCTTAGCTAAAAGACATTAATTCACAGAATATATACATAACAATGCTGTCCTGACTTGTGGCGAGTACTGCCTGCAAGATTTCTTCCCTTGTCTACAAGATGGACTTTGGACATCTTCTTTCATTGCTTTGAAAGCTCAACCTGATGGACAGGTTGTCCAAAGGCAAGTGAGGTCTTTGTATTAAAGCAAGAAAAGACACAGCTCAAAATTAAGTGTTGGGATGACTGAGATGAGTACGGGCTGGGTGAAGCCGCCCCTCTCCAGGTCATCTGTCCGAGCAGCGGCAGAGGAAGGGGCTCTGATGTCTGATTTTTGGCTGCCATGGAGTAACTTTATTCTTGCAGCAGGTCAGTTGGTTCTTCTCCTGTGTTTGTTTTGCTCCCGCTGTACTTTATTAGCGGAAGAGCCTTGTGCTGCCCGGGAGGAAGGAGAAGCCAAAGACAGGGCAGGCGCCCCTTTGAATTGTACGTGCAGGGGACGAGGAGCCACACACCCCTGAATTTCTTTGACAGCGAGCAATACTCATCCTGCCAAACACCTACCGGTTCTAAGCACCCTGCTACGCCTCTGTGTTAACTGCAGCATGGCTGATGATGATAAATTCACTTGTACCACGTGATGCAGTTGCGTGGACCTTCCCTCGTGTTCCCATTGGACCAGGAATGGTTCTGAGGGATTCCCGGCTCCAGCCTGGGGTGCGTTGGCTGCTCTCCCAGCCTGATCCCGGCCTAGCAGCTGGGCTTTCCCGCTCCCTGGAGGGTGACGGAGCCCGGAGTATTGAAACCAGAGACAGCGGCTGGGAGCGAGTGGGCAGCCGTGCCGCCAGCCAAGAGCTGCATCGTGCTCAGGCACCTCCAAGAGATGTGTGGTGAATGTTCCCGCTGGCTTTGCTCCCGCCCTTGTTGGGCTAGGCTGGCATTTGTCCCCCTGCATTGGCTGCGACATCCCCACATCTGCGGGGAACTGGGCAATGCAGCCCTCGATGGCAAAATCCGATTGACTTTCCCCGCCCTGGAGTCTCACTTCAAGCACAAACACTTTGATTTGGGGATCTTCAAGGAGCCCTGCGTGCCTCAGTTTCTCTGCTCGCAGCCACCCACCGGGCCAGGCCACCATCACCGAGCCACGCTAACGGCTTGTTTGTAAAGCAGAAAGGAGAGGGGAAAGATGACAAAAGGTATTCATTTAAGGAGAAAAAGGACTGAAGGAAGAAGGAAAGGCTGTTGCAAATTCCTCGCTCTTCCCACATGGCCAGCTCTGACATAATCTCATTAAACACAGGCGCTCGGCTGCAGCCCTGTTCACAGAAATCTGGTTTCCTGCTGCAAATTCACAGGACACTCGCATGCAAACCCATCGCTTTTCCCAAGGGCCTTATAAATGGCGGCATTAAATACAGAAAAGGGAGCAAAACAAAGGCTATGCGGGGTTCGTTAACCGTTATGGCCCGATGTGTGCTGGCAGGGAGCCAGCTGACAGCATCCCTGCCGCGCCGCCTCCCCAGTGATGCTCCATCAGTTGCAAGTACTTCCCAAAAGATTAAAAAAACACCAGCTTTTAAAAAAAGTTTTTAAAAGCTAAATTTTCAACAAAAACATTGTTTTTATTTTTAACCTGAGGCTTTAACCAGGTAAAAAGGTTAGACAGTAATGTGTCATGTAAAGCGCTGCTGTGAATGATTGCTGAGAGGTGTTGAGGTTCGGTGGCTGGGACACCCTCCTGGGACACGGGGGACATGTCGCGTTCCCCACGGTGTCACCTCCAGCCTGCACCTCCTCCTCTCCATTTCCCTTTTGCCGTTTCTCTTGCTGACGTGGCGAGGTCTCTCCGGGGGAAGGACAGGCTCTGCCTGTCGGCGTGTAGCCTCTGTGCACCCCTGCGGGACAGCAGCCTTGGAGCCAGAGGTGCTATCGCTCACCGAGGGTTATCACTTATACCGTCGCTAGAAGAACGTTAATTTTGGTGCTGCTAGATTAAGAAATGACATAAATATGTGATGGGCAATCAATGTGAAAGCTTAAATTTGCATCAACTTAGGGGTTTACATTTTGATTTTTCTGGTTATTTTACCAAGAACAAGATTAACGCGGTTTAATCGCTTGATTGCTGAAATTGCCCTAATTATGCTTTAGAAGTGGCATCCCTCTGAGGAAGGGGCTGTGTCCTACCCCCGGGGCTGCTGCTGTGGTTTTGCTCGGGGATAGCCATCTGCCAAAGTGGGCTAACTGCACGGCAGCAGCAGAGCTGCTTGTACCAAGATGTCTGCGTCCTTGCTGGGGAAGAAAATAAAAGATGGGGTTTGCATCTGTGGCTGTGGCAAGCAGGGGGGGAACCCATAACAAAACCCAAACCCCAAAGCTGAACAAAACAAAGCTAGTTTATTATTGCAGTCAGACAGGTCTCGGCATCAAACCTGCTTAAAGCTGTTTGAAAGCTCTCCGTGCTACCTTTGCTTTCTGTGGGCTAGAGGTACCCCACAACATCTTCTAAAAGGCGAGGCCGGAGCTGTAGAAAGCTGCAGGTGTCGGGAAAGGTCAAATTGTCTCATTCCCTGTGTTAAAGAGGGAATAACACTTCTTTACTGATATCTTTATAGCAGTCCTGTGCTCACTGCTGTTTGAGCACAGCAGCATCCTTCCTTTCCCAGGCAAAGCAGGGAGAATTGACATGTTGATAAGGAGAACAAGGACTGATCCTGCTCTTTATGGAAAAAAAACCTCATCACCTGCATTTCTGAACAAGCTCGTTGCACAGTCAAAGCAAAACCCTAAGCAACGCAGTCAGCAGAAGCTGGTCCTTTGCCTTAGTCCGCTCAAGGACATACGTGTCCTATCTTGCTCCATCCCTGGAAACATTCCAGGTCAGGTTGGACGGGGCTTTGAGCAACCTGATCTAGGTGAAGATGTCTCTGCTCATTGCAGGGAGGTTGGACTAGATGGCCTTCAAAGGTCCCTCCCAAACCAAACTATGCTATGATTCTATGATTCTTCAACCTCTCTGGCAGGTTTTGTTGGCCTTTCTCCATAACAGTGTCTGTTGTAGCATCACGGCTCCGTGTCCATGATCCCCAGAGTGCTGCAGCCGTGGCCTCACATGGTTCCTCATCCCCGTGGGAAGGTGTTCGGCTCCTTCTGGGGTATTGCCGAGCTTTGGAAATAGATGTGTTGGCAAACTGTGGCCAGTTTTTCTAGTCCAACTGGCAGAACCTATAGACTCTGTGGTTGCAGGATGATGCTGATTACCTTTCTGCACAAGGTTCAGCAGGAGATGAGATCGTTCTTGCGGTATTTACGGCAGGAGACAGCAGGCCTGGATGGTTGGCTTCCATATAGTTAACAAACAGTACTTGATATATATGGCCAAAGAGAACGGCAGCTCACTCAGCATGCCAGCGCGTGTCTCTGCTCCTGATGAAGAGCTGTCCTGGTGTTGCAAGGAGAGCGATTCTGCTCGTGACGTGATACAGATGGTCACTTTGACATTTTCAATCAAATGTGTTGACAGAGCTTGTGTCGTGAAGCTGAAGAAGTCAAAATATATGGGCCTTAAAAAAAAAAAAAAAAAATAGAAAGGCAAAACAAACCTGGTGTGATTAAATGTACCCAATTTACCAGATGGATTTCTGCTCTGCTGAGCAGGATGGTCTGTTCCAGGAGTTTCTCTGCACTTCATATTCTGCTTCTGTAGGAATGCATGACCTCTCCATTTAATGAGTTTGATTGGTATCAAAAGTTAGTCTGTGTCGTTCCTGCTGGAATCGGTCTCAGGAAGGGGCCAGGGAATTAATTTCCGCATAAATCTCGCGAGCACAGAGCAGCAGCTGTCCCTAACGGGAGCCATCTGCCTGGTCCTGCCATCACCACCAACAGCCACAGCCCTCGCAGAGGGGAGACACGCTTTTGGCAAAGGTTCAACAAGATAAAAACGTCCATCTCCCTTTATTGCTTGTGCTATAGGGGTTCCGGTGCGAGAGGCAAACCAAGGCTCGAGGGCAGGGAAGCGTGGCTGAGGGCTGAGATGACCGAGGGGAGCTGGGGCGGTTAGGTGGGATCCTTTTACCTGGGTCTGGGCATGGGGTACGTGGCGGGGAAGCTGCAACCCCTTAATCTCGATACCTGTCTGCACTGCAAATAGATGTGGTCGGTATATAAAACCTGGCTGTTTACGCGTAGAAAGGTGAAGGATGCCTCCAGCTGTGTCAGGCTGTATCAACACCAGAGAGGCCGCAGAAGATTGGGGATATTTTCCCATTAGAGCTTTTTCAAATATGTAAGTTTTATAATCTTTTTATTTCATCATTTGCCGCCCAGTGGGGGAGAGATGATCTTTGTGCATAAATGTGCCTGTTGCCAGCCGTGCTGGGAAGGGGATGTGCGGAGATGCAGGCTGGAGGGCAGTGGGGAGAGCGGGCTCCTTTATCACGAGCCTGGAGTGGTTTTTGATGTGTAAAATCACAGGCACTGGCTTTAATTTGCACATCCCACCTTGGTGCGATCAGGACCGCAGTGAGCAAAGAGACGCTGTTGTAATTAAGATCAGGGTTGGATCCGAGGCGCTGCGGTGGCACAGATGGCCATCGCCTTGGGAAAAGGCTCATCCCTGCCTAACGGCTTCGGGGAGCCACTGCCCCCCAATAGTCCAAGCCCATGTGAAAAATAATGGAGGGTTTTGAGGTCCGCAGGCTTTTCAGGAGAAGGCAGCAGCAGCAGGGTGACCTTGTGGCCATGGGCAGGTGGCACCAAGCCACCCAGCAGAAACCCAGGGTTGGGGTGCCCGGAAGGTGCCCCAGGGACACCAGTGTCCCCAGGGAACCAGCCTCCCACAGCTGCATGGGGGTATGTCAGGACAGTCCATCCTTCAGCGCGTGGGTACCCTGTCCCTTCAAACAGACATGACTCACAACAACAACACTTCGTACTGTGTTCTTCAAGGGAACGTTAAAAGCCACCCAAATATTATTTATTGTCTGCAGCCTGCGCATAAAGCATCACCTCTGACCGAGTGATTGCCGTGCTGCCGAGGCCGGTGCCATCAGTCACGGTAGGCACCTCCGAGGCTCCTTGCTGCTCCCAGTCAGAGCTGGGAACAAGGACTCCTAATTAGGGACGTGGTTGATCACAGGTGATGCTTAGCCAAGCCTGGTCCCCCGCCCCGCCAAGCCTTGGTTTTGGGGGACCCTGTGCAGAATGTGAACCCCCTTTCCCTGCCACCTCCCTGAAGCCCCTTGGCTTCAACCCCACTTGCAGGAGCCCGGCGATGATCCTGAGCACCCGACATGCCTGTGCTTAATGAAGCGCCCTCGCTGCAGCCTGCCAGGTCGCTGTGCAGCCCACAGCTGGCACACGGCTTCTCTCTCCCTCCGGTACCTGGTCCTGAGCTGCCCGAAGCACAGCAGGGTCTGGAAAACTGGAAGATTTGAGCAAAATGGAAGATTTTTCAAAATGGTAGTATTTCAGTCAGGGACGCTTCCAGGCTTGGTTTGGTTTGGATCCAACTGGTCAAGCCCTTGTTGTGAAATACTCCAAAGCTGGTGGGACCTTCTGGGGATGTTTCCAAAGCCACCCCGTGATGAGCGCTGGGGAGACAGAAGTTCTCATTACTGCAAGTGGGATGTGGGGTTTGGATCTCATTTTCCTCTGAACCACTTGGGTAGAACCTAGACAACAGTCGCCTCATCCTTCCATCTGTGGCGTGCCCATGTCCCAGGGATGGGTAGTGTGGGAACAGCAGCCAAAAGTCCCTCACGCCACTGTCTGCAAAGCAGGGTTATGTGCTGCCACCAGTGAATCAGCACTCACTACCCTTTACTGCCCC
This sequence comes from Burhinus oedicnemus, assembly GCA_008921705.1. Classification (NCBI taxonomy): domain Eukaryota; kingdom Metazoa; phylum Chordata; class Aves; order Charadriiformes; family Burhinidae; genus Burhinus; species Burhinus oedicnemus. Next base: position 2,929,267 of record VFFE01007820.1, read on the forward strand.
TGCCTCAGTTTCCCCATTGGCAAAACAGGACCTACGTGAGGTTCCTGTGCTATGAAAGTGCTCCGGATAGCAGCCCTGGAGTGAAAGGGATGTGTCTCCTGGATGCGTGAGGTTTTCCCCTGTGTCATGCCACGTGAGCAAGAGCAGTTGCATGCTGACCGCCGGCTCCTGATGTCTTACGTAGCCCTGGCAGCGTGCGGGCCTGGGAGGGAGCACTGAGTGTCTCCCCTGCGGAGCTGCCGTCCTGGCAGGGCAGGAAAGGCAATTCCTGCCGGCAGCGGGAAAGAGCTGTGTCACAAACATTAACCTGTCTCCTAGCAAAGAGGGAAAAAAAAACCAAACAAAAAAACAAACCCCAAACCCTACTTTTCCAATATCCCATCAGCTTGCACTTGACTGGGATGAAGCTGTGCAGGACTGGCCCAGGGCAAAGCTTGGAAGCATCTGGGAGGGGGTGAGCAAGGGCAAACCCAACTGGTAGTACATAGGCAAACCGTAGCCTGGACCCACGTTTCTGTTGGATAACACATCGCAAAAGCTCTGCTCTCGGCCTGTCCTTTGATGCGGCAGAGCCGCAGGTGGGAGCGATGGCCGGAGGACCCGCTGTTCCCGGGGAGCAGCGGGGTGGTTTGCAGGAGGGGGTGTCAGGCTGGAGGGATGCACCGGGTCCGCGGTGCCAGGAGGGGTCGGCATCCGACTCCTGGGCTCTCACGCAGGAGCTAGTTATTGCTGTTTGCCCAACCACGGTGCTCTGGCACATACACAAGTGGGGCTGCATAATTCGGTACAGCTTGTAATGCCTGAAGAGGTAACAGTGCGTATAGACGTGCGGATTTATTATTATTTAAATTAGCATGTGGGGCAGGGGGAGTGCTGGTAAAAGCAGGTTCTGCGTTGCCTGGTTCAGCTCGTTTGCCAAAGTCAGGTACTGTATAATTTGAATCCCTCTGGGGAGAAGTATAATCTGTGGGTTGGGTTGGTTTCTGCTTTGCTCTGGTTGTTTTCTGCAAAACTGCTGTGGTCCCAGGTCATGATTAACACCAGTTCTCACTGAAAGCAGAGTCATCCTGGTAGCCACAGGAAAATGCCCTGGACTAGTCAGAGCAGGTTGAATTATTCATTTCAGTTAGTTTGTTTTAATAATTAAAGAATTTTTGTCATGTTTTGCAAATTGTCCAACACTTTGTGGTGATGCAGGGCTCTTTTTTTTTTTTTTTTTTTTTTTTTTTATCTGCTGCTGTTCAGTGGGTTAATTTCTCCCAGCTTGTACAGCCTGTGGGATGCTCCTGGAGTACTTCTGCAGAGTTCCCGGTGTTTGTACCTGAGGGCTGGTCACCTGAGAATTGCGATATTATTGCTTCCTTTGATTTAATAGCCTCGCTCCTGAACAGACGGATCCTTTTTTCTTATTTTTTTTTTTGTTCGCCAATTGCCCACAGCATCAATAATTGTTCAAGACACTTGTACAGCTAATAGAAAGAGCCTGTCAACAAGAAAAGCTCATTGTAATACCGCTGTTCTAAAGAGATTGGGGGAAGCAGCAAAGCCAACCGGGTAGCAAACGTGTTGTTCCTGTAGTCACATAGATCCAGGGACAGGAGACGTAAGTGGGGCTTAATTCTCTCCCAAATGGATGCTCTATTTCACACTCCAGCACAGCTTCTGATTTATGGATTTCTTAACGTCACAATATTTTCACTGCTAAAAACTAAATGGGAAGACGCAGCTAAGACCCAATCTAAAAGCTGCTGAGGTAATACAGGGACTGCAGCTGTTGTTAGCAGCCCTCGGACCAGTCCTAGCGCAGAGCAGGGTGACAACAGGGTTGGAATTCCCAGTTTGCGGAGGGCTAGAGAATTTCTGCAATCTCTTGAAAGGGATATTGAGCCACGCTGTGAGCATGTCTAAACAGGCAGTCTGTGTCCTGAGGTTATCTTGAAAACTAAGCCTACCTAGCTGGAGGGGAGCGTGATGCTACAAGGGGGAGGAAGGAAGCCACTGGTCTCCCAGCTAATGAGTGGAGGAGAGATGTGCAGCTGAGTTGGTTTATCAAGGTAAAATGTTGTTGGCTGCTGTAAATGGGGAAATAGTTAAGCTGTGCTGGAGGTTCAATTCTGAAGCTTCAGATGGCGATTGAGAGCTGTGAGTGAGGACGTGGATGGGCCAACGCAAACCCTGGTGTTACAGTCATGCTGCAGAGAGAAAGCCAGGTCTGGAGTCCACCCTGGAGGAGACACTGTCCTAATAAAAGATCCAATAAATGGAGTTAGTGAGAGATTTGTTTTGATGTATAGCAGTCTGTTCAGTTAGCTACCAGACGTGGTTTGTTTAATGACTGAAACCGAAAGAGTAGGAGCTCATCGTGGTGAGACCGGGAGAGAATATAGATTAACGCCATTGTGTTCTCAATGCGTCATTGACTTTCCCTACGTTCCATGTGCAAACGTGCCGTTCAGGTCCAATGAAATGGACGGGCTCATTAAGCAAAACCAGGACCTCTAAAGTCACCCCCTAGGAGAGCCTTGCTGTGTATTCTCACTTTGGTGAAGAGCAATTTGTACTTCTTTTAAAAGAATTCATCATTTTCTTGCTCATCTTGGTCCCAATCCAGCTGGAGGACGGGAGTCTTTGGAAGTTCTCTGCACAGTCTGCTTAGGTGATGTCAGCAGCCCCACATTGGATACTCGGGAGGCTTGGAGACTTTAATTAAATGTCTGAACATCTGTGTACTGAGATGAACTAAACCCCCCTGGAGAGCCCATCTTGCAGGGCCCTGAGCGTCCCAGCTCCCGTGGTGGAGAGGACTCAGGGGACTCCTGATGGGGGATTCCTGTTGGGCAAGGGACAGCAGCTACCCTCCCTGCCCACCCTCCTGCTGCATGGGTGAGACAAGGTGGAGGAGTGTGGGGAGGGGAGGGTTGAGGCACTCTCTGTTCCCTCCGTCCGCCTCCAGCAGATGTTTCCTGAGAAGCACTGTCCAGCTGGCTCTGCTCACAGCGGCCCCCCAGCTGCTTCGGACACTGTTGAGTCTTGTGCAAAATCATCCAGGAAACCACGGACATTCCCGTGTCCTGTGGCCAGAAAACCTTGAATTCGCAGTCTTGGCTTTGATTTTTCTTCGTACAGAGAGGATGTGATTTCAGGGATGAGGCAACCTCTCACCATGATTTATTGCGCTGTGTTGAGCAGGGAAACCTCTTCCCTGCCTACGTGTGGACGGCAGCCGGGTACACGGGGAGGAGAGTTCTCCTGGGCTTACAAATGCTGTAAGAACTGTAGCTGGTGACATTTAATTTAACCCTGTCACACCAGATCTGAGGTTAGATTTGATCCAGTCGTACCTGCGGGTGTGCTCAGAGCACGGCAGCGGGTGATGCTGGTAGGGAGGAGGTGTGCTGGGGGATGTGCTCCCTGGCTCTGGGCGCCCACCAGCTGCCGGGCTCCAGCACAGAGGGGAGCTGGCGTCTAGGAGAAACCCCTGCCTGGGGTGTTGTGTGAGCTTTGAACACTGCAGGTCACCAAGTGCAGCCACGTCAAGAGCGGTGGGTGGCAGGTCTCATGGTTTTCAGTTGCTCCATCTCTCACGCTGGAGTTGGGCTTTTTCCTCCACCCTGCTTGGCCACTGTCTGTCCTACCTGGACTGATCGGTTGAGGCCATACTCTGGTTCGTCCTGCATAAACGGAGCCAGAGCAAGCCCATGAATTAACCCAACAGCCACCATGCTCCATGGTGCACACAAAGCTGGGCACAGCCCAGGGACCAGCAGCATAAATGCTCTAAAGTGGATTTTAAAGCACATTCAAACTCTGCTGCTGATATTTATATGCCATATGTTGCAATGGTAATTACTTATTGTGCTTCTCGATGGAACAGAGTATCGGGGTTGTTTAGATCCCCCCAGTGATGTTACTGGCCTCTGGGCCCACCAGAGGACTAGAACTCATCACACTTTTATTTTTAATGTGAGCGTTGGCACTTTCCTTTGTAGTGACCAGGGCTGGGGTATTCAGGGAGAGCTGAAGTCCCAAGGTTGCTGTTTGGCACAGGATCTGGCCGGTGACGTCCATCACCGGGACACGGTGCTGCCAGGGGAGAGCCTCCTACACCCCCCACAAACAGCCTCCGACTCATTTTCATAAACCACGTTAAGCAATGAGTTAGGTGGTGTAGAGCTGTTTTTGCAGCAAGACAAAAGAATGCTAATTTGGTCATTTACCTAACTTCCCATCACAGTTCAACAGACTATTACACGCCAGGACTTTCTTTTCTTTCCTAAATAACTCATTGATGAAAAAGGATGCTTCACTGTGACAGGCAGCATTATGCAAAGCTAGGGCTGATTTAAAAACAAAAAACTGCTCCCGTTGAAACTCCTTTTTGACGGTCATGTGGAGTTTCAATTACACACAAATTTTTTGCATCGGTCGTTTCCTTTGAGTGGAAATTTTCAGGATGTGCTGAAAAACCTCCAGTGATTGAAGGCCTCCCTAAACCCTGGTGTGTTAAATCTCCACCAAGAAAAACACATTTTTGTGTTGAAAATACAGAATAAGCTGTACCTTGTTTATAAGTTTTTGTCACTACTTCTTACTCTGAAAAGAAATCTAAACCAGCTGTAGTAAACATTGTTCAGTGCTGCACTGTTCTGCCTGCCTTCTATGGGTGGGAATTGGTTCTTTGATCTTCAGTTCAAAGAGGTTGAAAAGGCTGTTTCTGTGGTCTGCAGAGAATTTCCTTCTGCTTCTACAACATCTCTTGATTAACTCTGTGTTTCTGGGAAGGCTCTCAGTATCCATCCAACCAAAGAGATACTTACACCTTGTGTAACACCTACCACAGAGTGGATGAAGTTTGTTTCCGAATCACAGCAGCCACCTTCCGTGCCCACCTCGCCCAGTGGAGGACATCATCCCCCAAAGCCCCGGAGAGTGGTAACGCGAGCAGAGGCCTGCGAACAAGCGTCTGAGGCTACAGGCAAGACCTCATCACATCTGACAAGACCTGCAGGCAGCCAAGTTGGCATCTAGTTGCCAGCTGGGAAGCGAGCCGCGCCGGAGCGGAGGTGCTCTCTCTGCTTGCTCCTTAATGACCTGGATGTCCCAGGTCCAATGTCATCAAGTGGTGTGATTTGTCCCTTGCCAAGGGACCTGCTGTCTTCAGGACTTGTAGGTTGTGGCCTCTTGCAACGCCGCTGTTGTTAACCTAATGGAACATTTAAAGCAAGGGGGAGGGAGAGGAAATCATTAGCAGCTGCATTAACTACTACCTTGGATTCTGTGCGCAGCGTTCGCTCGAATTAAATAGCTGTTTGGATTCAAGCGGCTCCTCCAGTGTGAGATAATGAAACTGGTCCCACAGTTCAGCGGTGGCAGCAACCAAAATCCTGGTTGTAATCCAAACTGCAGGGTTTTTTTCACCTAATGAATTTATCAGCTGATTATGTGCGTGCGATAGCTCATTAGAGAGGTGCGTGGCAACCTTTGGAAGGAAATTATTGGCTTTGCGTGGCCCAGAGGCTGTCACATTGCAGGAGCGTGCTCCTTGGAGTATTGCGGCACCATATGTGTGTCTCTAATTAATGGGCGTTGTTCCTGGGGTCGTTTGATCTCAGGAAAATGACTGTAAAAATTTGAATACTGTAAACCTTCGAAAACTTAGAAGAAAAACTCAAACAGCCTAAAGCAATTTCCCTTTAATCTAGCTTGTGTGGTGGTGAGTTTTTTGGGTTTGTGTTTTGGTTGGGTTTTTTTTTTCTTATTTTAAAAGCTTCCACCCTATTTAATGGTAGCTGCAGAGATAAAGTGAAGTGTAATTTGGAAATTAGTTCCGGATGTTTGAGTTGTAGCTTTATTTTAGTAATCTGGGTCACTAATTTTGTTGAATAGTGTGTTTAGATTCTCTTCCTCTGCCTGTGCGAAGTGCAACTGCACCCAGGGTATAAAGGGGCTTCCAGCAGGAAAAGGAGCTTTCAAAGTCCTCTCCCCCCTGGGTGACCCTGTGAAAACAAAGCCCGTTTCTCTGTGGTTATCTGGCGTGGACGGCAGGAGACGAGTGGTGGAGATGAGTGCTGGGATCGTTTGTGCTCCTGGTGTGGCTGTGGACACTGGGGACGGCAGGGAGGGACCTCACTGGGGCTGCCCCCGCCGGAAAGCCAAGGGCCAGATTTGGATCAGGGTAAGGGTTTAGGCTCTCAGCCATGACAGGAGCCTTTTTGAATGAATAAAAGCAACTTGTAGCTTGATTAAAGAGCAGAGGTGCAGTTTGGTAAAGCTTTTCAAGGAATTATTAATGAAAAGGATCTTTTGAGTGAAAAAACATGTTTCTGCTCAAGCCTTGGACTGCCCTGAAAATTTGGAATTGGGATATGCCAGCATCCTCTCAGTGCATGTTGCGTATCCAAAGAGTCTCTGGAGGTGTGTCGCAAGTCACTGCCAGCACGGCTCCTTGCTGCAAAGAGGCGTCTGGAGCAATGCCGGTGGACGTGGCATGGACCAGGGAGATGTGCCCGTGGGTGTCACAACTGACAGCCCTTGGGCAGAGCACTGCAGGTGCTGCTTGCACCCCTGTCAACGGGGGTGGGAATTTAAACCCAGTTTCCTCCTCCGGCATTGATGAGGTGGAGCTGGTTTGGGAGTCCTGGATGCTGGTGCAAAGCTCAGGGTCCAGCCTGGGCATGTGCAGAGGAGCCAGGGATGGGGGGTAAAGCTCTGCTCTTCTCTCTGCTTGGCAATGTGTTGAATCGAGAATAACGATCTACATAGAATGGTTTGGGTTGGAAGGGACCTTAAAGATCATCTTGTTCCACCCCCCTGCCATGGGCAGGGACACCTCCCACTAGACCAGGTTGCTCAAAGCCCCGTCCAACCTGGCCTTGAACACCTCCAGGGATGGGGCAGCCACAGCTTCTCTGGGCAACCTGGGCCAGGGTCTCACCACCCTCACAGGAGAGCATTTCCTTCTAATGTCTCATCTAAATCTCCCCTCTTTCAGTTTAAAACTGTTCCCCCTCATCTATGGCTCCACTCCCTGATCCAGAGTCCCTCCCCAGCTTTCCTGTAGCCCCTTTAGGGACTGGAAGGAGCTCTAAGGTCTCCCCGGAGCCTTCTCTTCTCCAGACTGAGCAACCCTCTCTCAGCCTGTCTTCATAGGAGAGGTGCTCCAGCCCTCTGATCATCTTCATGGCCTCCTCTGGACTCACTCCAACAGGTCCATGTCCTTCAGATGCTGGGGGCATCCCTGAGCAAAGGCAGCATTACTAACTCTGCAGGATGAAGGCTGTGTTTTCCCCTCTGTGTTTATGCAACATCAAGCAAAAAAACCCAAACACACACCCTAATTGTTTGGGGCTAAGCTTTAGAAACATGGTCATTATGATAATACAAGAGCAGGCAGAAGCATGGAACTGTCTTGGGTAGAGTTTTTCTGCTTATCCTGATTTCTGTTTTGCTGTTTATCCTGTTTATCCTCTCCTTGTTATCCTGAACCAGTTTGTCTTCTTGTAAATGCCAACCTGCAACCCTTAAAAAGAAATCATCAGGAAGGGAACTTGCTGACGGAGTCTTTTTTTTTCGCCTGTGGCAGTTGAATAAGCCCATCAGCTTATATAATATTAATATTTGTAAAAGCAAACCTACAGAGCTCATAAATCTTCCATAAAAGGGGGACAATATCTACATCTATTTTAAAATGAAGCAGGTAAGTAGGTTCTAGGACAAAAGGGTGTTGATACAAAGGAAGTGGATAGATGAAAGAAATGAAATTGCCATTTTAATCTGAAAATTGGCTCTGCATAAGTGATACCAGAGGCTTCGCTGCTGCTGGAGCCAGCATTTTGCTCTGGGTCATCACTTGGACCTGGAAAGCCCCAGTCCCTGGCTGCTGCCACAGCAGCGGTGCTGCCTGGTGTTCCATTCCAGTGGCTTAAGGAGTAAAAAAAAGTCCAAAATTGAAGCAGGGCTTGTTTGCAGAGGACAGGACTTCATTACCATTTTCCCAAACTTTGTGCCTTCTTTCTTTCTCGAAAAGGGGAAAAAAAAAAAAAAGTGCAAAAAAAAAATCCTGCAGTTTTGGATTCTGTTAAATATTTTTTAAGGGAAGAAGCAGGCTTTTCCCCATTACACTATGCCACAGTAGTATGGGAACCCAGACAAGAAAAAAAAATATACAGCTTATTTTCAGCCAACCAAGTGAGCAATCTGTCTCCAAACACACACACGGAGCAGCTCCGTGGAGGAATGACACTGCTGCGTCACCATTAACACAGTCCCTTTTCAAAGGAAAACTGTGCTTTGAAGCAGTTGCTTTAAGACATCTTTTACTGGGTACCACCCGCTGTGGGCTGAGAGGGGTAAAATCAAACCTTTTAAAGATTGTAGAGCTACATGGGAGGGGGGAGAAATTACTTACTTATTTATTTATTTTAAAAAATATCTTCATTTCTTGAGTTGTGCTGTCCATGGATGGCTGGTCCCATGAGATGGCAGGCGATGGGGCACGGGCAGCACTCTGGGAGCCTCCGTTCCTGGTGCCTTGGTCCCAAGTGGTGAACATGTTGTGATGGCTTTTTCCCTGCCCGGGACACAGCGTGAGTCCTGCCATCCCATGTGGGGCAGGGTGGGATCTCCTTCCCTACACAGGGATGGTGTTCCGTCAATAAACATGGTTTTTAAAGGGTATGTACGTGCTTCTGCTCAGCGCTGAGCAGCGGGAGGGCTCTTGCTGGCAGCTGTGTTTATCCGGCGCAGTGGAGGTGCAGATGGATGGGTGTCTTTGGACACTTTTGCCAGGCATGCAGTTCTTCCCTTTTTTTTTTTTTTTTTTTTTTTTTTTTTTTTTTTTTT